>JAJEJO010005297.1:287193-442103 GCA_020662805.1 Glaucomys volans | reverse complement strand
TACATAGGGTAATGATGTCTGTCTCATTCCACCATCTTTCATACCCCCGCCCCCTCTTCCCTCTCATTTCCCTCTATGTAATCTAATGTTCTTCCATTCTTCTCTCACCCCCGCCTCCCACCCCCATTATGTATCATCATCCACTTATCAAGGAAAACATTTGACCTTTGGTTTTTTAGGATTGGCTTATTTCACTTAGCATGATATTCTCCAATTCCAGCCACTTATCTGCAAATGCTGTAATATTATTCTTCCTTATGATTGAATAATATTCCATTGTGTGTGTATATATATAATGGAATATTATTCAATGTATATATACATATGTGTGTGTGTGTATATATATATATGTATATATATATACATATGTGTGTGTGTGTATTTTCTCCTGTAGGAGTGAGCCACTACATACAGCCCACACTCACAGGTATGCAAATTTGTTCCCACATTTTCTTTATCCATTCATCTGTTGAAGGGCATCTAGGTTGTTTCCACAATCTAGCTATTGTGAATTGAGCTGCTATAAACATTGATGTGGCTGCGTTACTGTAGTATACTAATTTTCAGTCCTTTGGGTATAAACTGAGGAGAGGGATAACTGGGTCAAAAGATGGGTCCATTTCAAGTTTTCTGAGGATTCTCCACACTGCTTTCCAGAGTGGCTACACCAATTTGCAACTCCACCAGCAATGTAAAAGTGTGCCTTTTTCCCCACAGCCTTGCCAACATCTATTATTGTTTGTGTTCTTGATAATAGCCTAATTTCTAATTGAAATAGGAAGGACAGAGAAACCCCAGGCCTTGGTCTAGGGGACAAGAGTCTTCCCCCTTTCATTCCCCTGAGGGGAAATGGCAGAGAATATAACAATAAGTCTCTGTGGTATTTGGACTGGGGACTTCTATGGTCATTTGGTCACATATCGTTAAAACTTGAGAATAAAGATTAGAAGGGATCAGAATAATGATGAGTACATGATGGTAAAAGAAATGATTAGTAAAAGAAAACTAAAAGACTACTGCATTTAAATGGTAAAAATAATGATTTTAGCCTACAAGAACTCAGCAACATGAATGTGTCTATTTATGGCATCTCCTGCTATAGATACCAAAGAGTCAGATGTGTTGTGAGAGTATTAGCTATCTAATCTAGTTATCTAATTGTTATCTGAGTAACAATTATTCCCAAAACTTAAAGGATATTAAATTTATTTCTTTATATAGTTTGACTGGGTCAGGAATCTTGGAGTGGTTGAGCAGGGTGACTGTGGCTCAAGGTTTTTCACAGGTTGTGGTCAACACATCAGCTAGGGTGGCATTCATCTGAAGGCTTGACTGAGGTTTCATGACACACTTTCATGGTGGCTTATCCACTTGGCTATTGGCAGAAGGTTTCAGTCCACCACAAGTGGATCTATCCACAGTGCAGTTTGAGCATCCTAACAATATGGAAGCTGGTTTCTCTTAGAGTAGAGAATGAGGGAAAGGAAGGGGAAGCAGCAACATATTCTACGATCTAGTCTTGGAAGTCATGGGCTGCCATTCCTGTTGTATTTTCTCCTGTAGGAGTGAGCCACTACATACAGCCCACACTCACAGGTATGCGAATTTGTTCCCACTTTTGCAAGGGAGGGGCGTGGCATAACTTACAGACACATGTTAAAACCACCATAGAGAGGTTAGATAGAACATGATTTTGGTACAAAGAATGGTTGCACCCAGAATAAATCTCTTTTCTTACCTGCAGAGAAGCTTGAGCAAGAAAGCACCCTGGAAATGAATCTAGAAGAGTTGACCAAATTGTAATCTTCAGCAGGTCATTGACTAGGATAAGACTCAATTTGCTTTCTCTTTTGCAAAATGTGAGGTGAAGGATAGCCATACTATATAAACTGGAGACTTCCCTCCAGGCCAGATACTTGTATAACTATTTTATCCTACATCAAGACATTTATACTCTAATCAAAGAGTTAAATCTAACATACAAATACTTATAATGTTAAAAAGTATTAGATGTTATAAGAGAATCATTTAAGTAAAGGTTCTGAAGAGAACCTGGAGGAGGGGGTGGAAATGAAGTTGTCCAGTTGGCATGCAAAGGCTTCCTTCTTCCTCACTCCCCAGCATGAAAACCTGAAGCCGGATTTGTGTGCTCTGCTATGTTCTCACTTCAGTGAAGTTAGGGGCCCCTCTTCAGTATCCCTGTTGTTATGGTTTGGATGTGAGGTGTCCCCCAAAAGCTCATATGTGAGACAATGCAGGAAGGTTCAGAGGAGAAATGATTGGGTTATAAGAGTCTTAACCCAATCAGTGAATTAATTGAGGTGGTAGGGTATGACTGGAGGAGGTGGGAATTGGGGCATGGCTTTGGGATATATATCTTGTATCTGGAGAGTGGAGTCTTTCTCTCTCTCTGCTTCCTGATGATGTGAGCTGCTTCTCTCTGCCACACTCTTCTGCCATGATGTTCTGCTTCACCTCAAGCCCCGAGGATTGGAGCTGGTCTTCTATGGACTAAGACCTCTGAAACTGTGAGCCCTCGAATAAACTTTTCCTCTTTTAAAATTTTTCTGGTCAGATCTTTTAGTCACAGCAGCAAAAAAGCTGACTAAAATACCTGCCTACACAAAAATGCCTAAAACATGGTACATGTTTAAAAACTATTTATTAATGGAGAAAATCAGCTAATGCTTACTGACTTCAACACTGGTGAACGAATTCATGTTGCAAAGTTAATGAATAACAGAACAATGCAATGTGACTATTTTCCTAAGCCACCAAAGTGTTGGAGTTCCAAAGAGTGAAATTTTAGGCATCAGTGACTGGCAAAAAAGGATATTTCTAGGCTGGGAGCCCTTTTCATATTTCAGAAATTATATACCACGGGATACCCTGACTTATGTTTGGGACCGGACATAGAACTTCTTGCCCTTCCTGAGTATTCCCCAGTCCTTCCTCCAGCCACTGCCACCTTTCACCTTCTCTACAAGCTGTGACCTGTTTTAAGGATCTGTAAAACTCTGGTCCAAATTCCAGTCCTACTTATGAGTTTCATGAGCCTTGCATTTTTCCCCACATAGCTAGTACTTCACCAGTTGTTCAATCCAGATGGGCTGTGTGTCACCAGGAAAAGCAGTGTATTCAATGGTCATTACCTCTATCTTCACTGTGTGACTACATCTAAATGGCTAAAAATTAAAACATCTCATGATTTAATTCAATTCTGCCCAAGTGTTTGTTGTCAATATGTTAAATATACAATTAGGAGGAGTGAAAACCAATTAAGTTTGTTCTTTTTGGGAAAACTGCCAGAACACATTTATGAAAAAAAAGAAAAAAAAAAAAAAGACACCTTGAAGCTGACTTCGAGGATAGCTCAATTGAGCATTTTGCTTTTGCTTTTTTTTTTTTTGACTTGTTGCTTTGATCTTTCATTAATACAGCATTATCTTAAGGAAATTTATTTACCTGGTAGAAAAGGAACACAGGAAGGGCTGGCTCTACAGGCTGGAAGAGGTAAAGGAAATATTGTGAAACTGATTCTAGCTCTTCCTACATGTGCAGTTTGTTTTTCTGAGCTAACCTGAGTGTTGTGATTTTGGCCTAATTTTTTGGCATATGCCATCCCTTCTTGGAATATTGTTCCTGTTACTATCTCTGTGTGTTGGACTCTTAGTCATCCTCCATGACCCAAAGCAATTGTCATTTTCTCCTTGAAGTCATGGCCATAAGTCCTTATCAACACAACGAGATGTCTACTCTCTCTCAGGTATAGGTCTTTGTTTCCATTTTTCTTAATGTTCTTATAGAGACTGCTTTGGAATACAATTATTTGTAAATATATTTTCTCTGTTTTACTAGGTGTTGAATTCCTTGGGAATAAATACAATGTCTTATTTATCCTTATAACTCCCTCCTCTGGAACCCATTGGAAGGTTATTAGTGTACATAGCCTTGTATTCAACATGGATTTCTTTTCTCCATAATATTTATCGTCACACTGGTATAATCCTCCCAAGATCAGGTTGATATCTGAACCACAGAGCATCATAAAAGAAAGGAGAATGCAGCTTGAAATACTTTTACAAACTAATCAGGAAGATTATTGTGCTGATTTCAGGAGAGTACAATTAGCCAATGCTCATGTAATAACTTGTTGTGTGCCAGGCTTTGAATAAAAGCATTTTGCCGTTGTGTTTTCAACTCTCCCATTTTAATAAGAAACTGAAAGCACACCTTCTTGGAGATCACAAAGCTGGTAGGTGGCAGGGATATGCCCCTAATGTCCCAGGTGGCTTCTGAGTTCTTGCTGTTAACCTGTGCACTATGCAACCAGGACAAACAGACCATGCACCATGGCATACTCCTCTTTGGGAACTCTTCATGCAAAGGTGGCTCAAAGAACAACCAATAGCTCTTTTTAAGTTCTTTTTCTCATTCCTTTCTTGGAAGAAAATGCACTTAAAATCAGGAATCTGTCACTCAATTATAGTAAACTTATCATTAATATGTAGGTTAGAGTTGTATAAATACAGATAAGTTCCCATACTCTAGTACACTGATTCTGAAAGTCTGGTTCCAGAACCAGGAGCATCCACATCACCTCTGAACTTGTTAGAAAGACAGATCTTTGGGCCTCTCCTCAGACCTACTGAAT
Source organism: Glaucomys volans (assembly GCA_020662805.1). Classification (NCBI taxonomy): domain Eukaryota; kingdom Metazoa; phylum Chordata; class Mammalia; order Rodentia; family Sciuridae; genus Glaucomys; species Glaucomys volans. Next base: position 437,449 of record JAJEJO010005297.1, on the reverse strand, counting down.
GAAGGAGTCTAGGAATGGGACCCAGCAATCTGTGATTTAAGAAGTCATCCAGGTGATTTTGATGCAATTAAACTTTGAGAACCAATACACCAGTCCACTGGTTCTTTTTTTTTTTATTTTTTTATTTTATTTTATTTTATTTTATTTTATTTTATTTTATTTTATTTTTTTAAATTTTTTTTTATTTACTTATTGATTCATTGAACACAAATGGAGTACAGCTATTGTTTCACTGGTTGTATACAAAGTCCACTGGTTCTTAAATGTAGCTGCACACATTGGAATGACCCAGATTTTAGGAAACGTTGTTTCCTAAAATGTTTGTGTACCTCCCTTAGATAATCAGATTTAATTGGTAGGGTGTGGTCTTAGCATTGAAAAAATTTAAAAGTTCCCAAGCTGATTTAAGTGTTCTACCCTGAGTGGAACACTCTCTCTTCTGATGCTTAGGGCTTCTAATACTAAGTATAAACCTTGTTAGTAACAGGGCAGCTCTTTCCTACTGGTCACAATCTCAGAACTTAGAACAAGGCCTGACATGTAATTAGAAGCTCAACAGATACCTATTGAATGAATGTACTATGGTTTGGATATGAGGTGTTCCCCAAGATTTCCTGTGCTAATACAGGAATATTCAGAGGTAGGATAATTAAATCTGATTAGATAATTAGATTTTAAAAGAAATAACTAATCAGCCCATCCTAGTTTGGATGGACTAACTGGGTGGTAACTGTCAGCAGGTGGAGTGTGGAAAAAGGAAGTGACTCAATGGGGACATGCCCTGAAAGGGGTCATCTTCCCTGTAGCCCCTTCCCCTCTCTCTCTGCTTTCTGGCCACCATGAGAAAAGCAGCATCCTTCCTCCATACCCTTCCGTCATGATGTTCTGCCTCACCTAAGGTCCAGAACAATGGAGTTTGCCAACCATGGACTTAAAACCATGAACCAAAATAAAATTTTCTTCTTCTAAATGGTTCTTGTCAGGTATTTTGATTGTAGTAATGAAAGCTGATTAACAGGGTATCATTATGTTACATGCTATTGTGATGCTTCATAAAGCATATAATAATAATGCATAATTGTATTTTAACATTTTACATTTTTCAGTGAGTATTCAAGAACTTTTCCCCAAATGGACCTACACTGATATATCCTGTCTTAGATATAACATTCTTTTTTGTTTCAATTTTTGCAAAACAAGTGCCTCTACTTATAATGAATTCTCTTTCTCCCCTTCCAAACACTTCATGGCTAACTGCTACTCATTCTTCCAGACTCAGCCGCTCAGTCTTCTCAGTGGCCTTGATCAAAAAAAGCTGTAGGAGACACCCTCTGTGTTCTCCTCCTGCTCCCATTGCTCATCTCTAATGTCTTTTAAATACATGAATTGAAATTGCCCACATATTTGACCCATGGCCTCCTTAATAGCAGGTACTATCTCTTCCTCACTAGTCATGTGGTCTGGGCCTGGCACACAAAAGTTGCTCAATACACATTGTTCAAAGGGATGAGTTATTCATGCAGCATTATCCTACATTAGATAATCTTCTCCTAATCCAAATAAGGTCTCTTTGATCAGATAATAAAGCAATCCACTCTGCCAGATACTGGCTTTGGTGAGAGGTGCTACTTTTAGCTGCTGGCCACTGTTGGGATTAGTATCTAAGTCCCATGAAATATGTTGGCTGAAGTTTTTTGGTCCTATCTGATTCTACTCTTGTATAGATGAGCTGTTAAGAAGCGTCAGTCTTCGAACCAACTTGTTAAACCTGACCATCTGTTGGGGAGGATTTTATTTTAGATCAGAACATCTGGGTCCCCATTTATACTGGCTGAGGTTAATAGACCTGACAACCTTTTCCTGTTCTCAGCAAGGAGCACGTCCCTGACTGGCTAGGGAGGAGGCTGCTGAACTTTCTACTGGTTATTCTCAAGTGCACTGGGCTCACCTGAAGCCTCTTTTATATTCTGCCTTTTTTCTTAGAATTACAGCCTTCTAGTCTATGAATGGCACTCAACTGAGACGCTGTATCAATTAATAGGAGGTTGTGGCAGATCATGAAGCAGCAGGATAAAGCAGGGTGTCATAAGCCTCAGTCAAATTTCAAGCCACTTAGCTGCATGACCTTGATAAAAAAGAATGAAACAAAACAAAATAAAACAGAACTAGACCTCTCTGAGTACAGTTTTATCACCTAAAAACAAAGAAATAAAAATATCTATGTGGCTTTTCAGGGGGCAGAGTTAAATATTATTTGTTAAACTACCCAACACAGTAATCAAATGTCATCATTATTTTCACCTTTCAGTTGGTGGCCCCGTTGGAGCTTCTGCAGGACTCTCACATGCATTTGATTTGATTTTCAAAAAAGCCTGTTGCATTTTGCATTTTCTGGGAAGCAGATTGTGAGACAGGTTAGTGACCAGGATGTTTATCACAGAGCATTCTCGGGATCAGCACCTAGGGAAGAGGAGGAAGGAAGCAAAATGAGGCAGAAGCAGAAAATCATGACACAAGCCTCAAAATTGCCATGGTCCACTCCAGGGGGGCTCTGGAGCTAGAAGGGCCAGAGAAAAAGTTGTCATGAGTTGGGCCCAGAGCTCCAGGTGTTTATATCTCTAGACTTGGCAGTCACTGAGTGAGGTTGCAATGCACCTGATGGACAGGGGTCGTGGGCAAAGCCCTTCCTGCAGTGAAGTGATTGCTGAAGGTTGGCCCCCAGCATCTCTCCCAGCAGCTAAGGGATGAGTCCTTCACAACAGGGGGCGCTGGCCTTGGCGTGCATCCCAGGCCTGGAGTGTCTTTCTTAAATAAATGAGATAGAGGTGTGTGTGTGTGTGTGTGTGTGTGTGTGTATGTGTATGTGTATAGAAAAGGAAGATAGAAGAGAGTACAGAATGGAATCCAAAACACTTTTTCTCACTGGAGCCCTTTGGAGAATTAAGGAAACTTATTTTACCAAGTGTGGTTTGCTTTAAATGAGATCCATTTGAGCATAAACCTAAGTAATCTCCCTGAGCTTCCCAGAGAGTAGAGAAAGTCAACTGAGAATTCTATTTCTCTGTTAAAAAAAAAATTACTGATTCATAAATATAGGATGAGCCCAGGAGGAAGCTGGAAGGTGTCAAAATAAGAATTGCGTGGGAAAAAATGTTAACAGGCAAGAAGACCTTATTCAAGACTATTGCCATGGGGAGTCACAAATGTTTATGACAGATATTTATGTTACAAATATTTGTGACATACAAAGTCACAAGTATTTCTCATTGAAAAGATTTTTAGGGGCTGGGGTGAGGGAAATATTGGCTATCCATGTCTAATGATTGACTTTAGGTATAGGAAAGGGAAACCTGTCTCTTCATGGAAGAGGGTAGCTTGGGAAGTTAGGTTCCTTCCAGTTTTCACAGGGATTGGAAGACAGAAAGGCTACCTCTATCAGTGTTGACATGTCAAAGAGAGGGTTCCAGGGTCACTGAGAAAGACATTTCCTCAGTCTTCAAATTGTCCAGTCTTCTAAGGAGATTTATTTCAAATGGGGCAAGGAAAGAAATTGCAATTATAAGTTTTGTAAAATAAATGCTGTAAGAAAAGGGAGGTCAGGGACCTTGAATCAGGAAGAAACTTTCCCTGTCTAATATTCAGGCAAGCAGAGGGAAATTAAGACTATTTTGACCAGAGCTTTCTTTTGGTTAAGTGTTTTTAGAGGTGCCCAAGAGTCAGAGCTGGGTGCCTGGTTTGATGAGCAGGCCAATTAAATCTGCTTGCAACAAGCAGCCCTCTGCCTGATGGGTCTGTGCTGAGCTGCCTTGAGATGCACATTAGGATGCCCGCTCTCCAGACAGGTCCACGTAAGTCCAAGTCCAACCAGGAAGCATCACATATTTGAAACAAAATGAATTGTGGTACCTTTTTTAAAACCTTAGCAATAAAAATAATATATACTGAATGCAGAAATATCTGAAAATGTAGGCATGATAATCACTGTTGGTATGTTTTTAGTGATCTTATAAGCATGACTAATCTGATTTCTTTTTCAAGTGTCATCAGTATAGAGGTTCTAGAGGTAATAAGTGAAGCTGCACTGATTTCATCTTCCTAAGTATGAGGGGACATTTAGCACCCCCTCTTCCTTTCCCCTGCATATCTCAGAGATTTCTGGGATCCTTTTTGGGAAGAAGATGTTGCAGGTGTCGAATGTGAGCTCAGAACCCAATTCTCACATTTATTTCCACTGCAGGCCTCTACCTGCTTCTCATCCTGGGGAAGGGCTAGCCTGGGCTTGTGGATGGCACAGCATCTTGTTGGGCTAACATTGAAATCTGCATCTCATGCAGCTCAATTCTGATAGGTAAGGGACATTACCTACCAAAGCACATTACAATGAAACAGCTATGTTTGTAGGGCCGTTGGCTGATCTGGGTTTGTTTACCCTGAAATCCATTCCATGTACTTCCACAGAACCCCTCAAAACTAGGAGGTGGAAGAAAGAGGCAGCCAGGGAAATGCTCTACCTCTCTCTCTGCCATGGCTCCCCCTTGGCTCCAACCTCCATGGTAGGACAAGCCAAACTTGGGCCCTGTTGTTACCACTGTCCACCCATCTCTTGCAGGAAAAAGGGGCTTCCTCACCACCCTAACTTCATCCCCTGCTTTCCCCCACCTGTTCTATCACCTGTGAGTTAATTTCTCCCTATTCAAAACTTTAGATTAATTTTTCCTGATTGAACTATGATTGGTACAGACTTTCTCTGGATAACCAAAATATAATCTGATATAATCTTTATTCTTCAGGCTCTTATTTTCTCTGTGGACTCCCCAGGGGGGATTTCTGTATGGTTTCAGACTCCCCAATGAATGGAAAAAAATGGAAGTGATGTCATGTTAGCTGCACTTGTATTTGCCCCTAACAGGTATGTTGACAGCACAGACTTGCAGAAGGACAAGGCTGAGTTTATTTGCAAGCCCTAGAAGCTCTCTTCGACTTGTGAGGTAGAGAAAGGGAAATTTGGTGGGTTACAATCAGACTTGTAAGAAGCTCTGAAGTAGCATGTTGCTTAAAGGAAAATTTGAAGGAAAAAAAAAATTCGCATTATTCATGGTATAAAACCATTCTTTTTTAATATATTATAAATATCTAGGACAATTGGGACATGCTTAAGTGAGTAAACAGTTGGGTTTGTGGACATATTATTTTTAGTTACTTCTTTCTAAGCAATTATTCCAGGCAATAATTGTACTCACCTTTCCCCCATAAAGAATGCTATAAATTGGGTTCAATAAAAAAATAAATTACAGTTTAGTTACTGGAGACCGTAAGTCATTATTGATGCAAAAGGTTCTCATCATTTGTGGAGAACTAAGGAAAAATGGTCCTCAAAGACATTTATATAAAGCGTTCAGCATTTAGCTCTTGTAAAGGGTTTGGATGGGAATAACCACTGATTATTGCTTTGACTCTCATTTTCTTATTCTTCCATTGGGCATTCTGGCCTACTCTTCAGGGTTATCCCCTTTCTATCCATCATTTTGTAATATACCTTTCTCTTTTTAGTCATGAGAAAATCCCTTTATAGCCCTTAAATATGAAATAGGTTAATGAAAATCCATTATAGTAGCTCATATTTAGACATAAATGCTTTGTTAGAAATAGAAGATCATGGCTGCTTTTTAGTAATGCATAGTAGGATTAATGGGTCTCTGTACTTATGCTTGAGTTCTGGAATGTGTAACCACTTGCTTTAGGAGTCAGGAGTCTTGAAACTGAACATCTACTGCAGCATTTGCAGTGGTGGCTTGCGGGTATCTATGCACAGCATGCGTGGCTGTAAGGGCCATGGGGTGGAAGGTGCTGGGCAGATGGCTCCCACGGGAGCTGTAACCTGAAGGTTGAGAAGTCTGCACTGAGGGCCTTGTGAAGCACAGCCAGGTAGGCTGGGAAGGTAATGACCCTGAGATCATTAAGGAAAGCAAACTGTTTGAACACTACTCCCAAGAGTTCAAGCTCATGTCTGAGGGCCAGTTGATCCTGTTCATGAAAGCACTCTGGGAGACCCTCCCAGTCATTACTGGTTACTAATACCATGGAAAGAGATTCTTCATTGCTTGAAGTATTTCAAGGAATTAGAGAATCTGGGGTTGAACAGTCAGAAAGTTGAAATTCCATAGCCATTGAGTTGGTATCCTGAAGAGTTTGCCTGTCACACAAATTTAAGTTGGAAAATCTTGAGAAAGTCTCAGTCCCTGGTTAGTGAAATTCAATCTGGAAACATCAGTCTTCAGGAAACTGTCAGCATGATCCATTGAGGCTGCTTAAGGTCAGACACTTCATAAGATCTTAGGTATATGTGTGGATCATCTGCATAGAAGACCACACAGTGGATTGAAAGGCTGCATGCTGACAAAAACCTCCCCTTTCCAGAGGGATTTATGATCACTAATGATGTGGATAATAAGGGCTGCTATCTGCTGTTCATCAAACCAAACGGTTTAGGTGTCCCTGCATCATGGTGGTAAGCCATGAGGCATTCAGCATACCTAACTCACTATACACATGGACAGAAGGAAAGAGGTTCTCTTCTATGACCAAATTCTATGTGATATCTCTTGCAGTGGAGATAGAACTATGAAAAAAAAATTAATGTTTGGAAGATGTGGGCCACCTTAAATTGGTAGCTTACAGCTACCAACTGCCACTCCAGAAGCTGAGCAGTTAGAGGAGGGTGGGAGGGTGGTGTACTCCACATGTTCACTAAATCTGCATAGAGGATGAAGCAGTCATAGCATCTCTGTTGGAAAAAAGTAGAGGTGCTCCTGAGCTTGCTGATGTATCTGTTAAATCACCAGGACTGAAGTGGATGCCAGGAGTTACACAGTGGAAGCATATGACCAGGGATGGGCAGTGGTTTGAAGATTGGGCGGGTGTTCCCTACTGCAGGCAGATCCAAATTCAACCTATGATGTTCCTACCAAAGGACCTGGGAGAGTTATAGGCAATGTACCTAGAGCCATGCCTTACAATATTATCTCGTCAGAATAGCAGAGGATGCTTTGTGGCTGCATTATTGAAAAAAATCTTTAATGATATGGAGAGAATGTCAACTGAAAGCACAGGCAAATCTACAGACCAGAGAAACCACATGGTTGAGCCTTGCATCTTCCACAGGACAGGGGGTTGGGGGTCTGGTAGACACCTTGGAGTCAGAAAGTCAGTTGGTCACTGGAACTGGTGATTCAGAAATAATTCAAACACCTAAGAATTTAGAGAGTAATGAAAATAAAAAAGATGGTGTGTGTGGTCCTCCTTCACCATTGAAAATGAAGTGATTTGGATTTAAAGAAAATTCGTTTGTATCCATTCCTGAAGATGACCCATTATTTCCACCTATTGAGAGATTTTTATGCTTTGGATCCTTCATTTCCAAGGATGAATTTGTTAACCTGAACTATGGAAAGGAAGAAAAGTTAACTCTACATGGTTTCTAAGAAGCTGAGGAAAGTGCTACTGAAAAACAGTGAAAAGATGAAGGTTATTAAAACATGGATAAAAATCTGGGGTTGAAATAACAATGATGAATTGTCTTCCAGCTGGCATAGAAGGGAATGTGTACATTATATTCATTTAGTAATTCAAGAATTATTACTATATCAATGGGCTAGGGCTGTATCACTCAGTGGCAGAGTGCTTGCCTAGCATGTGTGAGGCACTGGGTTCAATCATTAACACCATATAAAAATAGACAAATAAAATAAAGGCATTCTGTCCATCTACAACTCCAAAAATTTTTTTTAAAAGAATTATTACTATATCAATGGAAAACATGAAGACATTTTTGGAAAATTCATTTTTTAGAAAACTCAGTAATGAGAAGTACAGTCAAGCCAAAGACCTGGCAAAGGGAAGTGTCATTCTGAAGTATGACCCAGATTCTGCAAATCCAGGTGTCCTGCAGTGCCCCACTGCGTTATGCAGATGGCAGGGGAAAGGCCTCCATTCAAGAATGGACAGCTTCATTATCTCAGGATGATGGTACTGGAGGTGTCTGGAGAGAAGGAAGAGGTCATTCTAACCAATGACAGCACAGCCAGGTCTAGACTGCCAGAGGATCGGATGGGTGAGCGGCCAGAGAGCAGAGGAGGCTGGCCTTCCAGAAGCCAGCCCAGGCTCCGACCCTGCCACACCCAATCCACCTTGGTGAGGACATCCCACACACTGGCCTGCTCTCTGCTGGTGCTTGGTGAAAGAAATGAAATCCAGAACTTCTGAGCTATAAAATATGTATTTTTAAGAACTGAAACCTGATGGGCTGATGGAGCAGTCTGGGAGGATCGGTAATGCTTCTGTAAGGAGCTTATGAGAAAGTATTTTTGAGCACTTAGGAGCTGCTCACTCCACAGTGTTTTGTGGCACAGCTGGGTTGAGGGTGTCTATCGCTATACCAGAGTTTTACCTTAAAGTTGTAAGAAAGCATGCTGCCCCTGCAAAAGGTTCAGATCCCTTTTGTTAGCCTATATTTGTCTTAAAGTTCAATCTTTAAAATTATTTATGGGAAGAATTTGCAGCTCCTTATTGAAAGCACCCAGAAAAACCACTCTGGATGTGGGAACTCACACAAGAGATTTTCTTAAGCAAACAGGCAGAGTGTCTGCCCACAGGGTGAGAGAGAGAGAGAGAGAATGAGAAAGAGAGTAGGAGTGAGAGTAAGAGAGAGAGAGAGAGAAAGTGAGAGTGAGCAAGAGTAAGAGTGAGAGAGAGAAAATGAGAGAAAGAGAGAGAGAGAGAAAGAGAAAGGGTGGACCACCAGAGTGTCCCTCTCAGGACTGAGAGAGAGAGAGAAAGAGAATGAGAGAGAGAGAGAGTGAATTGGGGGGGGGGTGCATTCTTAAATAGATTGAATTTCAAGGGCTAGTAGCAATTGGACCAATGATGTCCGAGGTTTGCTAGCTAACAATCTGGACCAATGACTGACTAGGAAGTTCACGGGCTAATGAGCTGGGTTGTTAAATGGTGTGTGTGGTGGAGTGCAGAATACTGGCAGCAGCAAAATGGTCTGATGCCAACACTTATGACGTCTCGGGAACTGCCATCTGCTTTCAAAACAGTGTCCAGTTGCAGTCAGCAGTGTGACGTTGATGTGTGTGGGCTGCATCTGGGCCTCAGATGACTTCTGCGTCTTTGTACTGAGGCTGAATAACTTTTCAGAGTAAGTGCTCTGTGTGAATTGGAATACTAATTATGGGGCTTTATGTGCTTTTATTCAGTTTTTATTTCCAAATGAGGTTGGGGGTTTGTTCCAAATGGTTTGGGTATCCTTGGTCTTTTTAAATAAAGAGTTATTCTTGATGATGCAAAAAAATAAAAAATAAAAAGTGAACCAAAACAAACCAAAAAAATCAAACAACAACAAAAACCTGAACATCTATGACCATTCTGCAGGGCTTCCTGAGGTTGTTGGATGCATGAAGAGACTTGTGGGTAGAATTTCTCTTTATTGATTCATGTCTTAAGGGCATGTGCCACATTTTTCCATTTACTTTGTGTCTGGTTCCTTAGAAATGAGTTTCCCTGTGTGTTCAGTACAATTTTAGCAAATGTGTGTTATCTTGGCAAGTTTCTTGATGTGGGCATAGAAGTTTGCTAAAAGACAAGAGATGGAATCTCCAGAATGAGAATCATGTTTAGCTATTGCTCTCCTGGACAGGTCGTCAGACTAGCAGGACCTAGAGCCAACTTCCAGCTTCAGAGTTTCCCAACTATGTAATTTGGGCAAGATATAACCTTGTTTGAATTTTAGTGCCTCTACTTAAACAATAGCATGATGGAACAGTCAATGTTTCACTAGCTTTAAAGATCGATTTCAGTAATTACATATGAAAAATATATTGTAAATGATGGAGTTCAAAACACACATAATGAAGTTTTATTAATTTGCAGAGAGAGAGAGAGAGATGTGAGATAAAACATTGGAGAAAGAACATCTTGGCCAATATGTACTGAAAGTTTGCAAATTCCTCAGATGCACAGCCTTTTACTTCAGGGTAGTCTGTGCCATCTCATTTTGACTTAATGAATCCATTGCCAGTGTGCATTGACTTCCACCAGGACTTGTGCTATTCATGACAACTAACATATAATCATGACAGAGGTCCAGGAAAGGAAGAGGTGGGCTATAAATTTCTCTTCCCATGGAAAACATCGTTTTCAATATCCATCTACTTGAAGTCCATCAACCTGATTATCATTCTTCTGAGCCCTAAAAGCAAATACATCATCAAGATAAAAAATGTCCATGAAAGAAAAGTTTTTAAAATAATGAAGAAAGGAAATATGTTGCTAACTATATTAAGAAAAAAAATAATGTATCATCTGGTTAGGTAATAGTTTTTAATGCTGGCAGAAGTATTAGGTTTTTTTGTTTCCTTTCAACGTTAAATTGATGAGCTTTGAATTCAGAACTCAGACACCTGAGAAAGTAGTTCAAGTGTTCCTGATGCAGAATGCAGATGGAACCTTGGAATCATGAGTATTGTGTACATGAGGGAATTCTTCATTTCAGACTTATCAGTCAAATGCAGATGGATAAGTGTTATTTTTAGTAGTAGCACAATTATAGAAATATTATCTATTACTAAAATAATAATTACATAGTTTTGAGTCTTTTATGTAGAAGGAATTGCTTTTATATATTAAATACTGCAATAGCAGATTACATAAGGAAACTTTAAATCTTCTACTTGGTGATTTACTTCTACCTGGAACATGGACTTCTACCTGAATACATGGACAAATTATTGAGTAAGCAATCCTTTGAAGACTGACTTTCTCATATAACACAAGCTCAACTGGTCATGTTCATGAAGATATTAAAATAGAACCTTATACAAGTCACACTTCCTGAATTTTTATTTTTTCTGATCAATGAGAGTAGTGATAACTAACATGCATATTAATTCACCATGTACTGAGACATCAGTGGGGCGTGATCATGATCACAGCTATAAGGATTAAATGAGATTCTATTTCAAATCTCTTGGCACTGTGGTATTACATAGTAGCTACATGGTACGTGTTTGTGTTGCTTCCTGCCATGAAACTCACTCAGATGACCGCTCTTCCTCCTAAAAATAACCCTCAATGGTCATTGAACATTGTTGTGGTTTGGGTATGAGGTGTGCCCCAAAAACTCATGTGTGAGACAATGCAAGAAGGTTCAGAGGAGAAACGATTGGGTTGTAAGAGTCTTAACTCAATCAGTGATTTAATCCCCTAATAAGGATTACCTGAGTGGCAACTGAAGTGGTAGGGTGTGACTGGAGGATATTGGAATTGAGGTGTGACTTTGGGGTATATATTTTGTATCTGGAGAGTGGAGACTCCCTCTCTCTGCTTCCTGATGATGTGAGCTGCTTCCCTCTGCCACACTCTTTCACCATGATGCTCAGCCTCCCCTCCATCCCTGAGGAATGGAGCTGGCCTTCTATGCACTAGAACCTCTGAAACTATGAGCCCTCAAATAAACTCTCCCTCCTCTATAATTGTGCTGGTTAGCTCCTTTAGGTCACAGCAGGGAAAAAACTGACCAAAACAAGCATCAATTATATATGACCATTTCATTTTGGTAATAAATGAGCCAGCCCTCTGACAACATAGACAAGCTATGTTCTGCATAATAACCCAGCTAGAATCCTAACTCTGAATGCTAGACCAGCACCTATCAAGGACATTGCTACCCCTGCTGGAGAACACATGCAAAAAGAATATTCTAGGAAAACTTTTACTCCTTATTGCTTCAATCTCAAATCTTCATCTGAGTCTTACCTTGATGATTGAGATTGAATTTTTTTTTTTTTTTCAATGCTGGGGATTGAACCCAGGGCCTTGAACATGCAAGGCAAGCACTCTACCAACTGAGCTATACTCCCAGCCCTGAGTTTGACTTTGAGAGACAGACCTCCAAGTCCTTTATTTGGCATGGAATCCGTACTGGCAGTTCTGTTTTTCTGTATTCTGGAGTACTACTTTGTTCTTTGGACTTATGGTGGGCAGTGCAGGTAGATGCATCTGCCATTGGAGACTCCCTTAAACTACCCTGCCTTATCAGCCTCATGGGATAGTAAAGAAAGTATAGAAATCAAAAACTTCTAAATAAAAAGAGACTGGTAGTTACATCTTGTTCTATTTAGAACACCTTTTCTTCTCTTACATATACAACAAAACAGAACGCTCCATTCTTTTTCATGACAGCCTTGTTTCATGATCTTGGTACTATACTCCATTTTATCTGAATCTTACACTAGATAGATTCTCTTCTTCATGGGGTCAAAGTATGCGCATATTAGTGGAGAAGGGAGGAATGGAGTATTTTAATGCCTTGTGGAGAATAAGAATTTTTAATTTAGAAATGATTCCCTAAACATGCAAAAGATGATTGAAATGAGCAAAAAGTGAACTGAAATTTTGTTTCAGTTTTGACATAGCCTGTGCAGATTTTGTGATTACCAATGTCCCAGGGAATGAGTGGGAAAGTACCTAAATAAGGACCTAAGTAATTATGCCTGCAAAACTGGGAGCTCTTCTGGGGTCCAAGCTCTAGGCATGTGGGTGAATGAAATGCTGGGTGCCTGGAAGCGTGTGCACATATTGTGTATGGCAGGAGGGAAGGGGCTGGTGGGAGAGGCTCATCTGTAGGCCAAGCTGTGTGGGCAGAGCCATTTTGAGGAAACTCCTATAACATTCACCCACTGCAGAACTCTGTGTGTTTGCGAGGGGCCAAATTTACACTCCATTAAAATAAGCTTAAGGAAATCAACTAGAGCTCGTTTTCAAATGAAGCCCACTCCCACATCAGCAGTCTGAACCAACCCAAATGCACAAGGGAAGAAAACGGTTTCTGAAGGTAATACCCAGGTAACTCAGGCATGGGAACCATGTGGTCAATGCATGGAACAGGAAAGATTGAAAAGATCAGGAAATGTGTTTATTTTTGTTTTTCATTCACTCTTTAAAAGGTATTCAATGGGAGGGGTCCTTCCTCTAGTTATGGATGGAGACAAAACTTAGGAAAAAACTCCAGAATTTTTCTAGACATTCTTATGTAGTAGAATGTCACAGTCTTATTAAACCACAATGATGATTGTATTTTAGCAATAGAAAAGGATCTGTTCTAAACAATCATCAAACACAGAGCTTGATTGAATGTTAGACATCTTCCCTTCCCCTGAAGATGAAGGACTGAGGCTGAGGTGAAGTGTACGGTCTTTCTCTCTTTCTGACTTTACCTTCTTTTGCATTTATAGCTACAGGTTCTGATCCTGCCACGGGGGGGGGGGGGGGGGGGGGGGGGGGGGGGGGGGGGGGGAGAACATTCACCTTACTGCCAAGGTCCAAGGTTACCCTTGCGCTCCCTGACCCTGTATGATGTGTAACTTTGACTCCTAACATTGGCACTCTGGCGGATTCTCAGGAGACTCCCTCTCTGAGCCTCCCTGACACTGACTCCCTTGGTTTGGGGGGGCTCTCTCCTGCTCACTATTCCTTAGCTCCATTCAGCTGCTGCCTTCTCATAGGTCGGTACCCATTCCTATTGCTGTGGAACCTCCTTTCCCTGCCATTTCACTTCCTTGGGTAATTCTGTTAATTCTGTCTCCTGGGTATTGTCATACTTCCAATATGAAAAACTGAATGGTAAATTCACTACAATACAGCAATTTGAAGGTAGAATAGGTAAAACCAAGGGTAGGACACAAAATGGCAGTAGCAAAGCAGAGAGGTGAGAAGGATGGTGGAAGGTACCGTGGCTTTTTCCTCTGAAGTTTGTTCCCTTTCATAAGTGACTGTACCCTCCTTTCTTTTATGATCAGCTGTGGTTCTTGACACGTGTTGTTGGTTGTTGTGGGGGAGAGCTGCGAGCAAAGAAAGGTGGGGGTAGAAAGAGACTTTCTGAAGGTCAAGGAGTCAAGACCTGTCTCATTCTTCCTTCCTTCTTCCTGATCCAGGGGAAGAAAGGAGTCCAATGTGGGAGGGAGGTCAAGAGAGGAAGGAAGGTTCCCATGTGACCTAGAAACACAGAACCCTGCAAAGGAAGCACAGAGGTTCCTCAGGACAGACTGGGCAGAAAAACAAACTGGATATACAATTGTAGACACCTTCTCCTGACACCCAGAAGAAGGAGAGGCAGAAGACAGGGAAATAATTAGAGATGAAGAGTGAAATCACCAAGATCCTCATCTCCAAATCCTCTGGAGTGGAACAGTTGGCTTGAACCCTGTTTTCTTTTGGTCACCATCTGGGTGTGGGATGATGGCCATTGGGGTACACCTCTTGGTGGAGGCTTAAAATGAGAGCTAGCTCTCTGAAAACTCATCTGGAGAATGAAAGGGGAAATGCTAAGTGGGCAGATGGGAAAAGAAGGCACCAGAAGGAACTACAGGGTTCTCGATACCTTGAGATTCTTTTTAGTATAATTGCAACCTTATATTCTTTTCTGGCATTCCATGTATGATCCCTATTAGGCACATCTAATCTATAGATGGTAGGCAGGCTGGATTAATGATCAGCTGCCACAATTTCCTTAGCCTTCAAACCTAGTCCTCTGCTGCCCAATTTCAAGGACACATTTATAAACCTCCCAGGATTATGTTCAAATCCCTCACAATGCATGGAGTTAGTAGGTTCCACAGCTCCTTCTTAATTGGGAAGTTGTGAGATTCAGATAACCTGTCTCCCTAAAAGTAATCCTCCCAAATCTATTCTCTCCTTTTACATCCTCTTTCTGGGTCATCTATCTGACTGGTCCTCACTCAAGGCAAGTGCCGTTCACTTTTTTTCATGCCTAGAGCTGAATTACATTATCATTACAGTGCTGCCTTAGGATTGCCCAGTTCCTGAATTTGCCTTGGCCGTGAAAAACTGCCTTAGTATGGGTGGGGAGCAGTCTACCTGACCCTACTAAAGCACATAGCAAAGCAAAACTTTCTCAGACTCTAATACCTAATATCCAATTGAAATGATTCATGTCTTCTTATTTTGGGCACATAGCAAAGTAAATCAATGTTCGTCCTCCCTTCCCAAGATAGATGCCACCACTAATAAGGTGGCCTCGGATCTATTTCTAGACACCAAAGAGTCTGGCTTCATTGCCTTTTCTTTTTTAGTTTTTCCCACAGAGAAGTCAGCTCATTATCCATCATAACAGGGGCAGCACTGGAGGCCCCAGAGATCCCTCAGAACATCCACCTTCCTTCCAGTACCACATTTACTCCAGGAAGACTTTTTTTTAAATTAAAAAAAAAAAATTTAGCAATTTAATAATCACATGAGTGTCCAGGGGTTTATTTGTTAACAAATTTTTAGGAAAATCTTACCTGAGGCCCTCTAGACATTTGAAATATTTATTAATGTCTTGCAAAGTTAGAGTGTCTAAATTTTCCTTAATTAGATTGGTATCAGATTTTTTAAGCTACTGTATATAAGGTGCTAAAGGAAGGGAAAATGCCAGAAGGAAACAGAGCATTGGTGTGTGATGGGCACCTGCCCCTCTGCTGAGACCTCTCAGGTGTGCACCTCCAGGGCACACCTGTGCTTGATCATTGAATGTGAAAACCCAACTCATACTGTCCATGTAGGCATGTCTGGCCAAGGTTTCATACCTTCTTTCTATTATTTTATCACTTTCTCATGCAATTATACTCTACTGAAGTTTAAAATTTCTCCTTTGAGACATATTTCATGCAACAGAGGAAATATTCACTTATGACAATCCATCATTGGCTTCTGCCTCTCCCTGGAAATGTCAATGTGACTTACCATCTCTGAGCCTCAAATTCCTCATCTGCAAAATTGGGATAATTTTGACTGCACCACAGAATCAGGAGTGTTCAATCACAAAATAACATGCTAAGTCACCAAATATTTATCCAGTGTATGATAGATTAGATTAGCGGCCATATTGAAAAATATCTGCAAGGCAGCCCTGGGCTG
This sequence comes from Glaucomys volans, assembly GCA_020662805.1. Classification (NCBI taxonomy): domain Eukaryota; kingdom Metazoa; phylum Chordata; class Mammalia; order Rodentia; family Sciuridae; genus Glaucomys; species Glaucomys volans. Next base: position 421,474 of record JAJEJO010005297.1, on the reverse strand, counting down.
ATGGATTGCCCATCACCGCCATAGTTCATGCTTCTTAAAGAGCTGGTCAGGCAAGTGCCAGGGCCAAGATCACACAGAGAAATCATGGTAGGTGAAACTCTAACCCTCTTTTTTCAACTATTCTTTCCACCCTATCTTGCTGTCATTTGTGAAACATCACAGTTATCAAACATTATAACTAAGGGCATCCTATATCCATCCTAAACTATTTAAAACATCTAAAACCTGTTGTGAGATATTGGAGAAAAGAGAGCCTCTTCAATAAGTGGTGCTGGGAAAACTGGAAATCTACATGTCGTAGAATGAAATCTCACCCTGCACAAAACTAAACTCTAAGTGGATCAAGAACCTAGGCATAAGACCAGAGACCCTGCACCTACCAGAAGAAAAATAGGCCCAATTCTCCACATTGGCTTAGGAACCAGCTTATTCAATAAGACTCCTAAAGCTCAAGAAATAAAATCAAGAATCAATAAAGTGGATGGTATCAGAAAAATGAGAAATTATACTCCATTTATGTGTGATTTATCAAAATGCATGAATGCATTCTACTGTCTTGTATAACTAATTAGGACAAATGAAAAAATATAAAAAGTAAATGGGATTCTATCAAACTAAAAAGCTTCTTCAAAGCAAAGGAAATAAGAATGTGAACAGAGAGTCTACAGAATGGGAGAAAATATTTACCATCTGCACCTCAGATAGAACATTAATCTCCAGGATATATAAAGAACTCAAAAAACCTAACACCAAAAAAACCCCCAAATAACTCAATCAATAAATGGGCAAAGAATCTGAATAGTCACTTAACAGAAGAAATATGAATGGCCAACAAATATATGAAAAAATGTCCACTATCTCAAGCAATTAGAGAAATGAAAATTGCAACTACACTGAGTTTCCTTCTCACTCCAATCAGAATGGCAATTATCAGGTACACAAGTAACAATAAATGTTGGCAAGGATGTGGGGAAAAAGATTCACTTAACGCATTTCTGGTGGGACTGCAAATTGGTACAACCACTCTGGAAAGTAGCATGGAGATTCCTTAGAAAACTTGAAATGGAACCACCATCTGACTGAGTTACCCCCCTCCTCAGTTTATACCCAAAAGACTTAAAATCAGCATTCTACAGTAACACAGCCACATCAATGTTTATAGCAGCTCAATTCACAATAGCCAAGCAATGGAATCAACCTAGGTGCTCTACAACAGATAAATGGATAAAGAAAATGTGGTATTTGTACACAATAGGATACTACTCAGCCATAAAGAAGAATGAAATTATGGCATTTGCTGATAAATGGGTGGAACTTGAGATTATCATGCTAAGTGAAATAAGCCAATCCCCCAAAAAACAAGGGCCAGATGTTCTCTCTCTGATTTGTGGATGCTAACCCATAACACATGAAAGTAGGAAGGGGAAGATTAGAAATTCATTGGATTAGATAAAGGGGAATAAAGGGAAGGGAGAAGGGTTAGGAATAGAAAAGACAGTAGAAGGAACTGAATATAACTTTCCTATCCTTATATGTGAATTCACAACCAGAGTAACTCCACATCATGTACGACTGCAAGAATGGGATCCTAATTAGAATAAGTGATACTCCATATACGTACAATATGTCAAAATACATTCTATTGTCATATATATTTAAAAAGAGCCAATAAAAAATAAAACCTACTGTGAAATAAGTTTTTCCTCCAGATAATCAAAGGAAAAAAACCCTCTCATTTAAAAGTTTTATGATCGTCATTAATGCAAAAGTACTCATAGGTGTGTGTGAATGTATTTCTGAGGCAAATCATTTAGGAAAGTTTTCAGAGAAGCTGAGTTCCTTCTTTCCTTAATAGGGCATAAAAGCATCATACTTGGAAATGATGTCATTCCTTTTACTATGAGAGCCTAATAGTCCCCAATGACTATTAGGCAAATATGTTTCTCAGAGGAGTCATATTGCAGATCTGAGACTCTCTTATATAAAATAACTATTTATCTGTTACCCTTCGGGAGCCTTACTATGCAGAATTCAAAAGTGGAGAAAATAAAACACCTGGAAGATGGTTGGTGTAAATGATAATGTTATTTTCAATACTTCTCAGGACAATAAACTTATAATAGGTATTAATGAAAAAGAAAAAACGATATAAATACAGTGGAATATTTTCTGATAATTTTTCAAATATTCTACTTGGAATCTTTTCCTGAGTCGTGGCAAGCATATTGTTTTAATATATTAAGAATAACCTCTTGCATTAGTGTATCTCAACTGGTGTGGCCAGAACAGTTTTCCATACTTGACCTCATTTCTGAATTCTTTATTGTGTTAAATTGAGGTAGGTAAGTTTAGTTAAACTCTCTTTAAAGAATGCAGGTGTGGCTTTATGGGATGAAGTAATTCTGGGAGTCATGAAAGAGGTGTGTAGTATTGAAAACGCTTGGATAAAAAAGTGGCCACTTGTCCTTTAGAGATGGTGGGGTGTTGAAGAGAGAAACAGTACCTAGATTATTACCTTTGCAAGCTGGATCTGGAGAAGATATTTGCATCTTGTACAATCAGTGACACAGGAGGCAAAGTGACCTTTGGATAAAGTGTGGGGCATTATATAGATTAGAACATGAAGAAACAAGAGGGTGGTGGCAGGTCATTCCAGACCTATAAGAATGGAATTTCAGGCACAAATCAGAATAAAGTTATCTTTATCCGAGCACTTCCCAAAAGTCAATTAATGCTTCCAAATAGCACTTTCAGTTCTTCCTTCTCTAAAATCTTATCCTGGTTAAGACAGGGTATAGCTGGTTAATCAGGTATGATTTGCATTGTAACATTTTGGACCATGGACTGGCCACATACACTGAAGCAGGACTGAATGCAGTAGCTGCTTCCTCACCAGATGGATTGCACATCTTGGAGGAGCTCAGTCATTCTGTGGTGATATCTTCAGGTCAGTAACCATGGTAATGCTGCACCTTGTCACCTCTTTCCCGCCCTGCAAAACGTCCACAAGTCTCCGTCTTGAATGCTCAGAGTGACCTGGCCCTTGTATTTCAATCCTGACCCTGCATTCCTCTGTGCCTTCATCTAAAAGCAAATTCAAAGGAGATGGAGCTGAGAATTCAAGATTTGTGGTCAGGAGATGAGACGAGGGAAAAAGAAGATGAAATAGATGAGGAGAATTGTTCAAGGTGATGCAGAGTCAGAACATCACAAGTGAAAGTACCCGAAGGAGAGCATGTGCTCGCTCATGCATGTTTTATGGATTCTAATGGACTGAACAATATTATAAGATGAACTTTTACTTCCACTTAAAATGTTCCTAAAGGCAGGATTTTGCTGTGGAAGATATACTTGCTTTGGAACCAGAGAGCTGCAGCTTTCCCCTACAGGATCCCCAAATGATTACCGCTATCAGTTAGTACTGACAGGAAACTCACTAACTGTAGATTGTACAGACATTAAAGGGGACTAATTGGCTAATTTACTATAAAGTCCAGGAACTAGTTACCAATCAAGGTTGATTTGATTCAGTGACATCAGGATTCAATTTCTATTCTTTTCTTCTGCTTTCTGGGATATCTCGCTTATTCAAAGGCCTTGGATGACTAGCTACAATCTCTACACTGTGTATTTCCTTGCCCCTGTTCAGGTGATTGATTTCAATCAATTGGCACAGTCCATTGCTCTGGGTGCTATTATTGTGTCATTAAAAAAAAATACAGATTCTATGCTGCTTAACTAGGGTAAATTTTACACTTAGGTTCTGGGACAGGAACCAACTGTGAACTAGTAGTTGGGACCAATCTTGAAGGGAATAAGAATGGCAATGGTAAGGGTGAGCATTGCCAGGCTTGGTAGGTAGGTTGCATTTAAATCTCAAACTCTTGAGGTTCTCATCTGTACATTATGGAAAATGTCAGAGTTGACGTGAGCACTGAATTAGAATGACATCTGAAAAGTTCCTAGTATAGTACTTGTTATCTGGTAAGTATGTGAGTTCCTTTCTCTTCATCTTACAATACAGTCATATACTGGATGATGAAGCATAGGAAGAAAATTGGTTGAAATAATCTGCAAGTACTTTCCAGTTCTCATATTTCATACTTGTATGAAATGTGTGGCACCCTATTTACAATTTATTACCTTGAAATTTCCAGGACTATAGGACAGTATTGATCACTGATAGAACTATTTTTTTTTCCCTTTCTGTTTCTCTTTTACTTGGTACATCTTTTTGTCATTGTTGTGAAATAGAACATGCATTCAAAAATCCTCGCCCCATCTTTAAATGTTAAGCTTTAATATAAGCTGTGGAGATAGTAGAAACAACTTGCTAATTTTGTTTAAATTTACATTTGATAATTGCACGTAAAATGTAGTTCAATACAATGTTTGGACAGATTTGTTGATTGTGAGAACCATTTTCCATTTTTCACAGAAAGCTTTTATTATGGCTTGGATATGTGGTATACCCCAAAAGCTCATGTGTGAGACAATGCAAGGATGTTCAAAGGTGAAATAATTAGATTATGACATCTGTCAATCAGTGGATTAATCCACTTGAATGGATTAATTGGGTGGTTGTCACAGAGATATGTGACTGGAGGAAATAAGTCACTGGGAACAAACCTTTGGGGTTTTTGTTTAGTTCCTGGTGAGCTAAGCTCTTTCTTTTTCCTGGCTGTCATGTCTTGAACTCCTTTCCTCCACTCAGCTTTTCTGCCATGATGCTCTTTCTCACCTTGGCCCCAGGGGTATGGACTCAGCTGACCAAGGCTGAACCTCTGAAACCATGAGCCAAAATAAACTTTTCCTCTGCTAAGTTGTTCTTGTTGGATCTTTTGGTCACAGCAACAAAAAGGTGTCTAGAACAGTAGAAATGTCCAACAGTTTAATGTTGGACAAGAGGCAGCATAGTCAGTGATTGACTATGAGAACCGAGGAAAATCTTAACCTTCCTGATTGACCATTTTTTGTCTGCAAAATTAAGGGGAAAAAAGCAGGCATGAATCACGAGATTTACAGAGGATTGAGAAGATCCAGAGCAGTGTGCTAAAATTGTGTGATAAACAAATGGTATTGTCACCTCTAAGGTTCATACATTGGCTTTTAATCGTGCCTTTAAATATTGTTTAATAAAATGAATCTATGCTGTTAGAAATCAGGAAAGAGGTTTCCCTCAGGAAAGCAAGGACTGTATGTAAGTCTCAAGTCTCAAGGTTCTCCAAGGGAACAGAAACACACACACACACACACACACACACACACACAGAAATGTATTTGCAGGAATTAGTTCAAGCTGGAAATCGTCAAGCAGGAGTGGTGCTGCAGTCTTAAGGCAAAATTTCTTCCTCCTCAGGGAAATCAGAGTTTTTCTTTGAAGTTTCTTAACTGGTTGGATGAGGCCTACACACACCACAAAGGATAATCTTTACTTACACTCAATTGAGTGTAGATGTTAGCCACATCTGCAAAACACCTTCACAGGGACACCTCTATTAGTGTTTGATTGAATACTCAGCCTTCAGCCCAGCCAAGCTGACACACAAACAGGTCACCCCTGACCACACCAGGTATGAATGAGCTTTGGGAGTGAGGTTGTTCCTTAACTTGGGTGATGGAATTTTGGGACTACTTCCAGCAGTACACTTATGACTCATGTACTCTTCTAGGTGTACATTACCCTTTGATAAAAAGCTTTTAAAATGTATTTATTTTTATTTGATAAATGAAATTAGATAGCAAGGGATTTCTTCTCATGAGTATTTGTCAGATGGCCACTCTGGATCTTGTATAAAAATTTCCATTGATTGCATAAGTCTTGGTGGGTGAGACTTGTTATGGCCAGATGGTGGTCTCTCCCAACACCCAAGAAGCCAGCATGTCCCTATGTATTTGTCACACCACTGCATGACAGTTTCAAAATGCAAGAAGACTCTATAGAGTTGTGTATTTTTAGAATAATAATATTGCTAACACTCTGTCTATACACAGAACATCAAAGTACAATGGAGATTAGTTTACCAGTTATTTAGTTACAAGAGCACTCACATGAAGTTTTTCTCTAGGTTAATATATCTTCAGGTCTGCCTGTGTTGCTGTTCTCCTTATTAGTTACCTACAGTGAAAAACACATAACTTAAAGCATTTCCTGCTCATGCTGGTTAGTAATTTTCTCAACCAAGATCTGCTTGGAAAATATTACTCTACTTGGGAGTTAAAAAGACTTGAAAAATCTAGTATACATCCTGACCGCAGTTGTATGGTTTTCTGCGTCCTGATTGTGGTTCAGTCTCATATGAAGAATCAACCTGACTATGGCCTATGTTCTTTGTATTTCTTGCTGATAAAGGACATAAGGACCTGTGATAGTGCATTTTTCTGTTTCCTCCCCATCCTTGACCCAATTTTGCCAATGATCATGTTGAAATGGAAAGAAATTTCCAGGCAATTCCCTCTCGTTGGATTCTTTCAACCTGACACAGGCTGCATTTTGTCAGCAAGGTTCTTTCTAACTGGCAGCGGTGAGAGTGGGCTTTTGGCAGGGAGTATGTTGAAGAAGGTGGCATAGAAGGGAAAGCACGGGATGGTAGGTCCCTGCTTTCTGGTCATGCCAGATTGCTCATGTTGTAGCACAAATGGCATGGATGTCTCTGAGCGATTTGTTTCTACCCACTCTGTTGACTGTAGGCAGAAGAGTGTTTTTATGCCAGTAAATCCTTTTGCAAACAAATGAGCAGGCTGGGTTTTTTTTCTGGCAATGAGTGGAAGGGCTGGGACTAGGGAGAGGTGACTAGATCCCTGCCTTAGTTACAAAATTATAGGGGGACTCCAAAAAAAAGGGTACTTATGATAAATACCATCTAAAAATATTGCATTAAGATAGTATTTATCTTGGGTAATTTTTTTTTAAACATGGAAAAGTGTGCAGAACTTAGTCTGAAATATTTGGGGCCCTTCTGACTCCTAAGCCCATGTTCTTTGGGGGTTGCATATTTTCTTGGGTGTGTATAGTTTCTCTTGCATAAGAATTTTCGATTCAAGTTATCCAAGTTTAGAAATGCCTTGAGGAAACCACCAAGCAAGGTTTCAAGGGTGACAGTGATTACTCAAGGGATAAAGAGATAAATGGTAAAAGAAAATATATGGGGAACAGTGCAGGAAGAAAGAAAGAAACCTATAGGAGACATGTTTTCTGATTGTAAAAGCAATAAGTTCTTATTAGGGGATTGAAAAATTTATAAATTTCAGAAAATTATAAGGAAGGAAGAGTATTACTTTCCAAACCAACTTTACTGCCAAAAAGCATTCCCCACTCCCTCGCTGCCTCGCACCTCTTGATCCATTTCTTCTACCATCTCCCTTTGATTTTCATGAATTCTGACCCCATCTTTTTTTTCCTTTTTCCCTCTCTAACTTCTGCATCTAAGAAAAAACATGACCTTTCGCCTTCTGAGTTTGACTTATTTTGCTTAACATGATGGTCTCTAGGTCCATGTATTTTCCTACAAATGACATGATTTCATTTTTTGTTATGGCTGAATAAAACTCCATTGTGTACATATACCACATTTTCTTTATTCATTCATCCATCATCTATGGACACCTGTACTGGTTCCCTAGTCTGGCTATTGTAAATTATGCTGCTATAAACATGGGTATGCATGTATCACTGTTGGAAGATGGCTTTAATTCTGTAGGTAAAGACCAAGGAATGGTATAGCTAGGTCATATGGTGGACTAATATGTTTGGTTTTCTTTCTGTTATAATTTTGCATTTGTTTTTTTCTTTTGTCTATTGCTATAAAGATTTAACTTTTGTTCTCAAATGATTTTCTTGTGGTATGTTTATTTTTATGAGTGGTTTTATTTAAAATTTCAAAAGTTATTGTTGAATCTATAGGTATTTAATTATTAACATCGAGAATAAGAGATCTTTTAAGATTTCCTTTCCCATCCAATATAGAATAAAAATTGATCTCCTCATCATAACAATAAAAAAAATCTGAGAAAAATACCCAAAAGAACAGCTTTCAAAACAAGGGGTATAAGATAATGCAAAAAAGGATCGTGATCCCTAAAGAGAGATGAGAAACAGAAATATGTGCCCTCTGATTGAACAGGCTCCGTGCCTTGCAAGTTTTCAGGCTGTGAATCAGGTACAGGAACCCAAGCAGAGCCAGTGGATTTGATTTGGAAGACAGAGCTGGGAATTTGGGGAAAGAGGGCAGGAAGTGCTCATAGGACAGGGGACCAGACAGGAGAATGATGCACAGATTTCTGGAGGTTTGCCAGAAATCCTGTGTTTTCTGTAGGTGAGGATCAGTATATGTATGTGAGAAAACTCCTTGGACCTGGGGAATTCACCACCTTACAGACAGTACTTGATGCCCACTGAGTGCCAGAAGCAGGGCCTGCTTCCACCAGCCACACTGGATCATCTCGTAATTCCTTGGGGCAGTCAATAGAGTACCGAGAAGTGTCTTAATTCCATAATGGGAAAAACTAGCCTTGGATTAATCCTGGATGAAGTATATATGGACTCCTTTTAATAACATTTTATTCTTGTGGATGCATGAAATAACTTTTTGCTTCATTGAAAACATTAATTCAGTTATCCTATTCCTCAGTGTATACCCAAAGGACTTAAAATCAGCATACTATAGTGACACTCCTGCTTCAATGTTTATAGCAGCTCAATTCTTAACAGCTAAGCTGTGGAACCAACCTAGGTGTCCTTCAGCAGAGGAACAGATAAAGAAAATGTAGTATACATACAATGGAATATTAGTCATAAAGAGAAATGAAATTACGGCATTTGTTAGTAATTGAATAGAACTGGAAACTCTAATGCTAAGTGAGATAAGCCAATCCCCCCAAACCAAAGGCTGAATGTTCTCTCTGATATGTGGATGCTAACACACAACAAGGAGGAACAGAGAAAAGATAATCATTGAATTAAACAAAGGGGAATGAAGGGAAGGGAGGGGAATGGGAAAAGGAAATATAGAATGAATTGGACATCACTTTCCTGTGTTCATATATGAACACATGACCAGTGAAACTTTACATCATATACAACCACAAGAATAGGAAGTTATACTCCATGTGTGCGTAGTATGTCAAAATACATTCTACTGTCATGTATAACTAAAAAGAACAAATAAGTAAAGAATTAAAAATTTAAAACAATATAAATTCACTATGAGATGTCTGGTCTGTATATGGGCTTCCTTTCAGGTAACTTTGGTATTAAATGGACTCTTGGTTACTTTTCTTCTATTTCCTGTCGTCTATTGTTTATTCCATGTGTTCTTGTATTTATCCAGCAACAGCATGAACTGAATTTCTACTTCTGTCCTCTACTTCATCATCTTCTCAATTCACACCTTCTTTTATTATTTCCCTTTTCTTTGTCCTCAGTATCTTGATTTGATTTGCTATAATAACAGTTCTCCTTTTTTATCACTTATAAAGCAAAATTAAAATCTGTATCAATAGTAGGAAATATTTCCTGGTTTCATAAATTTTCACTTTTCATCTCTTCCTGTATCACAATTAGCTCTTTTTTTTTTAGCTTCTCATTTCTAGAGTCCCCAAATTTAATTGGCGTTTAAGAAGTTCACAGCTTAAAATTTTTCTCTCAGTTTCCTAGAGTACTTTTTCAAGTATGAATCTTCTCATCTTAAGTATAGGTACCTCATTCATGGTTCTTAGAACATTTTACCTATCATCATCTTGTAGTCAATGCTTTTTAAAATTATATATCAATAATAGCCACAATTCTTTGGAATAAAAAAAGTCAACATGCCCTGTCCTAAGCACTGAACAGGTATTAGTTTGCTTTCCTCCCTTATTTCTGGAAAGTTATGAATTCAATCTTGAATTACTGAAATCTTTTCAGGTCTGGAATCTGTCAAAAACCAGAGAGTGTGAATGATTCCTTGCTCTCACACATTGTCTAGCTTATTTTGCTTTATATTTTTCAGGTTTCTTTCCTAAGATCTTGAAGTAGAAAACTGACCAGTGACCCAGACAAATTTCCATGATTTAGTAGTCAATGGCCACTCTACCAGATTGAATAAATTCCATTTTTATTTACTAGACTGCAAAATTCTGGATGCTGAATTAATGCCTGGCTATTTGAAGTTATCTATATCATTTGGCACTATGGAATTGCTACTGTATCCATCTATGTTTGATTAGTAAAAATGGATCCTGGTATGTGGCCAATTATGGAGTGAAATTCTCATTTCAGTTCCTTTTGTTTCATGTATAATTGAGTGGGCAAGTACAGGACACTGCCTCAGTCTCCACAATCCAGGTTTCCAAAGTCTGAAACTATTTTAAAGTATTCATCCTTTTTCTCTTCTTTCCTATTTTTTAAAAATGTCATGCTAATTCGCAGAATGATTGAAAACAGCTCCTAATTCCTTTTCAAGTGCTGTGACATAGAAGTGACTGTAAAGGTCCCCTGATGGAGTTGTTTTCTTAAAAAAAAATGGATTTAAAAAAATATTCTTATAATTGGTTGGAATCCTCATTGTACCAACCCAGAGGTGGTGGATGGATATGGATTTTCTCTGAAATGGAAGTTGAAATAAAAACACACAGGCTTCCAATTTTGTTGTCAGGCTTCATTATTATGACTGGTGACAAGTCAGGGTAGGCATTTCAGATTTGTAAAGAGCTGGCTACAAGCTTCTGGCTCACTTCTAACCGGTATGCTACACACATGTGGAAAGCAAAGCCTCTTAGTCCTTGGCACAGTCTCCTCATTCTCCCTTCCAAGAAGAGCAGAAAGTATGTTCATGCTAAATGATCATTTCTTCCCAAAGTTCTGAAATCTCATGGTTCCAAAGGGCATTTAATAGCCATTCCCAAGACTTCCAGTTCCTTTAACTCATTCGTTCAGCAAACATTCAGCAATTACTTATGTGTTCCAGGTAAAAATCTCATTCACAGAGGATCTGGAAATGAAATAGGTCAATAAGGCCACTGTTTTCACGGAGCTCAAATTCCACAGAGGAACACAGACATTAAGACATAAATGAAATAATATCACAAATTTTAGGTGTGATGAAGAAACTTAGAGTCATGGAGTGACTGAATAAGGGGACATACTGAGGTGGCATTTGATGGACTCTGAGGGAGGGGAGTATCATTAGATAAGGCAGCCACAGAGGAGACTCCTTTTGAGCTGAGACCAGAAGGAAGGGAACCATTTAAACACAAATGGGAAAAGGGTCTCCCAGGCAGAGGAAATAGGAATATGAAGTCCTAAGGCAGGTGCAGGCTTGGTGTGTTCAAGGAACAAGAAAAAAAAAAAAAAAATCTGGGGGAAACATGATGAGAGAGGGAGGCCCAAGCAGTGGATGGAATCCAGGGGCCAGAGAGCATCTTGTTGCTTAAATATTAAGCAACAAGATGAATTTTAAGTGTGATCATAAACCATGAGAGGATCTGAGAGAGAAGAGCATCACAATCTGATTTACTGCTTGAAAGATCACTTCAGTTGCTCCAAGGGAAAAAAGGATTAGTGTGGGAAAGAGAGTTGGAAGTAGTAGTTTAGAGGCTGTTGCAGGGATCTGTGATGCTGGCTTGTGTAGGACTGGGAAAGGGGGTGGTGGACAGGTGGAAGATATGTTTTGGAGATAGACCCGACAGCAGCCAGCAGCCAGAGAAGAATAATCCCTTTTTGTTTTTTAAACAATATTGAAAGAACTTTTAAGGAAAATATTTGCTAGGTTTTTTTTTTCCTGAACCGATTTGTTTTATTTTCTGTTCTTATATTTCCATTTAAATCCACATAGTATTTCTCTTTTTGTTATAACCCTTCATTATTTTCTTACTGCCTATATATTATTTATTTGATCCTTATTTCCAACCTCGAGGTACATGATGCAAATTTTCTCATTCCAGTTCTTGTCAAAGCAGCTAAGCTTCAGAGAAAATAAAGTGACTGATTCAAGATTGCCTAGCCAGTGAAGCTATAAATTATGATTTAAAGCCTATCTCACCAAGTTGTTTGCCCAATAGTAAAGCCTAGTTGAGCAGAGATTAGGAAAAGAACCTCTATTTTGCTCCTTTCGTCTGGAGTTCTTTAGAAGTATATCATCTGCACCCCTCCCCACATTAGTGTGTTTTTTGTTACTCTCAGGACACACCTGAGATTGGGTACTTAATACATCAAAGAAGTTTATATAGCTCACAGTTCTGTAGGCTCAGGATGTGGTGCCAGCATTGGGTCAGCTCTGTTGAGGGCTCCTTTGGCTGCATCACTTCATGGCAGATAGCAACAAAATGGTGGAAACACTTGTGAAATGGAGAGATTACACTGTGAAACAGGTACCCAGAGAGTGATTAGGGTTAGGTGCGCTCCTTTGTAAAAATCCTCATGAAAGAACAAACCAGCAAGTCCATGAGAACTACCTTAATCCTTTTGAAGGACAGTATCCGCAGTGACCTCTCAGTAGGCTGCACCCCTTAAAGGTCCCACCACCTCTTAACATTGCCATGCTGGGGCCAAGCTTCCAACACATGAGCCAAGCACATGCAAACAACAGCATGCAAACAATAATCTCAAATAGATAGTTCTTTAAAAGCAAGGGAAAAAATGTACTTTTCTCTTCTAGTTTGATTTGTCAGAGCTGCTAACACACAGAGGCGGAATATTTTCCCATTTCTTGATTCCATCATGATATGGCCAGGAACTCATTCTCTAACTTGTTGCTTTGGAAAAAGTTTACAGAAAAAAGTAATTTGAAGAAAAATAAGCCATCAGAAAACACCTTTAGAGTGCACCAGGGATAACCAAGAGTACACACTCCTTACCCAATAGCAGAGGAGATAAGAGTTATGGGGAGAAAGTTAAAACAGAAAAGATAACATTCACCATAGCTGTCAAGGCCACCTTGAAAAAAGGGCAAATTTTGTGAACTTAGTTATCATTGAATTCAGTCCAGCTCTTCTCACAGCTTGGTGCACAAATCCTAAAGTTTCCCAGAAACATGAATTAGTTTGTGATCATATCTTCAGAGGCAATAACTAACTCAGTGTTTCTTTTGCTAGAAAGTATGCTAGGCTGATTGAGAATAAAAATGTATGAGTTATATAAGTTTCTGCCAACTTCGTTATTAGCACTATTATTTTTAATCATTTAATAAGCAGCTACTTAGTACCTTCAATTTCTAGATGAACGTGATTTACTCTTCTCTCTCCCTGTGCTCCAAAGTTGCCAGGCAACTCTTGTGCTGTTCCTTGCACATGCCAGATATGCATTTTCCGTGCATTTTCCTCGACCCTTTTCCCTCTTTCCCCAGAATCCCATTTCGTTCACCTCATCACCTCCTTTAGGTGTTCCTGAAGGCCACCTTTCCAGGAAGGCCTTCCCTGGATACACCATCTAAAATTCCATTTTAAATGGAGGAATTTTCATGTCCTTCTCCATCTTTCCCAAAATGTAAGCATCACAGAGGTAAGGATTTTTGTTTTCACTTTCTCTTGAGGAGCTAGGACAGTGCCTGGCACATAGTAGGCATATGTTTTGAGCAAATGAATATATGAAATTAATGTCTGCATCAAAAAACTTGAAGTCTAACCTGGGAATTTCTGTGCAGTGTGATCAATGCTTATAGAAAGGTCAGCACAGGGGCAGAGTTTGCAACTCAACGGGAGTGAGGTGTCAGGGAACACAGCTGGGAGGAGATGTTACTCAACTGGTACCCAAATATTGACCAGGAGCTAGTCAGACAAAGGACAGACATTGCTTAAATAGCATGACTTAGATGAAATGATGGCCATAAAGAAAGTTATTAGTGTCCATCATTTTATAAAGCTAGAGCAAAAGTTTAGACAAATGCACATACAAAAATAAAAACAAATAACTGAAAGGGATCATATTTAAATCCCTTGAATTGTGATATTTGTACCAATAAAACACTGACATTAATTCATTTCTAGGATAGTAGTTTATAAAATAGTCATTTGTCTTTATTTGGTCTAGATTCTCAAGACCATCATTCAAGAAGTTCTTATTTCTCCCTCACACATTGTGACTTGTATTATCTGGAATTGCAGGTGTGTGATCTAAAACATACATTAGAAGATTAGATGCAGATCAAAAGATTAGGTTTCCTCGATCTTTCCTGGTTAAGCCATTTATTAATAATTATTCATTATTAGACAACAAACATCAACACTGGGGAAACAAATATATAATAGCACAACATGCATTTAGAGTAAGATTGTAAAGAAACCAAGAACTAGGTGGTAAAATACCACATTATTTGCTCTAATTGCATTCTTCACCTTAACTGTTTTGCATATAAGGAAACCCACTGGCTCTTCTCCTACCATTTCAGCATCTAACTAGAAATGGCATCTTCCATTGTAGCCAAGAGCAGATCTGTCATCTGAATCTTAGACAAGCTCAGTTCCCTGAGGAAATTCTCTGTGATACATGCACCTTTTCTTAAGTAAAAAGAACTAAATGCTCTGTGGGTTAAGGGACACCAGGGAAAATAAAAAAAAGATGACCTCTCATTTCTGGCTCCTACCTTTCTCCAGGGACTACACTATTCTTTGTGGCAGAGGCAAAAAACAAAGTCTTAGTTACATAAATACATCTTTCAGCAAAGAGCAAAATGCTCTTTTTCCAGTAGTGAGGAGATAATGTTCTAATTTCCTCTTAAAGAAACAAAGAGAGCATGCCCTTCCACAGAGAGCATTCTAACTGTGGGTTGCTCACTCCATGTTGTTCCACTGCTCAGCTGGGTTTCCTTGGCAAATTGGATTGCCCCTGGCAACCTCAACTTCTACTCAAACTGTTGTCTTTTGCAGAGTTGGCAGTTATAAATCCAAGTTCCAGAACAACGTTTAAATAGAAAATAACATAAATGTATGGCCGTACCCTTAATGCTTCATTGACATCTTTTGAGGACTACATTTTTGTCTCTTGACATTCAAATGATTTGTTTTGAGAATGCTGGCTCTCAACTCTACCCATTAGAATTTTCTGGGACACTTTGAAAAATACCAATGCACAGGTGTTTTCTCAAAGGCTCTTACTAGTTTACCTGGGTGTGACCTCATTCCATTTTTATTTCCATGGCATGACAGCCACCATTGATACAATGTAATGGCGGGGGAGTGTCTAAGATATAACCAAAGTACTTAAGATGTAGACATTACCACTAAAACCCTAACCTATATGGCTTTAGCTGTATTTCTCAGCATCCCTGACCCTTACTTTTCTCATCTTAAGAGTGGAAATACCAATATCTACCTGTTTTTTTTTTTCTTTAGTTTATTTGTTTGAATCAAATAAAATAATAGCTTTTAAAATAATTTGAAAGTACATTTAAGATATTCTGGAGTAGTTATTTGTTATTTTGGGGCTGCTAGTCATCCATTTTATCTTGGGGCTATAACTAAGAGACTGAACCTCAATTTCATCACATAACCTAAACAAGGCCAAAGTCCCTTCCTAAAAGACCGGGAGTTTCAGTGGTTGGGTTTCCATTTAGAAGTAGTGGGAGAGCTGTGATCCATCTGCTCTGAAACCCTTGTCAAGATCTTGCTACTCAGCCTGCAAGGATGCCCTGGTGCCTCTGAATCCCCCAACTTCATTTCCCATCTTCTTTTTGTCATTACACAATTGCAACTACTCTCCTTTACACTATGCTAAAATGATTCAGCCTTGACCTTTAACAAATAGCTCATTTCCCTGACATTTCCTCAAAGACCCAGGTTTCCTGCAGACTCTGGCAGCCTGAGCAGGACGGGGCAGGCTGCCACTCCTCCCACCACACTGGCTGTCTGTCTTGATTCGTCCTCACTTCCATATGCTGCAGGGGCTCTTCTGAGCAAATGATCCTATGTCCCTTTCCATAGTGGACATCTTCTTAAAAATGCCCAGGAGGAGTGACAGCATTCAAGAAACAGAAATCAGGAAGCAGAGATCTAGAGAAATCAGAAATCTTGGTACCATGCTGCATTTAATCAGAGAACAACTGGAGTTACAACAGAGCACCAGTAGCTGTTGGTTCCAGTCTTGGATCCATCACCATGTGACCATGGACAAGTAATGTCACCTCTCTGTGTCCCTCTTCTGTATCTGTAAGCACAAGTTTCTTATGTCACAACTAGAAGTGTCATAAATTAAGTACTTACCAGATTAAGTACTTTTAGTGTTGGGTTTCCATTCAGAGCTAGTAGGAGAGCTAGCCAGAAAAATTTAAATGTCGAAAAATGATGCTTATGGTTGTAAGAAAGAATGGACTGAGCTGTGCATTTAATTTGAAGAACCATATCTGTATATTAAAAAATGATCGATTCACCCATTTAATTATATACTCTTATGAAATATATTTAACATAATATTTAAATATATTTTATTGTACATTTTACTTATATACAAATATAAGATAAATGAATATAATATATGCATATAATATATACATTGTTATTTATTATACTCTAATATTTCTGTACATACATACATATTAATTTTAATCTATTCCAGTGGCTACTTCAGTTGTCCTAGAAGGCAACTTATTATTTAGTGTCCACACTCAATCAGGGGACAGTGGAGAAAGAGCCATAGATAGATGGGACCTTTCCTATTTTTAAGATCTTTGGTTCTTGTGAGCAAAGCTCTTTTATGCCAAAGAGGATTCACAGTCAGGCTGTGATCACCTTGCCTGAGAAAGCTGTGTTCCTTTCCTGCCATTTTGTATGACCCACACGCTGTGCATGTGCATGTGGGCGTGGACACACATCCATCCACAAATCCGAGCTACATAATGCTAAATCAATCAACAGCGCAAAAGGCAGAAAACTTCAGCATCTCCTATGCAACAAATCACCTGTAGTTATCCCTACACAACACATTGTTGTGAACTTGGCTTTGCTTTAGCTGCTGTGGAGTTCTGTTTGGAGAATAGTAAAGGGACATGTCCTCATTTTTAACTTCCATAAGTTACAATTCAGTTTTTGTTGATTCTGTTATCAACCTAAAAAGAATACATCTTGTATTTACGATTGGGTTGGACATGCACTGCACAAATCTATTGGAATTTGACTAACACTTCCCATGTCCCTTGACATTTGACCTGCTCAAACATATTGATTCTGGTTGCTGTTTGACATGATGGTGTTAGAGAACAGACCTTGGTAGCAGTGCAGGGACTTAGAGAAGGAGCCTTTGAGGATTTTTTTGTCTAGACTAATTGGAGGAATAAGATAGGGTAGTCAGACTTTTGGTCATGTGTATTTTTCTCAGGAGAAGGTTAGGATCTGAGTTAGTTCTAGGGGGAAAGGAGGTGAAGGGATTAAATATAAGGGCTGAGTTTACCTAAATTATGCAAATGGCTGAGAGTCAATGAAGACAACAGGAGGACTCAGAGTTTCCAACTAATCTTCCTGCTGTGTTTGTTAACTTTAGACATAATAGCTGAAGAGGTGAGTTTGGCTGCTATTGGCTTTAAGACCTTGGACAATTTACTTAACCATTTTAAAACTTCGTTTTTAAAGGTAAGAACATAGTATATACAAGGCAAGTATATTTTATGTGAGGAAGGAGTTCTTAAAGGTTTTATTTAATTACAACATACACTATTCAGGATTAACCCCCAATACTGAAGCCAAGCATTAAGCCTGGAACCAGGTTACCTGAGTTAAAATTTTACCTCTCCTACTCATTAGCTGCACACCACCCTTTCCATCTCTGCAAAATGGGGTTAAGCATAGTTCTACTTTGTAGGATTTTGGTTTTGTGTGTGTAAAAAATAAATGGCTTAGTATTCATGAAGTGCTTAGTGCTCAAGAAGTATCAACTTTTATTATAACCATTATTATTTTCCAGCAAAAGTGGCATACCCACTCAGGAGCAAGACATAAATACTATTGAAAACTCTAGGTTTATCTTTTAAATTAGGCAATTCTTCATAATGTTTTAAATGGCAAGACATTTACTGTATTTGAAATTTTGTAAATAAAATGAGAATGTGTTGATATCTTACAATAAACAATTTCAAATTTGCATAATTAAAATTTGCATGGTTCCAATTTACATAAAATGTGACCAGCCAGCTCTATATTCCAGAGGGTTGTCATGAGTATTAAATATGTTAATGTATGCCTGTCTCATTTAGCCCCGGGCCTGACATTATTAATAGTAATGATCTTTAGGCAGTAGAACTGAGATTTGGCACTGGAGATAGGGGGAAAAATGCTATTTCTTTCTCCCATGATATCCTGCAATAACTTTCCAGCTCTTGACTGTTTTCTTCATTCTAGCAGAGAGATGGTTTCTATATGAGCGTGAAGGAAGAACTGGGTAATTGCTGTCTACATATCCTCATGTCAGGAGGTGTTTTAGAAAACTAGGGCAAACTTAAAAACTCCATCAAACTCTCCTCCAATTCCACACTGAGAGATGCTGGTTATCTGGGATGTTTTCATTTTAACAACTTGGGTAAAAGGCATATGGGACTTGGGATTTAGAGAAAAATATTTTAGTATATGAGAAGTTGGTAAAGTTGGGTTCCTGCTTTCTCTATCACATTGCCCCTGACCAATGGATATCCATTTTAAGAATGCAGATTCCAGCATCCATTTATTCACAGAGGATAAAAGTCTGTTGAGGGTTTATACCTGAACTCATGGAGAGCCCTGCTTATTTTTATATAAAAAAATTCTATCATCTATCTATCTATCTATCTATCTATCTATCTATCATCTATCTATTCACCTCTCTCTTTTTTCTTGTTTTTTTTTTTCCCATTTATTCATCAAACATACTGGGTTTGTTATATGTTAGTCACTGTACTTAGTTATAGAGAAAAGTAAAAATAGATTAATGGATCATAGGCTTCAACATATATATAGTTTAGAGTGGAAAGGGTCTGATAATTATTATAGAGGGTAATAACTGCCTAGATAAGGGATGGTATTAAAGCCAGGAGACCTTCTAACTCAGTGAAGGAAGGAAGGTCAATTGGAATAAGTTTTGTCAGACCTCCTGGAAGAACAATATCTCCTCAAAGATTCCAGAGACACCATGATTTCTAAGGAACTATCATAGATTGGTCTACCTGATTTAATCATTGGTAAAAATTAAAGCTAAAAATATATTAAGTCTAGCAAAGAATAAATATATGTCCAAGTTCAAGTTCAAATAGTGTTTTAAAAATAGTCAACAATTTGTGGGAAAAATGTCTTCCACCAAATGACAAAATCAAAAAAGTAAAAGGGCGGTAAAAACTAGACTAATCCATAACCATCAGTACTTAGAAAATGCTGTGGAAATGAAGAGCTGGTTCTTTCCATCATTTTGATTCTAGAGAGTATTTATGTGGTTTGGATAATTTTGGAAGTGAAACAACTACCTTACAGTTACTCATTTATTTACTCAACAAATTTTAGTGTGTGTCTCTACTGCAGGCTGGGTGGGATTTGATGGGAACAGAGTAATGACCAAATAGGAAAACCAAGATTAGTCAGGATACCACACTACTCACTGCATTGTTAACATTGTGACACAAGGAGATGGGTATAGGTCACTTACCTTGTGTGTGCACATAAAGCACAATGGGATACCTCAGAAGCGTGTGTTGATGGCTTTGGGTGCAGACTGGATAGAGAGCTGGCTGACCCTGGCCAGGTCAGTGTAATCAACAAATGGTGAATTGGCAAGGATACAGAAAAGATGTCAGAAGGCTGTCCCATGAACCTTCAGGTCAGAGCTACTTAAGCAGGCTGATGCTTACATCTCTGTCCTTAATGTTCCTCAGGGTAGCTGGGAATGGTGGTGCACACTTGTAATTCCAGCGGCTCTGGAGGCTAAAACAGGAGGTTCAAACAATTACAAAGCTAGCCCCAGAATCTTAGCAAAGCCATGAGCAACTTAGTGAGACCCTGTCTCAAAATAAAAAATAATAGGGACTAGGGATGTGGCTCAGTGATTAAATGACCCTGCGTTCAATGCCTGGTACACACACATACACAAACACACACACATATCTCTTAGGGTGGATTTGTTCTTTCAGAGTGGGGAGAAGAATGAGGAGTCAGTCCACAAGTAATCTTCCAAGGAACTTCTTGATATTAAACATCTTGTTTCTGAAACCACACCCTTAACAGAAAGTTTCAGAGTTTTTATTATTATAAAATAATTATATATTTATTTTATAATAATAAAATAATAATAAAAATTATATTTTTATATAAAAATTTATATATAAAATTTTTACAGACTTCATTTTTATTCAATGTACATAAATGAGGTACAAATTTTCATTTCTATGGTTGTACATGATATAGATTCATAACCATTCAAATAATCATGGTAAGAAATCATGAACAGAACCTCCAAGAATTATGGGACAATATAAAAAGACCAAATTTAAGAATTATTGGGATTGAGGAAGGCATGGAGATACAAACCAAAGGAATGAACAACCTGTTCAATGAAATAATATCAGAAAATTTCCCAGACCTGAAGAATGAAAAGGAAAATCAAATACAAGAGGCTTACAGGACACTAAATGCATGAAATTACAACAGATCCACACCAAGGCACATTATAATGAGAATATCTCACATACAAAATAAAGATAGGATTTTAAAGGCTACAGAGAAAAACATCAGATTACATATAAGGGGAAACCAATACAGATATCAGCAGATTTCTCAGCCCAGACCCTAAAAGCAAGAAGGGCCTGGAACAATATATTTCAAGCTCTAAAAGTTTCATTATTTAGATAACTTTCCTTTCTGAAGGATGAGTGACTCTCTAGTAATTTCTGGTTTCATAGATAATTAGAAACATTTTATTTTAAAGCAACCTGAGGCTTGGGATCCAATGGTGAACCACACATTGGCATAATTTTTATCTGAGAACAGGTTTCTTTTACAACTGCTATTGAGACCTCTGTGGAAAATGTCGGCTTCTCAATCTAAAGACTAAACAATTTATGTGATTTTCTGGCCTTGCCAAGAGTTTCCCCCACCCCTTGTCACATGATCTAAAAAGGCATTTTCAGATCAAGGGATATAACAGAAGACAACCTTGCAAATAAATTTCTGGAGCCTTGTTTCATTAAAACCTTGCAGTGGCAGCAGAAAAGAGTAGTGTCAGAGTGTAATTTCACTTACAAAATCAAGCAGAAAATGAATTTCTCATTGCTCAGAGTCTGTATCAGTGAGCATGACTGTTCAAGGCCAGCTTCTGAAATCAAGAGAGCCAATTCAGGGGAGCATTAAATTACCACAAAAAGCAAAACAGTTTGCATGATTGAGTTGTAATGGGAGGAGGGAGGAGTTTTACATGGAATCCGACCTTTATAAAAGTTGTTTTATAAAAGACAACTTTGAAGCCATTATAATGCTATAGAATTCTAATTTCTTAAGGCTATTAAAATGTAACACTAGTCCTAATTTTCTGTATCATCACAATGTTCAGTTAATTATAACTCAAATCTTTAAAAAATATACGTGATAATACTCCTGCTAGTGATGAGAAGGTGATTAATGGTCCAGGTTCCACAAGGTCTGGGAGGCCAGGCAGAATTTACCCAACCTATCAGAAGTTCCCTTGGAGCATTAAGAACTCTTTCTGGACTACTCCAAGGGGAAACCCTTGGTTTTGGGGGCATACTCCCCTGGGTGAAAATCTTTACTCTGTCATCTATGGGCCTGTTTTAGTTAGCTATTTTGCTGCTGTGACTAAATGATCTGACCAGCACAATTATAGAGGTGGGTTCACAGTTCCAGAAGTCTTAGTCCATAGAAGGCCAGCTCCATTCCTCAAGGATTGAGGTGAGCCCATACATCATGGCAGAAGAGTATGGCAGAGGGAAGCAGCTCGCATTATCAGGATGCAGAAAGAAAGATAGAAAGACCCCACTCTCCAGATACAAAATATACACCCCCAAACCATGCCCCAATTCCAGTCTCCTCTAGCCACACCATACCACTTCAGTTAATACCATCAGGGATTGATTTACTGTAAGGCTCTTACAACCCAATCATTTCTCCTCTGAACCTTCCTGCATTGTCTCACATGGGAGTTTTTGGGGGACACCTCACATCCAAACCATAACAGGGGCCTTTGAGCCAGTTCAGTTTATCAAATATTTTAAGCCTTAATGATTTTTTGCTTCACCTGAAAAATTACCAAAAGAGTTCCTACCTTATGATTTTGTTACATTAGATAGCATTTGTAAATATTAACAACACAGTGTCATATTGACAAATAATTCTTATTTATCCCTGGAGTTCTTTTGCATATGAGAATCAGGTTATCCATACAAAGGCACTTCGACAAGTAAGTGCTTTGATCCCAGGGAATGGGGCAAATAAATGCCTTAGGTAGCATCTCCATTCCCTCAAAGACAGATCATGAAAAGTGGAATAAATGATCACAGTCATGAGAGATGAATGCGGAAAAAAAAAAAAAACAGGATTGAGAATCCATCCTTGAAGTTCTTGGATTTTTAAACTCTCTTGAGTACCACTGGATGCCAAGGTTCTTCCTTTGTCATGAGCCACATATGATGGGTTTCCAGTTTCAGCTGTTTCATATGCATGTGAATTTTCTTTCCCCAACTGGTTTGGCAAAATACTGATTGAATAATTCATGTTATTTTTGCCTTTTCTTATCTACTTAGATTAATTTTACTTTGTTGCATGTCACCATATAGAGACCAAATTACAATAAATCACAGTAATTTATTCTCCACATATGTAGTCATGATAATCTTTACAAAAGAAAGAATCCATCCATCAAGGAGTGATATTTCCCTTTACAAAGGCTTTAGATCTGTCCCTTTACATTTACTATAAAATCTAATTGTCCTTTCATGGACATGATAGGGTTATTACAGATTTTTTTGACCTCATAATCTCCCACTGTCTCCTCAAGTGGTTATACCCCGGCCTCACTGGTCTTTCTGGCTTTTGCCTCTACTAGAATGTTCTTCCCAAGACCTCTCCTGACTGATTCCTTGTTCTCACTGAGCTTCCAGTGCAAGGGTTTATGCCTAGAAAGACTTTTAATCAATCTACCCATCACTGCCTAGTTTTCATTCTCTTATTTTCTTCTTAAGACATAGCACTATGTGAACTTACTTGGCTTATTTAATTATTTTATTTAGACTACCCTTCTCCACCCATTTTACTACCACTACTTTATTAAACGTGAATTCCATAAAGGGAAGAGATTTATATCTCCACCACCTGGAACAGCACATGGCTCTTATTCAATGAATGAATAAAATGAGTGATGTGTATGCATATGTGTGTGTGTGTCTGTCTGTCTGTCTATCTGTCTCTGTTGTGAGCACTTCTGGTTAGAGCTTTTGCCTTTGGAAGGACTGGCTCATGAACACTTGAATTAAAAACAGAAAAAAATAATCAGCTTCTCTCAACTTTTCCCCTTGTCCCAACAATGGTAAAAGGGTCCTAGAGTGTGAATCAAAGCACCTTTATTCTAGTCGATGATCTCCTGTCAATCATCTGACAACTCACGCAATCACTTCACCTCTCTAAGTTCCTATTTCTTCTTCTGTCAATGTGGAAGTAAGTGATTTCTAAAATGTCTTCCACTTCTACCATCTGGCGAGTTTAATGAAAGTGCCAGAATTGAGAAAGCTGAAGTTAAAGCAGATGTGGATGCAATTTTGTATGAGGCTGGACTTAATGGACAAAGTAGCTATGGTTGGAATCTTTGAGATTTGTAATAGGTTTATGTCGTGGAGTTCCTTATGCATTCCTTTGCACCAGAATGAGAGGTGGAAAGTTGTCATTTCCACCACCAATCTTCTGCCTAGAAGAAATAACCAGACTTCACAAGTACCATCTGTGTCACAGATGGCTTTGCGACTCACAGCCACCTTGTTTACATACAGTGCAGACAAAAGTACTGGATGATCAAAGCAGTCTCACTATTAAACTGTCAATTTTAGCACCATGTGGGCAGAACTTCAGAAGGCTTTGAGCAATTCTGAGCCATTCTTTGAGGCCTGGGTTCTAGTTTCATTTCCACTAGTAAATACTTGTATGTCCTTTGGAACTTTGGTCTGCTGTGAGCTCATCTTTGAAATGATACCCGAGACCCCACAAATTTCCTGAAATTGTGATTCTAAATTTTATCTTTTTGAGATAATGTCTATTATAGGCAAGATTTTATTTATGCACGTCCTTCAAATTCTGTAAAAAGGGAAGAAACTGGTCCAAAATGAAAGCCACAATGGAAATTGTAGGGAAGAAGTGAAATTTTAATCAAGCATATCAGCCACCTTGAGGATGGAGGAGAGACGGAAATGAAGAAAGAGGCAATAACAGGCATTACTTCCTGCCTTTCCTAAGAGGCAATTTAGCTCAGGGTAGCTGGAATGCAGGACCATTACTCTGGGCCCATTGTTCAGTGACCTGTATGAAATGGTTATTAATCTATTAAATGATCACATATAAAATGAAGAATTCAGAGAGCAGTAATGTCTACAACAGGAAATTTAAGCTCTGGAAAAGTAAAAAAAATACTTCTGATTGATTTAGTTCAACTCTTTGCTTGAGTCAGGTGGGTGAAAAAAAAAATCATCTTCAAATCCAGTGGCTTGGGAGGCTGAGGCAGGAGAATTCAAAGCCAGCTTTAGCAAAATTGAGGCACTAAGCAACTAGTGAGACCCTGTCATTAAATAAAATACAAAATAGGGCTGGGGATGTAGTTCAGTAATCAAATGCCCCGAGTTCAGTACCCAGTACCACCCCACCATAAAAAAAGAAAAAGAAAAATCATCTTCAAAAAGTATCCAGACTCAATAAGATGGTGGAAAGTTACTCAGCCAAGAATAGGGATGTGATTAGGTTCCAAGACATAAATCATAAATGCTTCATCCTGGGGTTGTTACTGATCCTGCAGAGGGAGCTAAGAGGCAAAGCCATTTTAATTAAAGCAAATAGTACAGGGATCAAAGTCCAATGGCTTTATGGTCTCACAAACATATTTTATGTCCCTAATTCCAAGGTGGGTATTCCAAAAACTTGCTTTTGTCCTGGTGACATCTGTGGACACTTGCCATTGACAGCAGAGACCTAAGAGACTGAGACCTAAGAGAGCTTTGATGTAGAAGTGGGTATGTGCACTATACTCAAGTAAGTTACCTAGGTGGTCTACAATAAGCCTTGGTCCTGGATTGTGATAGCCTCAAGTTCTTAGAAACAGGTAAAAGAAATTCCCTCTGCAAGAAAAGAATAACTCAGATCTAAAATTGCTTCTAAAAGATGGAATTTAAGATGTGCCAAAAGTCATCAAGAGGTTATGATATCAGTGTTGAGAATCAGGTTCGAGTCCTGTTCCCCTGGTGTTGAAGATCAAACACCTGAGAAATGCTGAGGCAAGAGCAAAATGTTTTATCTAAAGGATAGAACGGACAGAGGGAGAGAGACAAACTTCTCTGCAGAGGAGGGGTCCAAGTAGGTGCCCGAGGAGTTATGGTGTTCTGACCATTTTATCCTTTCTTCACATGCCCCCTCCTCCCCTTACCTTGCCTAAAGTAGCCAAATGGTGGGAAAGGAACATTCCAGGGGCCCCTCTCCATGTCTGCCCAAAAGGATAGGAGGGGGGTCCCCCAGGAGGTACTTCATGAACAACTCCTTCTTGGGAGGAATGATTCCCTGAAGGCAGGTAAACTTGGCAACAGGTTGGAGGAGGGGGACGTGCTCTGGAGGTATTAGCATTTTGTTTCCTTTTGAATCAGCCTCCATCTTCCTGAGCCCATTGATCGTTACCTACACTGACTGTCCTTTCACCCCCTTGGTTTCAGTTATAAGATGGAAGAGAAGACGACATGAGCAAGATTAAACAGAAAGACTAGGCAACAGATACAAACCCAAAGTGTCTACAAATTATGATTATTAGACAAAATGTAAAAATGACTCTGCTTACTATGCTTGTATACTTAAAAATGGCAAAGACTAGAAATATGACATTGTGAAGTTAAAGACATTATTCCATCATGTGCATGTATTACTGCATGATCAGTGTGATCCTGCAATATGTATAGTCAGAAAAATGAGAAATTACAGTCCATTTATGTATGATCTATCAAAATGAATAAATGCATTCTACTATCATGTACAAATTAGAATAAATTTAAAAATTTTAATAAACTAGCAAAACAAAAGAAAAATAACCAACCCAAATTGCAGAATTAAAGAAGATAGTAAATGAAATTAAGAACTCTGAAGCCGGATTAAGATTAAACATAGCTGGGGTTGGGGTTGTGGCTCAGTGGTATAGTGCTTGCCTAGCATGTGTGAGGCACTGGATTCAATTCTCAGCACCACATATAAATAAGTTAATAAATAAGGGTCCATTAACAACTAAAAATATATTTTTAAAAAAGATTAACATAGCTGAAGAGAGAACTGATGATCTTGAAGATAAATTTTAAAAAGTTACTACAATAAAGAAGAGAGTGATAAAAGATTTGAAATACTGGAGAGAGTGTTAGTTATATTGCTTGCAATGGGAAGGTCTAACAACAACTGTCATCTTGAAAGTAGGGAAGATATCAAGGACCTAGGAATTAGACCAGAGACCCTGCACCAAATAGAAGAAAAAATAGGCCCAAATCTTCATCATGTTGGCCTAGGACTTGACTTCCTTAACAAGAGTACCAGAGTGCAAGAAATTAAAGCAAGAATCAATAAATGGGATGGATTCAAACTGAAAAGCTTTCTCTCAGGAAAGGAAACAATCAATAATGTGAAAGAGAGTCTACAGAGTGGGAGAAAATCTTTTCCACATGCACTTCACATAGAGTACTAATCTCCAAAATTTATAAAGAACTTAAAAAACTAATTTACACCAAAAATACAAAGAACCCAATCAAATAAATGGGCTAAGGAACTGGGCAGACAGTTCACAGAAGATATGCAAGTGGGAAACAAATGTATGAAAAAGTGTTCAACATCTACAGTAATTAGAGAAATGCAAATTAAAACCACCCTAAGATTTCATCTCACTCCAGTTAGAATGACTGTTATCAAGAATACAAGCAATAATAGATGTTGGTGAGGATGTGGGGAAAAAGGCACACTCAAACATTGCTGGTGGAGTTGCAAATTGGTACAGACGCTCTGGAAAGCAGTGTGGATATTCCTCAGAAAACTTGGAATGGACCCACTGTTTGACCCAGTTATCCCACTCGCCAGTTTATATTCACAGGACTTAAAATCAGCATACTACGGTGACATAGTCACATAAATGCTTATAGCAGCTCAATTCACAATAGCTAGATTGTGGAACCAACCTAGATGCTCTTCAATAGATGATGGATAAAGAAACTGTGGTATATATACACAATGGAATATTACTTAGTTATAAAGAAGGATAAAATTATGGCATTTGCAGGTAAATGGATGGAGTTGGAGAATATCATGCTAAGTAAAATAAGACAATCCAAAACCAAAACCAAATGTTTGATAAGTGGATGATGAAACATAACAGGGGGAGAGGGAGGTGGGTAAGAGAAGAATGGAGGAGCTTTGGATTGTGTAGAGGGAAATGAGGGGGAGAGGGGGCATAAAAAGGAAAGATAGTGGAATGAGACAGACATCATTACCCTAAGTACATGTATGATTACCTGAATGGTGTGAATCTACATCATACACAACCATAGATTTGAAAAGTTGTAACCCATTTGTGTACAATGAATCAAAATTCAGTCTGTAAAAATAAAAATAAATAAAATTTAAAAAAAAAGGGAAGATAGGAAGTGGGCAGAGGTCCAAGGAAACATTAAAGTGTATAATGGCTGGGAACCTTCTAGAATTTATAAAAGACATTTTTCTACTGATTTGAGATGAACAATTAAACCCAAGCAGGACAAGTGAAAATAAAACTAAACCTTAGAAACAACACAAAAAAGGTGAAGAAAATCAAAAACAAGAGGAAAAATCTTAAAACTACCTAGAGAAAAAAGAGTGACTCACTGTGCTGAGGAATTATGTTTAAACTGACAACTGAGTTTTCAGAAGGGCTGGAAAGCCAGAAGATGGTGAAAAAAGAGTGGAGCGATGGCATCAGGTGCTGGGAAGATACACTTACACATGCACATTTAAAATTCTCTATTCAACAAACACTCTTTCCAGAAGGAAAGCAAAGTGAAGATATTTTGAAACAGAAACAGAAGGATTTTCCTACCTGTATAATTGCATTGTAGGTTTTACATATGTTCTTCAGGCAGGAGAAAAATGATTTCAAATGGAACTTCAGAGATGCCAGTGAAAACAATAAATGAATACATCTACTGAAGATCAAAGAGTGTAAAAACAATGTCTATGATGCTTAAAATCATGTGTTCATAACATGTAAGTATATATGTGTATTTATACAAATATATATGCACAGATACACATGCATGGTAAAAGTTTTAAAATGCTATCAAATATTTAGCAATACAAAACTTTTAATAGCGTCTAAGACAAAAAAAGGTAAATGTAATGAAAATGTCTAAAGTCCTTGCATCATTGCATTATCTAGAAGGAAGATAAAGATAAAAATAAATATTAGTCTGATAAGAAAAGGTATTTGTCATTGTTTCTGCATTAAATAATAAAAGTAAATGAAAATGAACTGAATGACCAGTGAATATTAAACTGGTTAAGAATGAACAAATAAATCCTTGTTATGTGATGGTTACAAGCTATAATTAGAAAGCAAAAGTATATAATAGCTCCTTAATGAATGGTGCTTTTAAAATGTGTTTCAAGTATATGTGAATTTTCTAGTATCCTTTGTATTTGTTTTTTAATGTTAAAAACATATTTTAAGGCAAATAATATTTCTAAATATAAAGAGATATTTTATAATAATAAAAGCTTCAGTTTAGCAGGAAAATATAAGTATTTAGGCATCTAATGTTATGACTTCAAGATATATAAAACAAAAATGGACAGAACTCTATGCAGGATAAATTCATAATCAACTGGGAGATAGTAAAAAAATCTTTTAAAAATGGGTTAAACATGTAGACAAGTTATAAGAATTTAGTCCCCTGGGACTGTTAATAAAATT
Organism: Glaucomys volans; assembly: GCA_020662805.1. Lineage (NCBI taxonomy): Eukaryota > Metazoa > Chordata > Mammalia > Rodentia > Sciuridae > Glaucomys > Glaucomys volans. The sequence continues at coordinate 392,388 of JAJEJO010005297.1, read as the reverse complement.
GACCTAGCAGACAGAGTATATAAAACTCTGCACCCAACATTGGCAGGTTACCCACTCTATTTAAGCAAACTTTGAAAATGTACAAAAATTGATGATACTGTTCCATAAATCAACTCCTGACCAATTTATGTTTCTGAAGCAACAATGCAATTAAGTTAGATTTCAATCACAGAGGAGAAAATGTGAAAATCCACATATATTTAAGATATATTTAAAACAATCCATATATTAATGGAGAAATCAAGGTAGAATTGGAAAATGTTTGATACTTGCAAAGATGACCTATAAATAGTTCTGGAAGGGTGAGTTGAGTAGAGAATCTGAGGAGGTTAAGAGAACATGCCCAGCATGGCAGCCATATTATCTTAATCCTGGGATCATCAGATCAGTGTTAGCTGTAGTAGAGATCCGCTACTCAATCACTTATTCTCCCATTTTTGTTTATCTGAAAATGTCTTCACCCACATTCTTTCTCTCTTTTAAACTAAAATGAACTATTATGTTAATTTCCAAACACAGGTAACACTAGAAACAATGGTGTCACGAACTTCCACTCACTCATTATGGAGTGTGTGGGCTCAGAAGGAGAGTGCGTTGACTGTTGTTGGTATAAGCCTTCTAGTATCATTTGTGTTTTTAACTTTGTGAGCTATTTTAAAATCATTAACAAATGTGAAAAGCAGACAGATCCTGGTTGGTAGTGGTAAGTGTGGTCATGAAGAAAGCAGGCTTCAGGGATGAACTCGTACACATGTGGGTGGAACTTCAGAAGTGCTTGGCAGTCTGAGCTTGGTAAAGGATGTGTCTTCGAGCCAGGGTCTGAATCATAAGGAGTCAGCTATGCCAGTGGGAATGAACTTAGCATGTTCGAAGAGTAAAGGAAGGGAAATGAGTTAATTTTCTCTTACTGCTTAACATTTCCACAAACTTACTGGCTTAAAACCATACATGTTTATTATCTCACACTTTCTAAGGGTTGAAATTCTGTCACATTTTACCTAAGTCCTCTGCTTAGGGTCAGGCCTGAATCATTATTGCTGGGCAATAGTTTTATGTGAGCTCAGGTTTCTGTTCTCTGGGTACTTGGCAGGATCCAGTTCCTTCTGGTAGTAGAACTCCTCTGTTCTCTTCCTGGATGTTCACAGGGTTCTTAAACTCCTACGGGCTGCCCTGGGTCCTAGCTGTGATGGGCTGACAGATTTGGCTCCATAGAAATATTACAGGCCAGGCTATATGGGCAATGACTAAACAGACTCCATTTTGCTCTAAGACTTCATGTTATGCTATGTTCTCCCATGGGAACACCCCACCTCTGTACCCATCAACAATTCCTTAGCATGACTGACATGTTTAGCAATACAAAATGACAATTCTTATGTGATACAAAAATTGTTTTCTTTTGATTCCTATTCTCCGAAACAATGCACCATGTGAACAGTGATACCAACAATGATTGTGTGGATGTTAGTAGCCATTCTTTAGTTTGTGCCTAGGTAAGGGTCATTTTGACCCACTTCTCCCTCTACTGATGATTTCATGATGTAAGTTTGTAATTTTGAATCATAGCAACAGACACTTATGATTGATGTGATTTTTGGTATAAGAACCCCTGCAACCCTGGTGTCGGGGCTGCTCTCCCAATAGCCATTTTTTGGGGCATTGTGTGAGACAGTCAGTCTGCGGCTTAATAAAGACTCTCAGATTTGGACTTCTCAGTGGCGATTAGTCTGTTCTTAAGTTGTGCCCCATAACACTAGCCATATGCCTCTCTTGTGGCATGGTGGCCTATTTTTTTAAGGATAGCAAGAAAGTCGCTCTTTAGACAGGTAAGATGGAGTTGTCTCAGGAAAGCAGGATGCTGAAACCCCAAACCTTGGTTCTTGTGTTCCAGTGAAAGAAAATTTAAAATCAGACACCAAAAGTCATGCAAGAGGGCTGGGGATATAACTCAGTTGGTAGAGTGCCTGCCTTGAATGCACAAGGCCCTGGGTTCATTCAATCCCCAGCATCACAAACAGAAAAACAACAACAACAACAAAAAAAAAAAAAAAAAAAAAAAAAAAAAAAAAGAGAAGAAAAAAAAATTCATTATAAATGAAAATAAAGTAAAAGCAAAGTAAGGTTCAAGCAGAGAGCCCCCTCAAGGGAGAGACTGGGCTGTCTCCAAGCAGAGAACAACAAAGGAGACATGGCTGTCTCCAAATGTATTACGGTTTGATGTTCACCAGGAGAGCGGGGACCACCTTCTGTACTCTGCCAGTCAGGTGTTCAACTCCTCCTTCACATAGTGTGGTAGAGTTTTTGAACTTAGCTGGTCCTCCCCAGAACCGTCATGGTGGCCATCCTATTAAGGTGGGCTTCATCTACAAGTCAATCCCATGGGCACTGGGGTCAGTTGCTGGTCAGAAGTTACTTCAGTGCCCCTATGCTTCTAAAGGAATCTTCCTTTTCAGACAATTGGAGACACTTGTATCTATAATTCCTAGCTTTACATCAACATCAGTGGACCCTGTCAAGATGTTGATCCTTTTCCTGTTAACCCTTTTCCCTTGACGTGATTTCCAATTAGTTCCCTTACTTCTGATTATTTTTTACAAATAAACTACCGTCCTTTGCTTTCTCATCTACTTTGGAAGTAGTTTAAAGAAGACCCTAAAGTAATTTAAAGAACACTTGCGACCTTGCCTGCATCTCACTGCTCATTGCTAGCTACTGCCTGAGTCATGACATCTTCACTGTGCTAGGAACTGACTCGAGAGTGTGATTGTCCTGTCATATTTACAGCTGCTGTTCACTCTCAAGGGAACACTCGGACAGGGGACACACATCCTGTATGTGAATCAGGGAGTACAAGAATCTTGGTGGGAATCTTAGAATTTTGAATGCATAGGCAGTGAGCCAGAACTGAAAGTGAGGTACAAATAAATCAGAAGCATGGACAGGCAATATAGTGTCTTCTCAGCTTTGGTAGGGATCTGGATTTTATCATAATTGCAGTGGGAAGCCAATGAAGGATGTAACTATCCAGCAACAGAAAATAGATTTTCCTTAGGGGTGTATAATGCAAGATTCATGAACTGGGATTTGCTTCATGCATCAACTGTTAATTAGCTTAAACACTGATTATAAACAAAGGGAAGTTCTAATCAAATTCGAATGTCCTGTTTTGAAATTCAAAGGGAAAACACACACACATATCCAAAACCCATTTAATTTGAAGTTATCTTAACTTTCTCTTAGATAGTAGTGATTTTCATTAGACAGTTTTTCTCTGAAGAATGATCAGAACTAGCAATAGAAATATACAGAATTTGACGTTTGATATTTGCTGTGTTTGCTAAATTGGTTCCATGAAGTGGGTTTTAGTTGATATTTTGTCTTTGTGACCTGGATACATTATACCTACAAGATGAACTTTGAGATCTTTCACAGAGAAAGTCTTCTTTTGAAACTCTGCCTAATGTACATGCATCTGCTATATTCTGTATTCTGGATATTACCATATGGGCTTTTTCAGAGGAGACATATCCTAAAAGGCCACAGGGATGGTGAGAGTCCTTCCTTGGTGTATGCTCCTTCCGTTCGCTTAAGTTCCAGATGGCCCTTGATCATAGTTAACAAATCTAATTATTTTTCATTTTTTCCCCAGAGTCTTACAAAAGAATTCAAGGGTATAAATCACATGTGTCAAACTTCTTACTTAATAAAAAGTATCATTTAATGTTACCATATGCTAGAGTTTATTTTTAAGTATTCACTAAATTGGACTCAATAGGAGCCTTTTCTTTCTTACACTTTCTCTAAACAAGTTCTCTGTTTAAATTCTGAGATTTTTAAAGAGCATTCTTTTTATCAACTGTAAGAGCCATCTCCCCCACCCCTCTTGCCGGCTCCTCCTTCTCACTGATGTTAAATGTCACATTATTCTATAATTGGATAGTGCTCTAAGATAATTGAATTTTGCTTTTTTTTCTAAGACTCTTAATGTGAAGTATAAAATGCAGCATTTTCTTCTTGCTTCTCTGACTTTGCAATTTAAGCATGGACAGTTGAAAAGAGGAGTTATGGTATACCAATTCTAATTTTCTTTTGCATATTTTATCTGTATTGCTGATAAAACATGAGGGATATACTATTTAGAGCCTTTATACATACACTAGTTACTTTCCTTGTATTATTTCCGCATACTCTACAGGGTCTTTTTAAAGTTTTTTTGTTGTAGGTGGATAGTATACTTTTATTTTATTTAATTTTGTGCAGTGCTGAGGATTGAACCCAGTGCCTCATATGTGCTAGGCAAACACTCTGCCACTGAGCCCCAGCCCTAGACCCACTCCATATGTTCTTCAAATGACTTCCCCAAATTAGAAATCAAAAGGAAAATAAGCACACTGAGACTAGACCTCTTTCCCTTCTCAGATGAGACATATAGAACCATTTCTCCAAGGTTATGGCCATAATGGTCTCTTGCTACAAAGTCCAAACACCAGCAAAAACTCTTAAAATTTGATGATCATTGTCATGCTTTTAGCATGAATTAAATGTACTAAATAACTAAATATTTCTACATTTGGTGACCAAGGTTATTTTTCTCAACTGAAATTTTAATGTTAACTACCTTTTAATAGTTACACCATTTGCAAATCTATTATGTTTCTCTCAAGTGAAATGATTCCATTTTTCCAACAGGCCAAATCTGAACAAATATAACTGTGATATAGAATGAAGTCACACTCTTTTATTGAGATTCTCAGTTAAAAACAAAATATACTTTAATTTTAGGTGTAAGGAAGGACATCAAAGTATTGCTTATGATGAGAGCAATGATTGTTACTGGTTGCATGTAGTACTGGTGCTTTCCTACCTACAAGGCAATTTTTTTCTCTTTTACAGGTTCATGCTTTATTAGATTCAACCTAATTGCTATGGTCCTACATCAATTTGTTAAAAATTTATTTACTTTATATTAGGTAGAGGGGAGTGAAGGGAGGGGAAGGGGCATGGAAGGATAGTAGAGTGAAATAGACATTATTACCTCATGTACATGTATGGCTGCATGACCCATGTGATCCTGCAATATGTATAATCAGAAAAACAAGAGATTACACTTTATGTATGATTTCTAAAAATGCACAAATACATTCTACTGTCATATGCAACAAATTAGAACAGATTTTAAAAATTAAAAAAAAATATTTCGGTTCTTCTTAGCCCCATGTGTTTAAAATTTTTGACTTTTAAAATGGCACGATTGACCTAGTTCTGATTCTGTGTGACTGTTTCTGGACCCATTGTTTGAGTAGGTGTTCAGACCTTTAATGGTTTTATTTTTTCATTAAGCTAAAATATACCATTTCAACACCAAATATGCTAGATGCATGCAGGTTAAATGAAAATACATAAAAATTGCTTTGTTAAGCCACATTTAACAAAGAACAGCTTTCACAGAAATGTGAAGGGTTTTTATATCTTTAATGTGATTTCAGCAGGTAAATCAAGTCTTTCCTTGAAGTCTTTATTCCTCTTTTTTATAATGAAATGTTTCTACAGAGCATATGCTTAACCCTTGTGACATTCTCAGATTATGCTCCTTTCATAATTGGATCAACATTAGGACTTATTATGGTCTTGATAACTTGGCCAATGTTATTTTGAAATAAACAAATTCTAGCTTTTGTTAGAGGATGACTTTTAATCCGAGTGATTTGCTTTGTTCCATCTTGAAATCCCACTGTCTTGTAAAAGGAATAAATAATGAAGGAATATGTCTATGAGGACAGAGAGAACTGGAGAGAACAGTAGCAAGTGAAGCACAGCCTCAGCTGGAAGAGTGGTAACTGTTGCAGCAGAAGAAGCTGAAGCAGGATACCTGCTAAGGGGAAGCAAAAGTGCCTTGCTTTTCCCTGGAAGGTTCTGGAAACTGGGGAACCAATATAATATCAGTGAAGGCATTGGGGCTGAAAAGAGGAATATTAGTGAAATTAATATGTCAGATATTTCTCATTCTCACCTTTTGCAAGCAACTACCACTTCCTCCATGCCTGATTAAAACAAACAAACGAACAAACAAACAAACAAACAACAATAGTTATTGTTAGGAAAAACAAACAGGATTTTAAGGCTCTGGGGCACAAAACAATAGATGAAGCACCCGAATCAAAACAGGAACATGATTACATTAATCATGAGCTCCTCAGGGACCCTCTTTCCAATCCCCAGAACGTTAGTACCAAGTCTTATGATTGCCCAGGAAGGAGTGGATAGAATTATTCTTTAGATTAATGTGTCCCCCAATTAAGAGCTATAGATGATAGCATCTGAAGTGTAATAATTTAAAGGTTATTTGTGCACGGTAGGCTAAATTTGCATTAAATCAACTTTGTTATAGACCTTTTGCAAGATAGCCTCTTGGGTTCAGGATTTTGGCTCAGTCTTTAAAAGTGTCAGTTTTATAACGAAAGTCAAGAAGTGCTGATTGATGCAGTTCTGAGAAGTAAATTTCTCAACATTTGCAGAATAGATGAGCAATGATTCCATAATGTCTTTATGTTCCCCAGAGGCCAACCTTGAGAGGGAGATTAAGGAAGAAGAAGTCTATTTGGGAAGTGATCCCAGGGAAGGCTAGAAGGGGAGTGAGGAATCGAGAGGGAGAAAAGCAGCCAATAAAGGGCTCAGTGTCAATCAAATCACCGCCATGGGTTCCTGGAGCCAATTCCTTGTGGGCATTGTGGGACCCAGGGTAGAGCACAGTTCAGGGTTGTTCCTCCTAAGGTGTGAGGGAACTGGAGTATTCTGCACAGACTCAGATTTTTCATGGATGAGGGCTGCTCCAGGGAATCATTAATTCTCTTACACTTCTAACCTGAGATTTAGGTAGCAAAGTGAGCTCCAGGAGCTGGGGAAAGATTTCAAGGATAGCAGGAATGCAGGTGGAGGTCTGGAAGAAATGCACTGAGTTACTAGAGCTAAGGAACTTGTGTGGAGCACCCAAAGCATCTTCTGGACAGAATGAATTATTCACTTGCTCACATTTGGTGCCTGGATTATAATACACTTGGGCTGGACAGATGGTGAAAGACCACAATAATACATGATAGACTTCTATATAGTGTTTATTTAAAAACTAAATAAATAATTTTTGCAAAAGAATTATAATGTCTATTCAAGTTTCATAGGGGTAAAAACTGATTTTAATGATTTCCCTGATATTTTTCAATTTTAAATAACCTGATTATAAAACTTCTTTCTCCTAACTGATTCCCATCTTTATTTTCAGGAAAAAAAAAATTAGATCAGAGATAGTGCTGATCTCAAAATTGAATTTATTATAAAATAAAACCCCAGAAGCGCCTCTTATGAGTGGAAGCAGGTTCTAAGAGTCAAATCAAACTAGAGGAGAAAAGGAACAAACCTCTCTAATATTGGGTCCTAAAATCACAGAAGAAGAATTAGTTTAAATATTTTGATACTTTTTGAGGTTGAGAGGAAATCATGTTTCTAGAAAAGATATTGATTTATTATGGTCTATACCTACAGAAAATGCATCAAATTTTTATCTGAATGCAGTACTATTTTCACCACATATGCCTACATTTATTTCTTGTCATTGGTTACTTCCAAGTGGCCTTTACTTTATTGGGGAGTGGGATGGGTACCAGGGATTGAATTCAGAAGCACTCCACCACTGAGCCACATCCCCAGCCCTATTTTGTATTTTATTTAGAGACGGGGTCTCACTGAGTTGCTTAGCACCTGGGCATTGCTGAGACTGGCTTTGAACTCTCAATCCTCCTGCCTCAGCCACTGGGATTATAGGCATGTGTGACCATACTCAGCAACCTTTACTTTTGTTGGCTAACAGCAGAAAATATTTCCTGGGGAAGTGTTTTAGTCAGCTTTTTTGCTGCTGTGACTAAATGATCTGACCCACACAATTACAGAGGAGGAAAGGTTTATTTGAGGGCTCACAGTTTCAGAGATCTTAGTCCATAGAAGGCTAGCTCCATTCCTTGGGGCTCTAGGTGAGGCAGAACATCATGGTGGAAGAGTGTGGCAGAGGGAAGCAGCTCACATTATTGGGAAGCAGACTCCACTCTCCTGATACAAAATATATACCCCAAAGCCACACCCCAATTCCAATCTCCTCCAGCCACACCCTGCCACTTTAGTTACCCCTCAGTTAATCCCTATCAGGGGATTAAGTCACTGATTGGGTTAAGACTCTTACAACCCAATCATTTCTCCTCTGAACCTTCTTGCATTGTCTCACACGTGAGCTTTTGGGGGACACCTCACATCCAAACCATAGCAGGAAGGTATGTGAGTTTAGGTGCCAAGACCCTTTGTCATATTTTCAGCCTTCTAGTATGTGGTCTGAATATCTTAGATACAATCCTGGTAAAAGAGACTATTTTCCTCTTCAAATTGAGATCTATTTTAGGAGTAAGAAACAGCCTGTATGTGTCTTCAGATTAAATTTTTCTTCCAAAACATTCTTTCCATAGAATTATTTCTCTGAACCTTCTCAGTATGTTGTCTGATTAAGTCATTATTTTTCATTATAGCCACACAGATTTTCCATATTTCTTAAAATGAAATTTATCATTTAATATAGTTGGTAGTTGGCTTGGTTTTGCTCATATATTTTGAGACAGGATTTTAAAACGTTATTTCATGAAATGCTTTAAAGTGTTACAAATGTTTGGATCACATCTTCATGATTGGATGGCTGCTGCATAACCTTTAGTATTTGCTAAATTAGTAGTTGTCTCGTTTGCAGTGGGAGAATAACTTCAAAACATAAACTTTTCTTAGCACTTTGCCAGTTGTACACTTTATTTTTTTAATTTTTCTTTTATCTAATTTCATTTTCTATGGAAGAGAGTCTTTGGAAAAAACAAAACCACCACAAAATTAACAAGAACAACTCTGTTCTAATGTACACTGTTATTATTTGTTAAAGGAAATATTCCCTAGTGTTTAATATGGGCTGAATGTTTGTGCTTCCACACTAATATGTCGAAACCATAATCCCAGTGTAAATATATTTGGAGATAGAGCCTTTATGGAAGTAGCGTTAAATGATGTCATAGGGTAGTGCCCTGATCCAATTGGACTAGCATCCTTACTCGAAGAGATACCAGAGGACTCGCTCACACCTCTCCCCAGGCTTTTGCACTGAGGAAAGGTGAGCATCCAGAAGAGGCAGACATTGAAACTCAACGCCAGAGAGCCCTCACTGATCACCAGTCTGGTGGAAACTGAGATTGGACTTCTAGTCTCCAACACTTTCAGAAAACAAATTTATATATATATAAGTCACCCAGACTACAGTATTTTGTTTTGGCAGTTGGAATAGTCAAAGTCAGTGCTTTTTAATTATATATTTTATTAAGACAAATTTTATATATTCTAGAACACATAAATCCTAAGTTCCTTGTGTTCAAACCTCACTCAAAAAAACAAACAAAACATCAGGTAGTCACTCCTCAAAACAGGGTTAAACCATTTCCAGCATCCCAGAAAAGTTCCTTCTGAAACTCCCATATTCCCCAACAACAGTACACAGGTGACCACTCTTAATTTCTTTAACCACAGTTTAGTTTCACTTATACTCAAGTAATTGGATACATGTTGTAGGTGTCCTTTTGGGTTCACTGACTTTCATTAAACCAATGAACCTGAGATTATTCCATGTTTCATGTAAATGAGGTCGTTTTTCTTTTTACTGCTGAGTATTACCTAACTCTGTTAATGTACTGTACTTAGTCTGTTCTCCATTTAAAAGGCATATGGGATGTGTCTCGTCTTTGGCTTTTGTTGATAAGGCTACTAGTAACATTCTTGCACAAACTTGTTTCATTTCTCTTGTACACATATTTAGAAGTGAAATAATCCATAGATTCCTGCACCTTCCACCTGAAAGGAAGCTGCCATGTGCTTGAGATGGTTGTGTCATTTAACACTCCCACTTGGACTGTATGAGAGTTCCAGTTGCTACATGTCCATGACATTTGATATGGTTGATTTTTTAATTTTATACATTTTTAAAATATTTTTTTATTTGTAGATGGACACAAAATCTTTATTATTATTATTATTATTTTATTTTTTTGCAAACACAGCTAACATTTTATTGAACTGAATTCCACCTCTTGCTTTTTCTGGAGCAGTTGGTCCTTGATTTTATTTTTCTTTTCTTAGATTTTTAAAAATTTGTTCTAATTAGTTATACATGATAGTAGAATGCATTTTGATATATCATACATTTTTTTAATTTTATTTTTATGTGGTGCTGAGGATCAAACCCAGTGCCTTACATGTGGGAATAAGCCCTAGCCCTTATGTTATACATTTTAAGAAGTTATAAATCATTGTGCTTTTAGTTTGAATTTTCCTGATGACAAATTGATATTGAGCACATACATTGAGTACATCTTTTGTATGTACTTAATGTATTTGCATTAAATTTTTTTTCCATTTTTAGTGGGTCGATTGCCTTTTTATCATAGATATGGAAGCATTTCAAATATACATTTCATATATAAATTCCTTGTCAGGTATACTTACTTTTCAAGTTTATAATTATATTTTTACTTATTTTTATATTGTCTATTTGTCTTACAAATAATTTTCCCCTAGTCTATAACTCACCTCCATTTTCTTAATGGTTTTTATAATAAAACATTTTAAGATATGATGAACTTTAATTTAACTTTTTATCATTGGTGGCTTTGTGTCTTATCTAAGAATTTTTTTCTACCCCTAAATCACAAGATATTCTTCAGTTGTTTCTTCTAGATGCTTTATTGTTCTTCCTATCTCTTACATTTAGGTCTATGATCTATCTCAAATTAATTCTGGTGTACAGTAATATGGGGTGAAAATTTAATTTGTTTTTCAAGATAGATATCTAGTTTTTCCAGTACCATTTGTTGAAAATGATTTTCCTATTGAATTAATTCAGTGCCTTGATTAACAACAACAAAAATTAGGTGATAGTATTTGTGTATCTATATCTGATTTTTCTATTCCACTGAGTTTTTCTGTCATTATGCCCAGACCCACAGTTAATGATTAATTGATATTTCTAGCAAGTCTTGAAATTGGATAGCGCAAGTCTATCAACTTTGTTCTTTTTTTTTCTTTCAAGATAATTTGGTTCTTTTATTCCACTGCTCTTATACATTTTAGACTCTGACAATTTCAAAAGAGCTTTATGGGACTTAAGTGGGATTCCATTGAATCTACAGATCAATTTGTAAAGAACTGTCATTTTAATTACGGAATATTACAGTCCTTCAGCAAAATTCCCTAGGTATTCAGTGAACACCCCAGAGAATTTTGGGCAGGTGGGTACAGACTTGCCCTGTGGCTAGACTCCTTAGGATTCCGATTTAACACACCATCCTCTATGCAACTTCTAAAAGTTTGTAAATTTTTTTTCTTTTCTTATTTCTCTTTATCCTTGTTCTGGATAGATTCTTTCTTCTCTTTTTTTAAAAAAAATTTTGGGGGGGGGGTAACCAGAGATTGAACTCAGGGGCACTCGACCATTGAGACACACCTGCAGCCCTATTTTGTATTTTATTTAGAGACAGGGTCTCACTGAGTGTTTAGGGTCTCACTAAATTGCTGAGACTGGCTTTGAACTCGCAATCCTCCTGCCTCAGCCTCCTGAGTTGCTGGGATTACAGGCATGCTCCACCGCGCCTGGCTTCCTTCTTTTCATTGCTTTTCAAGGGATAAAAATGGCATGGGTTGCTTCACTCCTCAGGATGGCTTGTCATGTTCTGCAAATTAGTTGATGTAGGTTTGTTTGTATTCTAGAGTCTTTGGTTTGAAAAACTATAATTTTGTAGTATATTCAGTTATTTTTGTTCGGATGGAAACAATTGTCACTTCCCTTGTTCTTTTTGGAAATGGAAGTCCCTAGCCGTTAAAAATCCAATTTGAAGGCATATTTGACTTCAGGCTAATCTCATTTTAGAGATTCACAGTGGAATTTGCTGAGTATAACTTGTTGGTGGCACAGTACTTTGCTTCTTGTTTGGCTAGCATCCACCCACTGCCTAGTGTATTCCAGTGAATGACAGATTAGGAGATAATGATTCTGCTTTCACTAATGGTTCCTTCATTGGAACACAGGCACTGGGTTAGGACAGTCCAACACTTAAAATTCTGGCCACTATATAAAATAAGCTTTTGGTTCTTGACTTTCTAAGATTTTTTACTGAAGTTCTTCCATTTCACTTAGATGAAATGTAATCATCTTATGGCACTATTTTCCTCATAATTTCATTTCAATGTCTATTTCAGGCTTCTAATATTTTTATTTGACGTCTATTTCTTTCTAATATTTCATTTAAGGAAAATTATATGTATGCATTGATATTTATGGAAAATTCATCATGCTTAATTTTATTTTAGGGCTGAGGCTTTCAACATGCATTTCTTATCTGTGCCCTCCTCCGACCAACCCTCCCTCTCAGGAGCATGGATTCTGAGAATCACATGGCCTAAATTTCATAATTGTGAATGTGCCTCCTGGATTTATAATAATTTTATTCATTCACTTACTTATTCATTTATCTATCTTTTCACAAATGGTAATTTAATACCCACCATGTTCTCTACATGGGCCTCATTTGATATTTAACAGTGAGCAAGAAACAGTCATTGACTTATGTTGATTATATTATCCCATATTCTTTCATGTTTATCTCTTTTAAGTCCATAATGACTTTGTATGCCGTTTTCCATAGAAACCAATGTTAGCACCTCAACTCTCACTTTTCAGTAGTCATTTTCAATGCTGAGATAGGTTAAAGGGTTATTTGGTGATTTTGTCAGCTTTTTCCTTGCTGTGACCAAAGGACTTGACAAGAATAATTAGAGAAGGAAAAGTTTATTTGGGGGTTCACAGTTTCAGAGGTCTAAGTCCATAGATGGCTGGCTGGATTCCTTGGGTCTTGAGGTGAGGCAGGATGTCATGGTGGAAGAGTGTGGCAGAGGAAGGTAGCGGGGAGCATCCTGCCAAGAGGCAGAAAGAGAGACTCCACTGGTCAGGTACAAAATATAGACCCCAAAGGCACACCCCCTAAGTCCACCTCCAGCCACACCCTACCAGCTTTTAGTTACCACTCAGTTAATCCCTAGGAGGGGATTAATTCACTGATAGGGCTAAGGCTTTCATTACCCAATCATTTCATCTGTGAATTTTCTTGCATTGTCTCACTCATGAACTTTTGGGGGACACCTCACATCTAAACCATGACACTTGGTACACAGAATCTTAGGAGACATGGATTCAACATTGCCCTAATGGACATTCTAATACCCTAGTACCTGGGGGATATTCTTTTAAAGAAAAATTCATAGCAGCTTTTTCCATAATAGCCTGAATCTGGAAACAACCTAAATGACCTTCAATGAGTGAATGTTCAACAAACTGACAAATTCATACATGGAATGCTATATAATAACTTGGATAGATCTTATTATTATTTTTTTAATTTTTTAATTTTTATTTTTTTTGCGGTGCTGGGGATTGAACCCAGGGCCTTGTGCTTATGAGGCAAGCACTCTACCAACTGAGCTACATCCCCAGCCCTTATTATTTTATAATTCATTCTGAGTGGGGAAAAAAATAAGCCAGTTCTGAAACATATTCTTAAAGTGAATCATGTAATAGAAAATGCACTTAATCAACAAGATTTTTACACTTACCCCATACTTCGATCTCTCTTCAAACAATAATAACCCAAATGTTTGGAGGAACATTATCAGGACAGACAAAAGAAGGCATAGCAGCTTTTGTTCTATCTCTCAGAGGTAAGATGTCATAGAAATGTTTTCTTTGCTTCTTGGGAGCCAATGGCATCTTGTTCTCTACTACTTGTGTTAGTTGGCTTTTCATCACTATGACCAAAATACCTGACAAGAAGAACTTAGAGGAGGAAAAATTTATATTGGACTTGTAGTTTCAGAGGTCTCAGCCCTTGTTTGATTGAATCCATCATTTCTGGGCCCGAGGTGAGGTAGAACCATGTCGTAAGGGCATGGCAGAGGACAGCTGTTCAGCCCATGGTGGCCTTGAAGGAGAGAGAGAGAGAGAGAGAGAGAGAGAGAGAGAGAGAGAGAAAGAGAGAGAAAGAGAGAGTAAGGACCACAGGGACAAAATACAGACCCCCATGGACATGCCCTGGTAACCTGCTTCCAGCCATACTCTATCTGCCTCTAGTTACCACTCAGTACGGTAGGCCTTTCAAACTATTAATCCATCAAATAGATTAATCTACCCTCAGGCCACAGCTCTTAAATTCTAATCATTTCACCTCTGAACATTCCTGCATCACCATGTGAGCTTTTGGGGGGGGAAATCTCATATCCAAACCATAATATTTAAGAGATGGCTAGTTTCTGGATTCCTAGGATTGGAAAATTTCCTTAAAAACTAGAAAGTTGCACAACTAATTAGAACAAATAAAATGAAAAAAAATTAAAAAAAGAAATGAAAGAAAAAAAAAACTGGAAAGTAAAGAGTTTATTACTCAGGCCAACAAAGAGGTTTACAACATAGTATTGTTTCTTGTTGAAAATAAAAGTCACATTATAGCATGAAAAGAGATATGCTAACATGAGCCTGAGCTGTTTATTTATTAATCAGTGGTGGCTTTTTTAAATTTTCAGGGTCATTTATTTATTAAACCATCATTTCATTCTGCCTTGAAGTATTAACTACCCAGTTATAGCCAGCAAGTACAACTTTTCATCATTCTGCTTAGTTATGATCTGTATTTAGATTACAATGTGATTGACAGAGGCTGTAGTATATTGGTCGCTCCAAATGTAGCCAGCAGAATAGACCAAAACTGAGACCTCACTGTTATGTTCTCTAACATAATAAGAAAGTGAATTTAACTGCTGTATACAACACCAGGACACCTTTGGGCATATTTTATGTACCAAATATGTAGACATAGTTCTTGTACCAAATATAATGTCAAATCTGCTGACTATTGGTTCTAAGTCTGGGAATCAAGAAGGAGTTCTTGAGAAGGGCAGGCAGGTGTGATCCTGCATGACTGGTGAGCAGCTGATGCTACCAAATGTCATCAACAGCCCTGCCTAAGTGTCCTTGCTAATCCACACCTGTGAGCTCTTCCCTTTCTATTCTATCTGTGGGTAGCAGTAAGAGCAAAGAGATTTCCTAGTAGGAATCCATACTTAGACTACACATGAAAATTCAGGATGTCGAGTGAGGCTGTCTGTAGAAAACTTAAAATTCCAGAAGGACAGCAAATAAAAAGACTAGTTTCAACTTCAGATAGTTTGGCTCATAAAATTTTTTTTGGAGAAAAAAATCAGAGAATAATTTAGTCATAACATTCCAATTGGAAATTGAAGCAAAAAAGATGACTTTTTTTTTCATCCCAAATGCACATGATAGAAAGCCTGTCATTGGAAAAATAAATACATAGAAAGAGGCAGTATTTTTATAGAATTATTTTCTATGGCATCGTCTCTGGAGTAAACAAAGGATGAGCAATAAACACATACTTTATCATACTTACATGTTTTATTTAATAGTCAGTGGCATTCTATGGTGTTTGGGACTATTTAGATAAGTGAATAGACATCAAAATAGTCAGGTATAAGAAAACAGAGGTCAGAAGTTACCCTGAGAATATATCGAGGAGAGAGCATATTTCTACACCCATTCAACGCAGGATGGGATCTTTAATTCTTAATGATAATTAAGAATTAAATTTGTCATCCCCTCTCCAAGATTCTTTTCTCTTTCTTAGAACCTGATGTGTTGAGGGTATACTGTGGGTTTGGGGTTACTTGATCAGCCAATAAGAACCCCGGTGCTGTGCTTGGAGTGCAAATCTAGCAACTTTTTGAGCTTGTCAGCTGATGGTTTATTTGTTCATTGTATCATTTGTTCATTGTATCATTTGTTCATTGTATCATTTGGGTCCAGGATCCACTGGTCACTGTGAGAGGATGAAACACTCTGCAGCACTCAGTTTCTAACCAGCGATTCTATTTGGCACACATTGAGTAGCTCCATTGTGTCAACTAATGTGGTAAGAACTGGAGGTATGAATGTAGTCTTGATATCTGCTGCGGCTCCCTGCCCATGGGATAATTGATTAATCTCAATTGCAATTTCATTTCAGAATCCGTCTGGTAATTTCTAGTCTTCATTCTCATTTTTTCTGGCTTTGCATCCATGTATCAGTGCATACTTATTGTCAGATCATGTCAACTAGTAGAACACACAATTTCTGTTGCAATATCTCATGAGAAGTTGAATCATATCCAGAATATTCTAACTTTAAAACTTTGATGAAAACTTAAAAAATGATGTGGCAGAATCATTTTACACATTGTTTTGGGGATTATCTCTGTCACTTTCCATCCTGTCAAGGGACTGTTCCACCTCTTGATCTTCCCCACTACTTCCCTGAAAAGTATACAAATCCACTTCATTTGGTGCTGCTTCTTCATAGAGCCATTCCAGCAATAGTGCTATTCTAAGGAACTCAGCTGAAATCTTCATGGGCAAGCAAGCTTCCTGATCAGCCATCGATGATGCAACTAAATGTAGACAAAATTCCAGGGAAATTCAGATTGCTAAAGTTAACACAAGAAGGAGCAGAAAACATGTGTAGATTAGAAGTAAGATACTTGAGTAGAAAAAAATCAGAGTTAGCTATCTATCTTGAAATCAGCATCAGGTCCAGACAGAATTGTAAGTTTCACCAGATTTTCAAGAACACCTAGTTCCTATTTTGTATAAATAGCTCTAGAGTGTACTAATTAATGATAAATATGGGAATCTCAAATTATTCTCAAGGACCAAGCTTTAGTTAACTTTTTTGCTGCTGTGACTAAAAGACCTGACAAGAACAATCGTACAGGAGGAAAAGTTTATTTGGGGGTTCACTGTTTCAGAGGTCTCAGTTTGTAGATGGATGGCTGGATTCCTCTGGGCTCCAGGTGAGGCAGGATGTCATGATGGAAGAGAGTGGTGGAAGAAAGTACCTGGGAGCATGGTGCCAGGAAACAGAGAGAGAGAGACTCCACTGGCCAGATACAAAATATATACCCCAGAACCATGCCCCCAATGCCCACCTCTCCCAGCCACACTCTACCTCAGTTAATCCCTATGAAGGGATTAATTCACTAATTGGATTAAGATTTTCATAACTCAGCCCTTTTTCCTCTAAACCTTCTTGCATTTTTTTCACACATGAGCTTTTGGGGGACACCTCACATTTCTTTACATTTTAGGGGTATTGGTATACTTTCTTTTTCTTGAGTCTATTTTGAAAAGTTATTGTTTTCATTAGATTTATGTTTCAAATGTTTTCAAAATGTCACACATTAATATGAATCCCTTAATTTTATCATCTTCTTTAAATTTATAGGAGCATCACATGCATGTAAAGTGTGTACCAAGACTTGTAAACTAGATTAATATTCACAAATCAAAACAGTCCTCAGTAAAAGTAATGAAATATTATCATCTACCAAAAGTTCCCTTCATTCTCCCTCAGGGAAATTATGCTAATGTAACCATTATCTTTTCTTATGCATTCATAGACTACTTTTGCTGTTTTCTAAATTTTACATAAACTGAAACATGATGTATACTTTTGTATCTAACTTTTTCTCCTAACATAAGGACTTACCCAGGCAAGGGAATACAGTTCTATTTATTTATTTTATTCATGTGTAGTATTTCGTGGTGCAAATGCAATGCAATGTATATATTAATTCCATTTTTCTTTAACACTGGGGATTAAACCCTGGGGTGGTCTACCATTGAGGTACATCCTCTGTCCTTTTTCTTTTTTTTAATTTTGTTTTTTTATTTTGAGACAGGGTTTTGCTAAGTTGCTGAGGCTGATCTTAAACTTGTGATCCTCCCATTACAAAATATAAGTTTATTTTTAGCTGGCACATAAAAACATAAAGATATGTTTATAGTAACTGGTACATATATATGGGCTACTATGCAATGTTTTCATATATGTGTAGATTGCATAATGTTCAAATCAGAGTAAACATATCTACTTCCTTTAAGAATGAACATTCATTTCCTTATGGTGATAAATTTCAAAATATTTTCTCCTAACTTTTTAAATTATATAGTACATTGCTGTTTTCTTTAGTCACCCTACTGAGCATTAGCATACCAGAACTTCTGACTCCTAAGTATAATTTAGTGACTGTTAACCAACCCTCCCTCCCTCTTCCTTCTCTCCCCAGCCTCTGGTAAGCACCATTCTACTGTCAACTTCCATGAGATCAACTCTTTATGTTCCTCATATGAGTGAGACCAGGTGGTATGTCTTTCTGTACCTGGCTTACTTCCCTTAACATAATGATTTCTCATTCCAACCACATTGTCACAAATGGCAGATTTATTACTTTTTATGACTGAATAGTATTCCATTGTGTATGTGCACCACATTTTCTTATTTATCAGTAGATCAATGCTTAGGTTGTTTCTGTTTCTTAGATATTTGAATAGTACTGCAGTAAACATGGGAATTCAGATGATATTTTGACATACTCCTTCCATTGCCTTTGGATATATATATCTAATAGTGGGATTGTTGGATCACATGGCAATGACTTTAAATTTTTTGAGGAATTTCAAATGGTGTACTAATTTAAATTCTAATCAACTGCAGACAAGTTTCCCTTTTCTCCACATCTTCACCAGCACTTGTTATCTTAGCTTTTTTTCTGGGGTGGGGTACAAGGATTGAACTCAGGAGCACTCAACCACTAAGCCACGTCTCTAGCCCTTTTTGTATTTTATTTAGAGGCAGGGTCTCACTGAGTTGCTTAGTGCCTCACTAAATTGCTAAGTCTGGCTTTGAGCTTGCGATTCTCCTGCCTTAACTTCCTGAGCATTACAGGTGTGTGCCACCTCACCTGGCTTATTTTAGCTTTTTTGTTAGCAATTATTTTTACTAAAGTGACAAGGAGACTTACATATTTATCTTATATGGATATTAGGTTCAGAGAATGTTTGAGATGAATTCACCAGATTTTTAAAAACTCAAAATTTCTATCTGATATAAATTTTACCAGAATATTCCAATAATGCTTTTTTTTTTAAACAAAATTTCCAAGTCACCAGGTATAAGCATACTCAGACATTATTCTAAACAGATTTTACCTATTTCACATTCATCATCATAGTTTTATACATTTCATCAAACATTTAGTAATCAGTCATTTTGGTGGTGTGTTTTAAATATTTATTAAAGATTAATGATATTGACAATATAATGTATATGGTACTGTCTGATTTGCTCATGAAGGAGAATATTAAACTGTTTATTTGTAAAAACAATTAATGATATTGAGCCCTATTATATATCTGTTGACTATATGAATGTCTTTTGTGATGTGCATGTTTAAACCTTTAGTCCATTTGTTTTTTCATATTGTTTTGAAATATATGTGCTTGATGTGAAGCTTATCTCTCTCTCTCTTTCTCTCTCACACACATGTATATACATGCATGTATATATGCATATGTGTATATAAAAAGGCAAATCTCTCCCCATTCTAAGGTTCACCCTTTGCCTGTCTTAAGTGGTATCTTCTATGGAACAGAATTTCTTCTTCATTTTAATTCATTGATATTTTTCTCCTTCATGGTTTTTCTGCTCTTTTTACTTGCTTAACTTGTCTTGGTCTAACACAGGCTTTAAAGACATCCTCCTGCATTTTCTTTTAGAAACTTTGCTGTGCATTTTTCCTTTTGATGTCTGGAGTGTGTTTGGGATGGCTTGGGTGAACATGCACATATAAAGTATGCTCTCTTGCCAAAGTGGCATCTTCTCCTGGGTGCTCAATTGTTCCAGCACCATTTATTGAAGCAGCCATCTGCTCCTACTTCCCCTGCAGTGGAATTTTTAATAAATCAAGTGACTGTACTCATGTGGGTCTGTTGTTGAGCTCTTTATTCTGTGACATCTGTTTTGTTTGCATACCATCTTAATTCCTATTCCTTTAAAACAAATGTGATATTTGACTGTAAGTGCTCTCCAGTATTGGTCTTCTTCAGTTTTATCTTGCCTCTTCCTGGCCCTTTGCATTTGCATAAACTTTATAACTATCTTCTCAATTTCCATGCACACACATGCATGCAAATGCCTCTGGGATTTTAGTTGGAATTGTATTGATAATGCAAATTCATTTATGGAGGATTTTATTTTTTTCCCATTATTAAATCTTCTAGCATTTCTGTTAATATGTCTAAAATTTTTATGTTTTAAGTATTGGCTAAAGAATAATCTAATTTAATCTAAAAAAGATTTAATTTTAAAAAGAAGCACAATACCTTCTATTTATTTAGTTTTTAAAAAATTTTCCCACAATGATGTTTCATAGTTTTTAGTGTACAAGATTTTATTTACACAGTTTACTCTTATTTTATTTATTCTATATTTTTTTGCAATATTGGGGATTGAATTTAGGACCTCATGCATTCACATATGCTGGGCAAACACCATCCCACTAACCTACATTTCCAACTATGCATAGTTGATTTTTTGTGGCTGTTGTGCATATGACTATCTTCTGTTTGTTTATTGTTGGTGAATAGACATCTAAATTGACCTTATATCTTACAATTCTTATATATCATTTTTTTCTTTACATCTTTTGTATTTATAGTTATGTTTTATTTCATCTATAATCCTGCTTATGTGTAACATTTGGAATGATCTTCA
Source organism: Glaucomys volans (assembly GCA_020662805.1). Taxonomy (NCBI): domain Eukaryota; kingdom Metazoa; phylum Chordata; class Mammalia; order Rodentia; family Sciuridae; genus Glaucomys; species Glaucomys volans. Next base: position 371,617 of record JAJEJO010005297.1, on the reverse strand, counting down.
AAATATTGTTATCATGCTGTTATAAATTTAGATCTATAACTCCACAAAGATTTGAGCAACAATGATAGTATACATAAATTCATATTTACATGAATGCATAGTGAAAGTTCTGAGACGACCCTAATTGATACATTAATTATGGCTACTTCTGAAGCTGAGAATGAAGTGTGGGGCATACACGACTTTATTTACTTCTGTGGGTGTGTGCATGTGTGCTTGAGTGTGTGTGTGAGGGAGAGAAATCTATTTTTTTTTTTTTTTTTTTTGGTACTTGGGATTGAATTCAGGAGCACTCAACCACTGAGCCACATCTCCAGCCCTATTTTGTATTTTATTTAGAGACAGGGTCTCACTGAGTTGCTTAGCACCTTGCCATTGCTGAGGCTGGCTTTGAACTTGTGATCCTCCTGCCTCAGCCTCCTGAGTAGCTGGGATTACAGGCGTGCACTATATGAAAGTGACTAAAAATAGTGACACCAGGTCAACAAAATCTTTCAGCTAAAGTGAAATAATTCACAGGAGTAATTCTGGGGCTTACAATTAGCAATGGTATGGGGAATGGAGGAAGAAGCACAGATTTAAGACTTCCTGCACAGGGGAATGAACAGCATTCAGTGGAGAGTCAGGTGTAAGGAGTGAGAGAGGAGGAAGAGTTGACTGATGTCCAGGCTTCTGATTTTGGTGACTGGATGGAGATGCTATTCACCGCAATGGCAAACTACGGAGCTGCATAGGTTTGTAAGGGAAAAGGAAAAAGGAGCAACACCAAGTTTGGGCTTGCTAAATCTGTGAAATTGGTGTAGGATTCAGATGAACCTTGTCATAGTCCTTTGGGTCAGTTAAATCGAGTGGTATGCAATTACTCTTTGGAATAGTCTGTTTCTGGCTGGAATTTAAACCACAGGCTGTCTTAGCAGGAATGAGTGGCCATGGATGAGAAGATGAGTGTAGCTTAGTTCTTCTCCCTTTTTGAAAGAATTCAGAGTCCAGAAAAGAAAAATACCCTACTGGAAGGCATAGAGATCTTCCTCTTCTCTTAGATGGTCATTATTCTATCTATACATATTGTAGAATATTAAATTCTTTTCTTGGTGGTCATCCGCTTTCTCACAAAGATGAACTGCTATTAACAAAATAATGAAATGATTTTTGGATGATTTTCTGTTTCTGCACAAATAGGATCTCTAGTGACTGGAAAATATGTTCTTCTTTGGAATCGCCTGAAGAGGTTTCTCATTCACCAGTCAGCATTAGGAGGTGTGGGGTTCTAAGGCCGTGGGAATCTCAAGAAAGGAGCTCCTTTTTTTTCCAGCTGACCAAACATATTTTGTCTCTACAAACATCCATAACTTCTGGATGAACAATTGAAACAAAAGACTTTAAAATTGTTGTTTCAGCTAGTTGACACAAATTGGTCAATTTGTCATTTTTCCTCTCATTGAATTGTTTGTAGCAATAACTTGTTAGTCAATAAATTTGCATTAAATTCCCTACAAGTTTAAGAACTCAATGAAAACTATTTTCTTGGAATTAAATAATATGCCCATTTTCATTAATGTAGCTCTCAGAAAGGTCCTCTATGTTTTTCTATATGTTATTTAAGTGACCTGCAATAAGTTACAACAAAATAGTGAATAGAATTTTGAAATATGGAGTATGGAATTTGCAGCCTTCACTTATGGACTTAAGTTTTATTTTATAAGTATATATTTTAAATCAGCAATATCTCAGTCATGAACCTTTTCATCAAGAGAACTTTTATTTCTCAGCAATAGAATTTTTCCCTCACTAACCAGGAGAAATCTCCACTGGGTTTAATTTTCTCAACATAAAATCAACCATGCTGACATTTCCTGAAAGCCTCCATTGTGTCAAGATGTAATCTAGCTATGAGGATTTATGATAATTAGTGAACTAAAAAAATAATTTAAGCTACTATTCAGTTTCTGTGACTGGAATAAGCCAGCTAAGAAGAAATGTTATTGATTAAATAAATAAATGAACAAACAAATAAATAAAAGCATGTCAGGAGTCTTGGCAATGGTTTGTCAGGGATTATATCTTACCCCAAAGGAACAAATCCTATATGTAGATTTTTCTGACACTACTACATATAATCAGAATAAACACCTGTCTTTGACAGCCCCCCCCCCACATACACAGAAAACAAATGATCTAAATATTTTAGTCCACAGTTTATTTTCAATTAAGAGAATAATGAAGGAAAAGGAATTTATTCCTGAATTATTCACATTCAGTTTTTAAAGAGTTGTCATGGAAAGCAGCAAAAAACAAACCAACAACAACAACAAAAATTACAGGGTCTTTTATGGGAATATTTGAGTAATTCAGGGTATTAGTTTCCTATTGCAGTGGTAACAGTGATTTATGTCTAACCCACAGACTAAATAAATTCACCTCATTCCCAGGTTCCCAACCCATATAACATCAAATCAAGTTGAAAATCTCATCTAAATTTCACAAACTCAAAAGCCCCAAATCTAATTATAGAAATTGTCTAAATTAGATATGAATGAGGCTCTGGATATATTTTATCCTGGTATAAAATTTCTCTCCATCCGTGAACCTATGACATTCAGGATTCAAGTTATCTGCTCCAAAAATACAATGATGGGTTAGGATAGCAGGACATATATAACAAGATGGGATTGATAGCAGTCTTGTGTGTGTGTGTGTGTGTGTGTGTGTGTGTGTGTGTTTGTGTGTGTGTGTGTGTGTGTATGTATTTTTTCCATCCCCATAGGAGAAAAAAGAAAGCAAGAACCTAGTTTTGTTGTCTGGTTGCAAATAAGTAAAGGCTTCTGTGAGGAGTGGATGAGGCCTGGGGCAGGGAAGCAGGGCAAGGCCTTGGCCACTTGAGGCTCAATCCTTTCATGATGGGAGGACCTACAAAAAACTAGTTTCTCATCTGAAAAGATCCCCCCAGTTTTGTTCTGGAAAAACCTGCCCATTTTTCTTAAAGGATTCCAGAAATCAATTTCCTCACTTGTTTTTATCTCAATTTCATCTTCCAGAAAATAGTTTACAATCTCACTGGAAGAACAGAGAAGAAATCAAAACATGCCAGGAAAGCCATCAGAGTACTTTATGATATTAAAATGAGGAGCGGTATGTGAAAATGCTTTGGTAAACTGACACTTCTCACGTATTCCACCTCCCCTTCCTCTGCATCGTTTTTCATTATTGGCTCAGTACACGGAGTTCTCAAATTGTACCATGCATTAGAATCGCCCAGAAGGCTTACTAAGCCAGTGTGTGGATTGCTGGCTCCTGTCAGTGATCACATAGGGAATGCCGGATGATCTGCTTTTTTTCCAATTAGGATTTAACGATGGTGTGAATCATATTTCGAGAACCATTTTCCTCATGGAAATGTACCTGACTTATGCTTAAGTCTTTTTTTTTAACTTTTTACAAAATATATATTTTTAAAAAATTTTACAGGCTTCATTTTGATTCATTGTACACAAATGGGGTACAACTTTTCATTTCTATGGTTGTGCATGATGTAGATTCATGCCATTCATATAATCATACATGTACATAGGGTAATGATGTCTGTCTCATTCCACCATTTTTCATCCCCCTGCCCCCTCCCCCTCTCATTTCCCTCTATGTAATCTGAAGTTCCTCCATTCTTCTCTCACCCCCTACCCCCTCAACCTGATTATATATTATCATCCACTTATCAAGGAAAACATTTGGTCTTTGGTGTTTTGGGATTGGCTTATTTCACTTAGCATGATATTCTCCAGTTCCATCCATTTATCTGCAAATGCCATAATATTATTCTTTATGGCTGAGTAATATTCCATTGTATATATATATACCACAGTTTCTTTATCCATTCATCTGTTGAAGGGCATCTAGGTTGGTTCCACAGTCTAGCTATTGTGAATTGAGCTTCTATAAACATTGATGTGGCTGTGTATGCTAATTTTAAATCCTTTGGGTATAAACTGAGGAGTGGGATAACTGGGTCAAAAAGTGGGTCCATTCCAAGTTTTCTGAGGTTTTACGCTTAAGTCTTGATCTCTCCCTCTTCTTGGACCCTCACTTTGAAATCTTTCTAACACCTGGGATTGTGTAGGAGAGAGCCCTTGGGCTAATTGCTTGACCCACAAATTTCTCACCTCCTGGGATAGTTTCCAATTGTGCAACACTGAGGTCCTCCTGAACCTCTGCTGTGCTGCAAAATTGTGATTCCTGGCCATAGTGGATTGATCTATAAATAGGTTACCGATCCAGGCCAGGAAAATCATTCCTGGGAGATCCTCTCCCAAGAATATAAAACTGGAACTTCTTCCACTGAAAAACCCTTTAACACTTTTCTTATAGTTCTTGGATAAATGTGTTAGTCAGGGTAAGCTAATTGCTGTAACAGTTCCAAATACATCAGCAGTTTAATTCAACAAAGGTTTGTTTTATTTTACCTTTTTTTTCTTAGTTTCCAATCCAAAGAGGCAGAAAATTGATCTGCTCCATGCAGTCATACAAGTTCTGAAGTAGGACAGAAGAGGCTGGACACCCAAGGCATTTTCAGGAAGTAGGTTTATTGGTTGCAGCCAGCTGGTCCAGATTGTGGCTCATTCCTGAAACATTCTCTGGATGAAGATTTTGGAAATTTTTGAACTTTATACCAACTGGGGGGCTGGGGGGCATTGGAGGTCCACATGACAGGAGTTCTCTGTTCCATCCCCTAGACCAGACATAGATTTCACAAGTTTTTATTACCAAGAAAACAGAGATAATATCTCTTTGTACAACAAGCCTGCAGATTCTATCACACCTTTTTTTGTGCAAACCTGGCATTTACAAGAAAGAGGAAGCTTCAAACCATAGCACCTTCTGCAGACATCCTGCCTGCTGATACTCCTTGTAAAAATCTTTCTGACCAGAGGAGAAGCTTAATTATGGCAGGGTCTTCTGGGTGGGGGTCTCTGGCCTACTTCAGTACCAGGCACCGATCTGAGACTCTACCATCCTTCAGAGTTTTGGAGAATGGCCTGCAAATAAAATAGTTGAAAGTAGAGTTCTTTCCAGTGGGAGGCTTTCTGGGCCAGGACTGGAGAGGATGTTTATCAACTTCTATCCACATTCCATTAGCCAGAACCTATGCAGATGGCTACACTTAACTGTGAATCTGTTGTGGGCCAGGCTACAGGGGCCATGACCACACAGACTCCATTTTACCCTGAGACTCCTTGTCATGTAAGAAATGCTTCTCCCATGAGAAAACTCCACCTCTGCTATCCTGATCCTACTTAGCACACCTTGCTTGGAAAGGCAGATGTTTCTTTTCTTCTTACACAATGTGAAATTGTTCTCTTTTTGGTTCCCATTTTTCTTGGACAATGTGCCGTGTCAGAAAATGATTGTCTAGATGTTAGTAACCATTCTTTAACTTGCACTCAACTAGAGTCACTTTGACCCATGTCCCCTTCTGCTTATGATTTTAAGATCTCATGATGTTTGTCTATGGTTTTGAATCATGGCAATGGCCACTTATGATTTATGTGGTTTTGGACTATAAAGGTGTACTCTACCCCTTGGGGGGATCGAGGGTGTGGACTTAGTCTGCCTTGGTCCCGCCAGCTGGGGACTGACCAGCTGGTGAATAAAGATGGTTCTATTTCCAGCTTTAAGATCAACTCAGTGATTTATTACAATCTTGCCATAACAAGATTTCCTCTCAGGAGGAAAAGGTAGGCATTTGGTGGAATGGAAATATTTCTCTTTCATGTGGTGTTTAAGGTCATCTGTGATCTAGTCCTTACCTAATTCCATTCTCTTCCAACCACAGGGCATATTCTTCCCCTTCATGTGAAAAAATATTCTTCATACCACAGTTGCCTTGTGAACTTCTGGTCATCCTTCCAGTCATACACCTAATACTTCTAATTATATCTAGGAAGGTAACTAGGAACATGTAGCCTATTACATACCTTTTAATAGAACCTTTTGCTTCTCTTGAGTTTTAAACAGTTACATATGTCATTTATGTCATGACTTCATCAATTCTATATTCTTTATTCATTCCACATTCCTCATGAGGCTGTAAATCCCCTGAGGATAGGAACTATCTCTGTCTTGTTCATTGAATTCCATTGCCTGTCACAGTGTTGAGCACATATTAGGTATTCAATCGATATTAGAGAAGTTTCTGATTTTCATGCTGTTGAGAGTCCTTCCTTTTTAAGTTGTTAAATGGTCAACACCTCCTTCAGTTTTTTGAAATCCCTAAAATCTTTCTAATAAATTCCCCCTTGAAGCTTAAACAGAGCCAGTTCATGTAGCTTCCTAACAAAATGATTGCATGTCAGTGTTTCTTGAACTTTAGTGCAAGTGGGTACTTGGGGATCTGGGTAAGATGTGGATTCGGATTCAATAGGTCCTGCGGGGAGGTGTGGGGTCTGAGATCATATAATTCTTCCAAGAGCCCAGGGGATTCTGATGTTGCTTTATTTGTGGATCAAATTTGATGAGTGAGAACTTGATTATAGAGCATAATCCAGCAAGATGGTTGTTCAAACAATTTGGTCCAGAGTGTCATTGTCACTTGATTCATAGTGGAAGGACTGAAATCACCCCTCCTACTTCTGCTGTACCAGAAGGAGATTCACTTCAAGTGTCCATGTCCTAGCTACTCTCATAGCATCCGTGTCACCTGTGCCAACTGTTGGGTCTGATTCCCTTCCTCCTAACCCAGTGCTAATTTTTTAAATTATTTTTTGGGTTAACATGTCTTATTTTAAATTTAATAGAATACATATGCTAATTTTTTTCTTTTTTTTTTTTAATTTGGGTACCAGGGATTGAATCCAGGAGCACTTAACCACTGAGCCACATCCCCAGTGCTTTTATTAGTATTATTATTATTACTATTATTTATTTTGAGACAGGGTTTTACAAAGTTGCTTAGGACCTTGATAAGTTGCTGAGGCTGCCTTTGAACTTGTGATCCTCCTACCCCAGGTTCTTAGCCTCTGGGATTATAGGCACGTGCTACTGTGCCTGGCTATGTATGCTAATTTTAGAGCTCATATTAATTCCAGCCCACTTGAATGTGTGACTAGTACCTGCCAGCATGTAATTGCCTGAGAGAATAAATTAACCATCAAAATGCTGACACTGGCAGGCACAGCCACTGTCTGTAAATGACGTATTTACCCATGTTGCTTTAAATGTCTCAGCAAGTACTACCTCATAGGCATGAGTTGCCCTGTTGTATTTGAAAATGTTGACATTTCTCAGATTTTATATCTTCTATAGACCATTGATACCTCACTCTAGAGTCATTAATAATTAACCAGAATGAATATAATTATAATAAATTATAAATGTAAATAAATTATAAATCATGACAATACTTTACTTTTGGATAGTTCTTCATACACTACAAAACGTATTGATACGGCCTATTCTGTTCTGTTGACAAATCCTTTGAAATTAATTCCTCATCATCACCTATGTGAATAACACCTCCTAGGATTGTGCATTGTGTCACATGTTTGCAAATTGTTCTTCAGCACCAGGGGCCATAGGTTTATATATAAGCCTTGTATGGAGATAGCTGTCTTTTGAGAAGCTCTATAAACCCAGGGGCACCATGTGAGGCCATGTCTACCGGTTCAAAGACCAAACACATCCCCCGCTATAGCGACAGAACAGACAGTAGGTGATTCTAAAGGGAATCAATGCCACCCCCCCTTGGAAGGGGCATCAGGTGAGGAAAGGAGTGTGTCAGTATGTAAAACCATGTTCCAAAATGATTTGACTATTTGATCATTTTCCAGCCATTCAAGTAACTTTGATGGGAGGTGAGCTCTTATTGTTATCCATGTATTAAAGAAAGTTTGGACTTTGTCATGCCCTGTCAGTTATCTCATTCCAGGTGCACCTGGGTCTGGTGTGATGACAGATTCCAGAAAATGCCTGGGGGGTGCAGACTTGTTCAGGAGCACAGGTGAACGTTTTTCAGAAGGGATTAAGCATAAATGCAAGAACTAGAATTTGAATGTGTTGCTCTTTTCCCCCTTGTCACTGATAGGCTGGGAAGTTCCAGGAAAGTAGGAGATGACTTCCAGATTTTGGAGAAATATTGGTGAATGCTATATAGTTTTAATGCAAGCTAATTATTAATTTTAGGAAAAATGTAGATATTGCCACCTTGTGACTATGATCCACATTTTGGTGGTGACATTTCAGGTTCTGTGCTTATTTATGTGTATGGAATATATAAGAAATATATATGTATGTGTGCATGTATGTGGAATTTAGTATATATAATGTTTATGTATACATACATAATATAAAAGGAATATATAAGGAACTATATTTCCTCATAAGAAAACTTCTAATTGAATATTATTGTGTGAAATTTAAAGATGGGATAACAAAGACTTAGGAAAATAAGCAGATTGCCTAGGCCTGCACAGGGTTTATTCAAATCAAGCCTGAGCTTGCAGATGCCTACGTGCTCCAGTGATCTTTGGACCTGCTGTGTGCACCACACTGGCCACAATAGTGGCATCACAATCTCCTTGCTCTATCATTATCTCCACGACTTATCCATGCAGAAATTCTCCAGAACCCACTCAGCCTTCTGGTCAACTGTACGTATGCACAGTATTTCCGTAACATTTCATGAACAAGTTCAAAACTGAATCTCGGGCTGGGGATATAGCTCAGTTGGTAGAGTGCCTGTCTCACACGCACAAGGCCCTGGGTTCTAATCCCCAGCACTGAAAAAAAGAAAAAAACAGTTGAATCTCTTTCATCAAATCTCTCTTGGACTGTGAAGAATTCTTGAGTCTTCACTGACTGGCTTTTGTGATATCATTTCACCCCTACATCAGGTCACTGAGTCTTTGCATCTAAATCATAATCTGGGATTATTGTAAGTACAAAGAAATTATAAGTACCTGCTCTAACCTTCCAAAGAAGAAGCATGGATTCCACCCAAGTAAACATGTGCTTTGTCACAGAGAGTTCTACTTTTCAAGACTCAGAGTGACAGAAATAGGTTGTACATTTTCAACTAAAAAGAAAAATTGTTTCCATTTAATCTCCTGGTCCTGCTTTGATAGGTTATTGCTTAGTGTGACTTGGGCAACACATGGCTTTTGACTTGAGATGACTTGGGGATCCCCTCAGAGTCTTGACGGAGCTAAAAAACTTGTTTAGAAAGAAATTCCACAGTGTTTGCTGTTCCCCATGCACCTATAATCTTCCCCAAAGTGATGAAAGATATGTAAAATAATCATCTAAGTTTGATATTTAAAAATGCATTACTAAATGCTTACTGTATGCCAGTGGGAAAGATAGACTTGACTCTAAATTGTTCCTAGTAAGGAAAAAATATGTGAGTGAAACAGAAAATGTGGGAAAAAATGGTTGAAATGTTTGCTATAGGGATCTTTTGAACTCTATCATGAAAAGAACAAGACATGCCGGGTGTGGTGGCACATGCAGAACTCTGGAGGCTGAGGCAGAAGGATCACAAGTTCAAAGTCGGCCTCAGGAACTTAATGAGGCCCTAAATAACTTAGCCAGACCCTGTCTTTAAATAAACTACAAAAAGGGCTGGAGATGTGGCTCAGTAGTTAAGTGCCCCTGGGTTTAATCCCAAGTAAGCAAGCAAACAAACAACAACAACAAAAAAAAGCAAGGGGGATAGGTGATTAATCCAGAGTCTTCCAATTCTGGTCAACTTGTCAGTGCAGTTTAGGGGAATGTGTTTCTGCATTCAGGACCCTGAATAACGGTTTTAGGATCTCGAAGAGCTAGATAACTGTGAAATATTCCACTTCATGAGGGATGCATCTGTGTCCCTAATCACAAGAAGAGGTTTTTCTTTTCCTTTTTTTTCTTTGCACCTCTCCACTCAGCAGCTGAAACTGTCTTGGACTAAAGCCCTTAGCCACACTCCACATGAGTGCCAATTTCTAGTGTTTTAAAATGAATCTTTCCATGAATACTAATGTTCTTATAAGAAACCACCGAGAGGCCAGTAAACCCCTGACAAGAAGAAATTTGCTTTGAAATGTGCCAAACGTTCAGATCATATTCATCATGGGAGTTGCTGGGGCTGTTGACAAATCCCAGAAGAGGCTGTGAGGAGAGTGTTAGAGGAAACAGCTACATCTCACCATCCAGAGTTCTCCAGAGGGACACAAATGCAGGACCGGAAGTGAAAGTGCTCATGTGACCTTTGAAGAAGGAAAAACTGCCAGCCTACTGATGAGGTTACCAAGAGTTCTGTCCAGTCAAACTTTCTCTGTGAAATTAGCAGCCACCACTCTCCTCACCTCTGATGATCACAGAGGAAGGAGGTGGGGGCTACCTTGTGGAAACTAATTATCCCCCAAGGGGCCTCTGGTGCCTCACTAGTGTCAGTGGGATTGATGGATCTGATGTCCAATCCCCGCTTGGCTATATACTGACCCTGTTGGGTCTTCACTTTATCTTTTATAAAGTTAAAAAGAAAAGAATTCCAAGCTGTCCAATGCAAAAGCCCCTGGCTATATTTGAATAAGATTACACTAAATGAAAAATTCTCTTTCTTAGTCACACTACTCAAATTTCAAGTGCCACATGTGGCTACCATATTGACGGCAGAGTATACACCGTTGCTGTCATCACAAAAGGTTCTATTGGATCATGCTGCTAGAGATGTATTTGATCTTTTTCTAACTTGAAAATCCTGAATCCCTTCCCACACACCATCTGTGGTAGGCAGGATTATAAGGCATGGACTTCTGGCCCTAGAACAGTAGCCCTTGTTTTCCAAACACCATAATGAGGGTGGCATCTGTAAGAGGGTGGGAAGACGTTGGCTGGGATTAGTGATCACCCACCAAGCAGATGCAACAAGGAATACAATGGAAAACCCCACAAAAGAGGAGAAAGCTGAAGAGGTCTGGATGGACAGATGGCCCTTCTAGTTTCTCATATATCCCCAAACTCCTACTTGGTTGAACTTCAGAAAAGGGGCAGAAATAGTAGACCCAGTTCTCAGACATTAAGACTCTTTCTTGTTGACTCACCTATAATCTTCTGACTCAAGATAACTCACAATCTAGAATCCAGTGAATGCCATAAGAGCTGAATGCCAAAGAGAACCTGCCTCTGGAGAAGTTAGTTTAGTGGATTCACCTTCCTGGCAAGTCCATAAAGAACATGTAAACCACAGTTACCATCTTCCTTTGCCTGAGAACATGGCACTCACAGAACCAAACCCAGATGCCACGTTTACACAGCTCCTAGTCTTTGCTTAGACACAGCTGACTTCTGGTTTTTGGGTTTTTCAATTCTTGATTCAAAGAGCTCTGAGTAGAAAGGAGGTACACTGTTGGAGGAATAATGGGATACAGACCCAAAGGAAATAAGTCCTTCATTTCCCTGTTGTTCACTCTAATACCTTGCAATTAAATCCACAGATGACTAAGTTAATCATGCCCTCGGGGTCTGGAAAGCTGGGCTGATAGAAAACCTACTGCAGCACTCTTTCATCCCCAGACTTACTTTTTTTAAAATCTATGTTGGCCCTTTCTCTAGTAAAATAAGACTGCTTGCAAATATTTATCTAGCACTAGTTGTGCAATTGACATGCTTCCAGATGCTTTAGATGCATTTGATCATTTAGTACTTGTAGTTAACTTATGGGTATTATTGTTCCCATTTTACAGACTAGAACTCAGGCACCGAGTTTAAATGATTTGCACAAAATCACACAGCTAGCAAATGATAGAAATGGATTCTGCACTCAGGAATTCTAGTTTTAGAATTTCTATGCTTCACCATGATTTCATACTACCAATGAAATGGATTTTAAACTGAAATCCACCGTGTGAATGACAGAATGTATATAAAAGATGCAGTTTTAAGGTTAACACACAAGAGAAAAGAAGAAAGAGTATAGTGACTTTATTAAAAACCAGTGAGACTGGTTGGCTCTATGGGGACCCACTTAGTGACCATGATGGTCATGCAAACCAAAATGCCGAACACATTTTTGCAGGAGGCTCTTAGCTAATGCGACATTAACTAACTGGACTTTTTGTTTCCTTACCCTGAAATGTCAACGAACATGGAGATAAAAGGAAGGATATTACTAGGAGGTGGACATTAAAAAAGAGAATTAAAAAAACAAGATATTGTGAGTTGAAGTATGAGACATGAGAGGAGCTCTCCTCAGGACAGGTTCAAACTCACAGTGCTTATCATCCTTAAGGAGGGTTTTCTCTAATAAGCAATACAGAAAAGGACTAATCACTTCTTCATTCCCTGATGCCTGTAATTCAGAGATCTACCTTCCCATGGTTAGAAAATATGCTAAAGAGTAGCCAGTGTTAAACTGCTACTTGACACTGATGTCCAAGAAGGCTGAGAGGTTAATGCACAGTCTCAGACCCACTGTAATTTGCCAATAAAAGAACCCTCTCTTATCAAGCAGTAATATGAGAGAATTTAGCACTTATAATATGACATTGAGGGATATGATAAGTAGCAACTTAAAAATTTTTAGTTTATCTCAGGGTGATGTGGCAACCTCTCTCCCATTCACTTTGAATTGATGGCTACTTTATCTTTAGTAGTAAACATTCCTAAATGTGTTTCCTTGAACCAGAGACCTGCTCCAGGAAGGTTGAAGTCATACTGCCATGGCTAGTCCTCCCGTCTCCAAAATCTATGTTTGCAACACACACATCCTTCAACCCGAGTTCAAAGCAGCAAAGTCAAAAGCATTAAAAAATTCACTTTCCAGTCTTTTATTTCTGTTCCTTTCTTTTTACAGCCCACTGCCATGTTCCACTCCCAAAGTGATGACTTCAGTATTTACATTTCAGAGTACATGCATTTTAGATCCAGTCCTTACTAGGTTTTTATCTAGTTATTGCCACTTGCTAGTTTCACTGATATAAAATGATAAGTTTTCTTATTCCCTGTGCATCTTATTTTCCTCATCTGTCAAATAAAACTGGCAGTTTCTGCTTCATGGAGCTTAGGGTACAGTTAAAATGTCTGGCTCTTAATAAATGTTTAAGTAATCGGTTTCTTTTAACTGTTCCTTTCTTAGCCCCAGAGGTGGAACAATGGTAGATACTAATAAATGCTTATTAAGTATGGGTGTGAATGAGGGAATGATTGAATAAGGATGGGTTTCCAGAGGGTAGCAATGGATCTGAGCTGAGCCCACTGGTTACTTAGATTCTGGTTATGGGCTTTCCAAAGTCCTTTTCCCATCTTTTACAAAGTGCACAACTTGATCCTTTTTTGTTCATACCATTATAATGACAAGTCTGAATCTACTGATAGATAGACACAAACAGAGCTATGAGCCTTGTATCCCTGATACCTAGGAGGATAATGAAAATCATTTAGAATGGAACCAGATGGCTAAATCTAATCAAAAGGTAAGGCAGCATGAATTGAGGAGTTCCTTGAGTAAAGAGAGGACTATGATGCTCACAGCACTCACACTTAGGATGGTGGGATACCACCCTGCTTAAGTTTCAGAGTCCCTACCACAAGGCTAAAGGTGAACGTTAATCAAGGCCCTCTACAACATCTAGTTCTACGTAATCTTCACTAGCTGAAAAGATCATGTCAAAATCATTTTAGATACTACAACTGTCTCATTAATGAATACAACTCTTTTAACCTTGGGGAAATTTGGAAATAAATGTAGACATGTTTAAGGGAATTATGATATTAATGTTTTGTATTAATATATGCTTAAAATTTTAAGAGTTTAATGATTGAAAGAATTTTTGCCTTTGAGAATAGCATTAGAAGCCAACATGAAATGTGCTACTTAGTAATTGATTTAGACATGTAATTTGAGGTTGAAATTTTACTATATTGTGTGTGTGTGTGTGTATCTGTATCTATCTATCTATCTATCTATCTATCTATCTATCTATCTATATGATGTGGGATTGTTTATACATATTCAACCCTTCTATTTTCATAAGTTCAATTTATACATTTGAAAATGATTTCAGTGCTCTTAGAAGGTTTTAAAAAATTTTTTGGTTTGGCGGTTATTTGTAATTCTTAAAAAGGGAAACAATACACTAATTTATAAATTAAAGTACTTAAGTACTAAAAATACTTTAAAATTTAAAACTTTAAATAGAACAAAACATTGGTCAAAGTCTCTTTAAAACTGATTTATATTTTTATATTTTACCAATTTATAACAGAAGATTTGTAAGTAGAACTTTAATAAAAACTAGATTGTTGAATTAATTTTAATATATTAAATATTACTACTTAAACCTCTAGATAATCCTTTCTAATAATTAATATCTTCCCAGGGAACCCACGAACCTCGCATTAATACTTCATTGTACCTTGGTTTTTCATCTTTTTGCTTAACCTCCCAGACATGGATTAAGAATTAGGAGAGTAAGCTGCTAAAAGGCCCAAACTGCATGACTCTTAACCTGATATATTAGCTGATATATTGAAATATATCAGCAAAATGGCTCCAGGCATGTGGGGCCCCTGTGAGAAACTGTCTATAGTGGGAAAAACAGTGTGCATGCAGAAGCATGCAGTGTCCACCATTATGGAGTGCATAAAAGAAGGGGAAAACTAAGAAATGGGAAGAAGGAAAAGAATCACACAAAGCAACAGCAGTGGAAAAGTAAAACAAAAGCCACCAACCCCAAGTGAGCTAGCTGAATAAACTGGCCTCAGGTCACTTTAGCAGGGCACACCAAAGCATGACCGGGAAGTATCATCCCAGTCAGGGCATGGGGAACCATGGGTCTGAGTGGCTAATGATTAGGCCCCTCCATGACCACTGCAGTGGGTGACAATCCTGCAGGGTATGCTTCAAAACCACTTGAAGGGGGCACTCTGACTATGCTCTTCTCAAAGAAACAATACATGTTGGAGCTGATGGCTATGTTAGAAGCCATTGAACAATGTGTACATGTCTCAAAACATCCAACTGTACCCTCTAAATACATGTAATGATTATGTGCCAATTAAAAACAAAGCTGAATTAAAAGGGAAACTGAAGGTAAAACAGGAACTGCAGAAAAATAGCAAGTATTTAAGCATTGAACCTATATGAAAGTATTTTAGAAGGTATCTTGTGCCTTTATGCACCCAAGTTACTTCTGTCCATAACGAGTGAAAATGACCATCTGCAACCGGTTATGATTGCCAAAATGAGATGACATAAAAGGCAATTCCAAGTAAATTGCAGCATTGCATTGCATAGTACATATAATAAATGGCTTCACTTGAATGTATAGAATGGGGTATACACTTTTATTAAAGAACGCTTAGCTCCTCACTTACAAGTGTTAAAAAAACATCAGTTTGAATGATGTACCGATGTATGGCCTGCTGGGTTGCCCAAGTGGGATGTGGGGGAGTCATGGAGTAGCTGTAATTCTAGAGCTTTAAAAAGCACACTTGGGTCAAACTTCCATAAGACTTATGGGATACCAGCAATTTTCAATGGACTTTCTTACTTAAATGTTATGCTTTGATTTATAAATCCAATGGAAAGAAAATGAAATGTGTGTAGGAGGAAAAATGTGAAAATAGGAAGCCAAGAATCAGAGGATCGAATAGGCATTCTGATATTAATGGGTCATGTCAAGCTACTTCCACCAAAATAAAATTCCTCTAGAGAAAAATGATTTTAAAAACTAGGCAAGAGTAAGTCAGCCCACACACTCTGCCAAAAGGTTATGATTTGACAAAGTCTGGGGTTAGAAGTGGTACAGATTCTCAGGTCTCTGGGCAATGGATAGGTTTGGGTTGGGCAGTGTTATGGTTTTGTTATGAGGTGTTCCTCAAAAGCTCATGTGTGAGAAGGCAACAATATTTAGAGGTGAAATAATCAATGATGAAATAATCCACTGATGCAGATAACTGGGGATAACCACAGGCAGGTAAGGTGTTGCTGAAGTAGTTCACTGAGGACATGTCTTTGGGGTTTATATTTTGTTCCTGGTGAGCAGAGCTCTCCTTTCCTCTCTGCTTCCTGATTACCAGTCCTGAGTTGCTTTCCTCCTCCACACCCAGCCACCATGATCTTCTGCCTTATCTTGGGTCCAGAGCAATGGAGCCAGCCTTCTATGACTGAGACCTCTGAAACTGTGAGTTCCAAACAAACTTCCTCTTCTCAACACTGTTCTTGACAGGTCCTTTTGGTCACAGCAGTGAAAAAGTGGACTAAAACAGATGGAACTGGCTTTTCTCCTTTAAAAAGTACCATTCAACACTGTCCAACCCACATGCATGAATCTTAATAAATTGAGGTAAAGGAGATAGATATAAGAGTATAGTATATGGTTCCAATTTGTAAGAGATTCAAGAACAGGTGAAACTATGATGTCAGAAATTATAAGGACGTCTCAGGAGTCAGAGGTGAATGTCTGGAATGTGGTATGAAGGAAATTTTGTGGCAATGGAAATATTGTATATCATTATCTGAGTGAGGGTTATGTGTATACATTTGTCAAAATTCACAGAACTTGAGAGTTGTGCAATTCCACTATATTGAAATTATGTTTCAGTGAGGAACTTTAATATAAACACATACACAATCAGATCTTACTACATACTTATGATGGTAGGTAAATGAAAAATAATCAAAATCACCTGGCAGGAACTGTCAGACATAGCTGCTGAAATTATAAATTTGTAGAATAAATTTGGGGAAAATGTTGACAGTATCTCCTAAAACCAAATATCACTTATATTATGCCCCAGAAAATCCACTCCTAGGTAGGAATATCCAGCAAAAATGCTCACAAGGAACGTATCAAAGATAAGTATACAAATTTTTGCATATTTTTTCAATGACCTCCAGCTGAAAACTACCTAAACATCCATCCAAAGAAGAATGAATTAGGACACTATGGAACAGTAGCACATGGAAAAAACACACAGCAATGAGAGGAAGTGATAATTTCACCCAGCAAGATGAGTGAATCTCACTAATATAAAGTTGAGTGAATGGAGCTATACCCAAAAGAGTCCATCCTAGATAGTACCCCAAATCAGGTAATGAAATGGGCAAAATTAATCTATAATGTTAAAAACTAAAATAAGTTACCATGGGAGCCACTGTGATGAGAAGGAAGAAGAAAGGAGATTTTGCAGAGTGCTGGTCATATTCTGTATGTTTTTTAATCTGGATTTTGGTTACATAAATATATTGTTTATGACAGTTCATGGTACTGTACAACTATTATAGGTATACCTTCCTCAATGTGGTACACACATTTGATCTTTTACAAAGTAAAAATACTGTGTCTGATTGCACTGTTCATTTGCTTTTGTCTCTTCATCTGCCTTTTACTTCAGACCTGCAATCACCCTTTTCTGTTTCCTTATCAGCCACACTTTTTCACTTATGGTTCTCTCTTCCCAACTGACTTCTCTTTTTTTTTTTTTGGAACCAGGGATTGAACCCAGGGACACTCGGCCACTGAGCCACATCCCCAGCCCTATTTTATATTTTATTTAGAGACAGGGTCTCACTGAGTTGCTTAGGGCCTCGCTGAGTTGCTGAGGCTGGCTTTGAACTCACAATCCTCCTGCCTCAGCCTCCTGAGTTGCTGGGATTACAGGCGTGCGCCACCACGCCCGGCCTGACTTCTCTATTGTGCTATTACACGGCTGTTTATAGTCTCCAGTGCAGCTAAGAAATTTCCTCAGTTGACCGAATGAACAACCCAAGACCCAGCCCAGCATCTAGCTCAGAGTAGGCACTCAGCATTGATTTAATCAATAAACACAAAGAGAGGTCATCAGACACTCCCAACAGCTGTTCTCAACTGCCCTTATCTGGCTATGTTGACCTTGATTCTAACATGTGCTGGTCTTGGCTAATAGGAGAGAGAAAGCATTCCATTAGCTGATTGAGAGCCATCAGAAGTGAGGAATGTGCCCAGGTGTTTCTAAGCCTGGTCTGTGTCTGCTGCCTGAATCACAGGATAAGAACCAATAAGCCTACTGAGAATCTCAAGGGAGCAACCCCTATGTCATTGTCAGGATCATCGGTAGTGGCATTGCTCTATTACAATTGGAAATCTTCCATGGTATGACTTCTGCAAGTATAGAGAAAATTTAGCAACTGTTCACTAAGGAATAAATATAAGCAAAAACTGAAAATGGAATCACAGGAGAGTATGGAAACCTTTGAAGCCTAGACTCAAGAAATGTGGTAAGTGCTGAGGTATGTAGACAAGGGAAGACCTATTTTCTTGACTGGAAGTGTGATGGAGTTCACCATCCTGACATTCCCTTTGGAGCGAAATTTTCCCAGACTATCTGCCCATCCCATGTCCAAAAAGCTTGCTCTTGAATCATAATGTCAGCAGGCCGCCATTGTAAGCAGGCTCTGCATCTCTAAAGGCCTTGGTTTTGAGCTACTCTATAAGAACCTCTTCTGTGACACATTTCAGGACATTTGCAAACCTAAAAATTCCCAAGGACCCTGAGAGGGCTATGATTGTGGAGGTAGTAGCTTCTGAAGTTTGGGGTTGAATTAAATAAGAGCATCCCGAACTGATGTTGAATGTGGAAAGTTTTCATAACGGAGGACTAAATGAAGTGGATAAAGTGCTCATTAGAGTGTCTGGCATATGGTAGATGATAAATAAAGGGCAGGTAAATAATGAGTATAATAGAGGAAAAGAACAGTAAGGGCACTGCTACCTCATCAGTGGGAACAAGACTTTAAAGAAATGCTTTAACTGATGAATAAGAGACATTTGTAGCTATCACTCTCATTTTGGGAATGCTGAGGCGTCTGCTAAAGAGATTGAAATTAATTGGCTGGCCTTCACCCTTAAGGCAGATAAACACTGCCCATGTTTACTTTACCCATTCGCTCAGCAAACTCTTTCATCCATGGAATTGATCCACAGTGAAAGGATAAATTTCAGCCCAGCCCTCTGGAAATACAGAAAATTCTAGATGAGAGGATTTCACGCCAGCACAATCTGTATATTATAGGACAAAGCTTGGGTATCAATGATAGTGTCATTTTCTGAGCCAGGAGCAGAGCTTGTGCCCAAGGCTGTACTGTTAATGGCAGCATTAAAAAATACCGAGACTAGACAGCCCTGGCTCTTTATGGCCTGTATGGCACCTCAAGGCTAGTCTATGGCTGGCACTACTACCAAACTGTAGGCTGGAGGACTGGTTTTGCTGCTAGTAAATTGATAGCAGGTATAAGATTGATGATCTCCTTTTCCAGCATCAGGGCCAAGCAGAGTGGTTGGGTTATCAAAGCTTTGAGGGAAGATTCAATGATCTCAGCTCTGCAGAGACTACCAAAGGGTAAATAAAAACCTCACCCAGACACCATCCCAACTCCACCAGTGCTGTCCTCTCTTTTGTTCTCATTTCTCCTTTTCATACTGACAGGAGCTTCCTCTTTCTGGTCACTAGCTAAAGAGGAGGTTCAACAAAAAGCATCTCCTTGCATTCATTTCAAATTCTACCTGTAATTATAGGAATATGTTCTTTCAAAAAGTCTTTCTTTGAAACATGACTTCAAATTTAATTCAATTAAAATTTAATTCAATTCACTTGAGGTATTTAGTTAACATTCTCAATGCTTCTAGGACTTTGGAGTCCATTAGTGGGGATCAGAATAGTCCAAGGTTTGGAGATTAATGGTGTAAAGACAAAAAATGAGTAAGAGTTGCCAGACAGGTTGTCTTCACCTGGTGCTCCCAAAGATTGTGTATAAGTTGGTTAATAATCTGAAATACAGATTAGACAATTTTGATGCTATCATTTCATTTAGTGGTAAATAGGCAGGCACTAGGGCATAAATTCCCAGTGATCTAAAATTCTGGTTGTACTTCCATTACTGTATTTATGGTATTGTACTGCAACTCTGTACCAGGTTAGGCTCTAGGCTTAGACTTTTATTTCAGTAATAAGTGTCTTTGGGAAAGTCCATAACTTCTTGAAACTTTATCCATAAAGTAGAAAGATTGTTCAATATACGTGAAAACCTAGGGCACCATGGATGCTGCATGCACTCTTAGTGCTGAACTGGAGGTAGGACCTTTTGGGCCAGTCAAATCTGAGCCCTTGTGGCAACATCCCAGGAGCCTCTTGCTGGCCTCTCCTCACCAACAGTGGAGGCCAATACTGTCCTGACTTGTGTCTTGGGCAAATACATCCCTGCAGAGCACATTCAGAGCAGGCTTTGAAAAGATGCAACCCAGTGTCCTGCCAGTTGGGTTTGCTAAACTGTGGGGCACTTTAAATAGCTCTTGGCTTAAGTTGCTGTGGTTTTCATTATTAGTGTTTTTATGCCTCCCAAGTCTCTTGAGAAAAGAGCAATGACTTTTAGAAAATTTCGAACTTCACATTTCTGGAACAAACAGAAAGAGAACATGAAAACAGACCCTGATAATGCTACAGTGATGCTCCCAGCACAACTTCAGGGCTGAGTTGGAGCTTTACGTAGTGTTCAAGAGTCCCCTCTCTTTCTCTCTCAGCTGCTCTTACCTCTTTCATTCTTGGGCCAAATTCTGTCCCTTTCCAAAAGGGTTTTTCCTCTTACTCCTGCCTATACAGGTGTCTCTGAGTCCCAAAGTCCTCCACAATTTTGCAGATCCAGAGTCAAATCATCTGTCCTGAGCCACAGAAAACTCAGCTGATGCTTATCAATACTTGCTCTATTGATTGACCCTCTTTCTTCATCCAAAGTTCCCCCCCTCCGACTTTCTTTCTCATTGCTCTAATCAGTGTAGTAACTAACAGCAATAAAAACATCATTATTCAAAGTCCCTTGCGTGCTAGGCACTCTGTTCAGGACTTGTCACCCATTTTTCCCTTTTAATCTTCACTAACTTGTTACAAGGCAGTTTTCACCATCTCATTTTAAATTTAAGGAACCAAGTAATCAATCCACAGTTGCACAGGTACCTTGCAGCAGAACTAAGATCAGAATCCAGGCACTACCTTCCCAACAGACATGTGTGCTGTGCCATCTGGCTGGTTCCATGGACTTTATGGAAACTTTGAAACATATATTCTGTTCTTTGCCACTGATATAGCTAGTAAGTGGTTAGCCAGACACAGAAATGTTCCTCTGGCAAACAGGTTGGCTGTCAGTACAAATTTAATAAGTGACCAAACTAGGATTCAAACCCCAAGATGGTACTTTTTGTATTGGGGAGGGACTGAAGGGTTTTATTATTTCATTTTTAAAATGCAATTTTATTTAATAATAATATAAAAATAAAATTATTTATCTTATTTAAGATATATCTTCATATACAGTTATAATAATAGCAAACATTTATGCAAAGTTTGTAATGTTACAGGCTTTAAACACTCAGTATATAATGACTTATTTAAATTTGCAACACATTATGAGGTAGGTTCTACCGCTATCTTTGTCACACAGATAAGGAAACTATGGTGCAAAGAGATTAAGTGATCGCTGGAAATGAGATTTTGATGGAGTATTTGACTCTGGAATCCATGAAGGTCCTCTGTCCTCCCTGCATTACCCCTATTCCTTCCCTATCCCTATCACTTATTTTCAAGGTAGGGGGACCATCTGTACAACTCCCCAGTAGGTCAATTTCTATTTTTTTAAGTTGTAAATGGACATAATAACTTAAGTTAATTTATTAATTAATGAATTAATTAATTTATGTGGTGGAGAGGCCCTTACCCAGTGCCTCACATGTACTAGGCAAATGCTCTACCACTGAGCCCCAACCCCAGCCCCTCAATTTGTAATTTTAACACTTCCCCATCTTCCTATTCTCTTTTACTCTTATTTTTTGAAGGAGGACTGTGCCATTTTTGATCAAAGGTAGCAGAATTTTGAATCTTAGAATCTCTTTGTCCTCAGTTTTGGGGAGCTGGTTGCTGATTTGGGGACAAAAGGAAGTGTTCTATTCAATTTTCTACATTGTTTACTGAGCGTCTTTTAAGTGCTGGGCCTAGCACAGGGCTAGAGTCCAAATATGCATCAGTCAAGGACTCTGCCTTGAAGGAAAAACTAGTTTTGTAGGACAAATAGGAAAGGCTACCATTATTCTAAAGCAGGGTTAAATATGAGTGAACCCTTGCAGAAGGCACAATTTGCTGTGGGAGTTTGACTGAAGCACTCCAAATAGTGAAACCATGAAGAAGACAATTGGGTAGAGTGATGGACGATGAGTCCCTCATGGGCCATTTTCCTCTTTGGATCACAGCTTACTTGTTTTAGGAGGGTAATTCATATTTTTAATCTGAACCATCTAAGTTCCCAGATGATGAGAGAGCAAAGATTCTCTTTCAGGGTCACATAGTTAATGTTTGAGCCAAGCCTTACTAGGATTCTGACTCTAGGCTTAGCACCTTCTTTTATAGCATGTGGTCCCCATAAGTTGTAACACCTCCAAGTTCCAGGGTCATCTCCTGACCAAGTACTGACCATCTTCATCTTGATCTACTTTCCAGGTGAGGTCAGCCAAGTGAGGCCTTAAGCATATGCTTTAATTTCATTTAAACACACACAGACCCTTACCTGTTTTTGATGATTTGCCAAAAATGATAAAACACAGCTCAATAATTCCCCCTGGCACCTCTTTAAAAATCCTGGAACAAATAATATTCAGTTCCTAACTCCATATGTTCACTACACATTCTTTTCTTTCCCATACTTTCTATCAACATGCACAATCTCCTTTAATCTCCTTTGAACTATTGACTCTTTCTCCTCTCTGATGTTTTAATTATAATTATGCATAAGCACTGATGAAAAACAGCAAAAGTTTGGAGAAAGTTCATCCCCAGTGTTATTATTTAACCTTTGCAGAGTGCTATATGTTTGTAGAACACTTACATGATAATTAACTTCTTCACCAATCCTCTTGGAAGGGTGCCAGGTTATTTAGTTCTAGGTCCAAGTAATAAAATTTGATAATAATGATCCTGTAGGACTGGAAAGGACTTCAAAAGATCATGAAAGTGTGCATTTTTCTCCTCCAAAAGCCTACAGTGAAGCTTTCCTATGTTTTTCTCCTAGCTGCTAATGTTCATTGGCCTCTTGTACTCCATGCTTCTAAATTCTCTAGGAGTAACTGGTGCCAACAATTGACCTTGAAATTCACTGCCTTTAATCCCTTCTTGCCAGGAAGAAATTTAACGTATGAGCTTTTTGCATTTTAATTTTCATTTCTCAAACCCATCCATTTAGAGTTAACATCTCTAACTGGTCCTGTTACAAACTAGGTGAAAAGTCATTGTGACCTCTGTTTAACAGAACCCTCAGTTACTGAATTCTATACATTTGTCATGTGGGATTGTAGGTATAGAATATCATAGAAAAGAGTAAAAAGGACAAAGGAACTTTCATTTATTGCATAGCGGCTATGGGTGTCTTATTTTGTACTCACTTTACAAACTTGATTTCTGTGATAGATTTGTTTTTAGAAGTGAAGAACCTAAGACCAAGCGAAATTCAGTAACTTGCCCAAGGTCAAACAGCTCTGAAGTAGTAAACCACACTTAAAGGAGAATTGGGTTGACTCCAATGCCAAGGTATTTGTGTATGCCAGTTCTTGGAGCTTTGAAAGACCTAGGGACTCAGGGCTGAAGAGGATCCTGTCCCAGTATACAACTCTCCTTAATATGGAAACAACACCTGAGTTTCCCCTGAAGAACTTTCCTTCCTCTGCCTTAGGTTCACATGATGTATCTGGGGCTAGTTATTCCTTCCACCCTAAGGTGAAATGCTGGTTGTTAGCTGAACATCATGGCTATGCTCGGGTGGCTCTGTTCTGCTCCACATAATCTCTCATCCTCCAGCAGATTACCCAGGCTCGTTCTCACACTGAAGGCAGGTTTCCAGTAGAGAAAAAAGAAAATGGGTAAGCTCACTTCCAAGGCTTGGAATGCATCTAGGTAGTTATTGTTCCATTGGAGAAGTCAAGTCTCATGACTGGTCTGGATTCTGCATGGAATGGTCCTATAAAATAGGTAAATGAATTGAAGCCTTCAATACAATGCAGCCTGAAGTAATGACTCCACACTATTATGGCTGTTCTCTGTTGTTTTTTCTGCAATTCTGTTCATATATCTCTAAAGTCCATTCAAGCCATCTGTGATGAACCTTGTTTCCTATCAGAATTCTAACATACTTTGTGATCTAAAAGGATAAAACAACTAAAAATTAATCTCTTCTCCCCTAGATTTCAAGGAGTGTCAATCACCAACGCAATCTATATGATTACTTACTGTTTAACCTTAATTTGTTAATTTGGGAGAATTTTACTTTTTGACCTTGATCCAAGGGCCTCACCAGGAATAGAAATGGATCGAAAACATGGCAAGGCTGCTGAGTTAAAGGTGTTATTTGGATACAGAAAACCTGGCTCCCACTCTATTTAGATAACCTGAGAAAAATCATATCATACTTCTAGTTTTCCATTTCTGAAGTGAGGGAATTCAGCAAGGGGATTCTGATGGGAACCAGAAGGAACTTGAAGGTCAATAACTTAAGTGCATTTTTTTATTCAACAGTGATATGTACAGATCAACTTTGGATAAATTTGGGAAATTACTAGAAAAATGACTGTGAAACAGATATTTGAGTCACACCCTGTGAAATCTTACAGCCTATCTGCAAGGCAAATAAATACTGATTATCTGATATAGCAGTAATATGAAGGGGATTATAGAGGAGGGGCAAAATTCCTCACTCAGATTTGGATTATAGTCCTTCCAGAGGTGGTCATATCCACATTGTTGCCTAAAATGGAGAGAGAAGGTAGCAGGAAGGGGACAGGGATTGAGAAGAAAGAAAAGGAGTAAATATTTTAACTCAAAAATATTCACTCCTTTGCTCTATGGGCAGAACGGACGTGCCTTCCCTTGATGCTGTGTGATTTTTTTGGTCAAAGGGATATGGTCAGAAACGACAACGTGCAAGTTCAATGACTAAGCGTAGGAGACTTCACTTGGTTCCGTGCGTACTTTCTTACTTCTCTGCAATCACCATAAGAATCTATGTCAGCCAGTGTGATAGCCTAAGGAAGATGAGTGACATGTGGAGATGACCTGAGCCCAAACCTCCATGAACAGCTAAGTCCACTGAACGTAGACCTTGAAGTGGTGCTGCTCAGCCCATCAGAACAATCAGGTGAGCCACAGCTGGCTTGAATGAGCCCAGGTAAGGTCAATAAAACTGCTGTAGCCAGCTTGCAATTATGTGAGTGATAGGATGCCACTGAAATTCTGCAGTATTTATATAGCATTGCTGTTAAAGAGCTGGCTGATGTTTCTTGCCATATTTTATACAGAGGGTTTGAAGGAAGAGCACATGTAAAAACCTATGTATAGCAAAATGCAGCATAGTCAATGGATTAGTTTCCTAGGGGTGCATACCAAATGATCATAACTAGATGACTTATGACAGCAGAAATTTATTTTTCATGAAGTTCTGGAGGCCAGAAATCCAAAATCAGAATTTCAGCAGGGCCATGCTCTCTTCAAAGACTCTTGGGAATAATTATTTTCTTTTTTTGGTACCAGGGATTGAACCCAGGGGTGTTTTACCACTGAGGTACATCCTTAGTTCTTTCTTTTTTTTATTTTGATACAGAGCCCTGATAAGTTGCTGAGGCTGGTATTGAACATCCAACCCTCTTACCTTAACCTTCCGAGTTGCTGAGATTACAGGCATGCACCACTGTGCCCAGCTCTTGGGAATGGTTTGGTTATTGCTTGTAACTTCTGTTTTCTGTGGTGGCCCCCAGCATTCTATGACTTTTGGTAGCATAATTACACACTCTGCCTTTGTTTCCATGTGGGCTTCTTCCCCATGTCTCTATACCTCAAATCTCCTTCTTCCTTTTCTCATAAGGACACTAATCATTGTGGGATTAAAGTGGGACCTTAGGGTCCACTTTGAATCTAGGATGATCTCATCCTGGGATCCTTAACCTAGTTATATCTGGGAAGATCCTATTTCTAAATTAAGTCATGTTCACAGATGCTGGGGATTAAGACTTAGACATATATTGTTTTTGAAAACACTATTCAACCTACTACAACCAATATAAAGAGTTAAAAGAAATTCAATAGAGCAAGACTCAATACCTTGCCTATTAAGTGGGGATCATAACTAGTAACCTACCTCGTGTACTGGGAGGATTAGAGTCAATGATGTAGAAAGCATTAAAATATTATCTGGCATATGGCCAGTGGCTGGTAAATAGTCATCATTATCACCATCATTACTAATTACTGTTATTTATTGCTAGTACTGTTATTGTTGTTATCACTATTTAGAGAATTCTTACTGGTGTACAGACTTCAAAGAATCATGTGAAAATAAAATGTTATACTAATTGGCAAAGCATTTTTGAAAAGTGTTCTTTAAGTACCAAAATAATTTAAAATGTTTCTGCAAAATTCTCATGTGTGCATTTTTAATAAAGCAAATTGCATTAAACATGTTGCCAGTGCTAAATGGGAAGACATGGTAGGTAAATCTTTTCATAAAGTGAAGAAATACCCATGCGATTTTTTTTTTCAATGATTCAGACCTTGTATGAATCTGTTGACTAAAGAGGAGCACATCTGCTCACCCCGATGTTCATGCTACAAAACTGATTTAAAAGTGAAACTTTTTATTGAAATAGCGAAAGTGAGAAGAGCACAAGCTAGTATTTTTCTTGGCGGAAATCCTTGGGAACCCTGCACACTCCCACATAAATGTACCATGGTCATATTTTCTAATGTAAATGCCTCTTTGTCTTCTTTTGGGATGCCTTTTGTATGGATCATGGTCTTTGAAAACATTTGAAAAGCTCTCCCTTGGTTTTTCAGGAACCTTCTCAAATGGGGCTGGGAAATGTCCTCTTATGCTAAACAGTGGGAGGAAATGACTTATTTCACCTTTTCAAATACGAACATTAGGTTTTATTGATGAAACACAAACTCAGTAGGACTCAGGGTTGCTGTTTCTGGTCTGGTTTCACTTGTGGGCTCAGATCTGCTTCCGCCAAGTGCTGGAGCAGGGATTCTTTTTTTTTTTTTTTTTTTTTAATTTCCAATGCATATATAGTTAAGTGTTGGAGACAGATGAGAAATTCAAGCACAGAACAGCGTAGTGAACATTTTAATGGTTCTATTAAGAAAGTAATATAGAAACACAGGGTCAAGCATCCTGAAAAATGGGGTGTAGAGAATGAACTCTACCAGAGACAGGTATGGCAGAAGTTGAGTTTTGTAGGAAGGGGTGTCAGAGCCTCTTGGGGACTGGGAGGCAGAAAGTGTCAAAGGAGAAACTACCTGTGCATATATGTGGAGGTGCAGCAAAGCTCACTCAGGTCAAGGATTCTGTTTTGGGCAATAAATATTTATTGGTAGGATTTTGAATGTTCCTTAAGATTAGAGGGCAGAGCGTGTCAGAGAAGGAGATATAATGGGTATCTTAGGTCAGAATCTCATGGACCCAAGTGATGAGCTAAGGTCTCAGCATTTCCCCTGAATATCCTCTAACCAGGACCCACTTGCAATAGCTCAAAGGAAAGACCAAAGGGAGCCAGCTCATAGACACAGAAACTGGCCAGAAGATTGACACATGCATTGAGGAGACCAGATTCTCATCTACTACAGGTTCAAGTAGAGGGCAAGAGACTTTGAAGACAACAAGAAGAGAGCATCTCTAAAAATGGGCAATCAGTTGCATATTTGGGGTCTAGGGTCTGGAGTTAAGCTATCCAACAAGCCATGCTGTGGCTAAATAACACTCCAGAAATGGGCCTAGTACAATGTGACATGTGTGCAAGGACAAAATACACACCTAATTTTGAGACTTAGTGAGATTATGAAATGTAAATATCTTATTAATTTTTATATTGTTACTTGCTAAAGTGATAATATTGTGGCTATATAGGATTAAGTAAAATATATTACCAAAATTAGTGTTATGTGTTTCTTTGTATTGTTTTACTGTGACTACCAGAAAATTTAAAATGTCCTATGTAGCTCATGTTGTATTTGTAATGGACAACACTGATCTAAAATGATTGGACATCCGTCTTGGGTAACCTGGGGTCTACGCTGTCACTCACCAAAGTAGATATGATAAGAGGAAAGTTTGGAGGGATGATTGAGTGTTACAATTTGACCTATTGTCTTTGAAATTTCTACTTTGTCTTCCAAGTGGACCTGTGTAATATGTTAGTATGTTAAATACCCATTGGAGGCTCAGGACAGAGACTGGCTGGAAACAGCAGATGGCATGGGTGTGGATGTGTCACGCAAACACCAGCATTCAGTATTTACTGTGGTCCAGGCATCCTATGCAATACTTAACATATCCTGACTCTCTTGACCATCCTAAGCTTTCTAATGGTATTATTATCATCATCCCTATTTTCCAAATGAGGAGGCTGAAGTTTGTGTAAACATATTTCCAAAGTTATCAGATGTAGAGCTAATGATGCTTGAGCTTTAGGGCCTGCTCTTGTGTAGACCTATTCTGACCTTAGCATGCTTATCACTAAGGATGAGGGCAGGAAGCAGGAGCTTGAGCCATCTGCCCTCAGGGGTCACTTCTGTGCCCTGGAAGTGATCCCGCACTGCCAGAATTCCTCATACATCCTCTCAGCCACACTGACATCTTGTGTCTGATGCAAGCATTAAATACCAGGGCTCTACCTTAATCCAAAGAGAAGGATCTGAGGAAAATGCTGACCCACTAGGGACTTGTGACTCAGGCTTCATGGCCACCTTGTATCCGGGATCAGCCATGCAGGAATGAGGAGCTGGTGGGTGGGGGCCAATGAAGACCTGACTGAGTGGGGCTGAGTGACCTGCTGGTCATGAGGGGTAATGCCCAGGGACATCAAATGCCTAGAGATACTCAAGGATGTTCCTGGGCAAGAAGCATCCCTTAACAAAATCTGCAAAAGAATTCACAGATATGGCATCACCAAAAACATGCCAAGAGATTGAAAGAATATTCTAAATTATGAGAAGTATGAAAGTAAATCTCATGCATCTAGGACAGATGAAATATTGAAATAACTTTCTCATTTCTCTAGAGAGCAATTTATGACATTTGTCATATATGGAGACAAAGAGAATATATAATTAAAAATAAAATCAGTTGAACCAATTCCTTAACTGCCCCACCTTGTTTCTCTGGAGAACCTCTCACCTGGGATCCTCAGGGGCTATCAGCCTTCAGGTAGACTCCTAATTGCCTTCTCTCCTCAACTCCAAGTAAACCCAGTTTAAAAAAAGAGTCTTTCTATTAGTTTTTTCAATACTCTAGGAAAAACAAGTTATTGTGCCTCAGAACAACCTCCACAGAAGAGATTCTTCTAGTTCATCATATGCAGAACTCTTGCTCTTGCTGCTCTGGGCACATTAATATGCATTTCTTTTTGTTTCTTTTTTTGGGGGGTATCGGGGATTGAACTCAGGGGCACTGGAGCACTGAGCCACATCCTCAGGCCTATTTTGTATTTAGAGGCAGGGTCTCACTGAGTTGCTCAGTGCCTTGATGTTGCTGAGGCTGTCTTTGAACATGTGATCCTCCTGCTCAGCCTCAGGGACATTACAGATGTGTGCCACTGTACATTTCTAAATAAGACTGACTCTTCTCTTTACTCCCTCCCTAGGCCCTTCTTTATTAACTAATTTTTTTTTTTTCCTGCGGTGCTGGGGATTGAACTCAGGTCCTTGTGCTTGCAAGGCAAGTACTCTACCAACTGAGCCATATCCCCAGTCCTCTTAATGAATTTGGAACTTACCATTTTCCTCCTTTTCTCACTACAATAGCCAGACTGTGTAGTCAATACAGACAGCTGTAAAAGGAAGGAAAAGCAGGAAATACCTTTGCCACTCTGCCCCAGGAGCCACTTTATACACTGAGTCCAGATTCAAAATTTCCAATTGCAGCTCTGGCCTGGCCTTACAGTAGAGCCAGGGACACAGCTGAACACAGAGTCCCACTGCAATTAGATACAAATTAAAATAACTTCTGCTTGTAAAGGTACTGAAGGCTTCCCTGAGAGGGGGATTCTGGGAAGGAGAAAGCCTTCCCCAGCTCTGCAGCTGGATACTGAGCATCCTGGAGGTCACCATACACTCAACTCTCAACCTGGACTGACTTATTCCTGCTTTTGCTTTGACCCTGAGCTTTTGCTTTGACTCCCTGTAGCTGTGCTCTGTGGAATCAGTGTGCAGATGTTATGCTAAGTTTTCCTCACAATGTTAATGAGAGTCATTCTCCTGTGGCTTCTGGTATTATCCCCTTCTTCCTCCTAGTCATCTCTGGGCTTGCCAACAATAGAATTCATGTGATATATTTTGTTGGTACAGAGCTGCATACAATTTCCTTTGCCATAAGGGTAGAAGTCAAGTTGATTGCTCAGTGTGAGGTACCCAAAAGCAAAACCTGGAATTCTTTTGGCTTCTCCACCAGGGCAATAGCAAAAGGGAAATCCTGTGGGAAGCAAGTGATCTTCCAATTCTACTGAGGGGCAAGCTGGAGCAGAAGCAAAAGGTTAAGGAACTGCCTACCCCTAGATTGATGTTTATTTTCAGCATTAGAACTTTCTTAAGTTTTAAATTCCCTGGGAGAATATGAACAATGTAAACACATGGTGGAAGGTTAAGTTACAGACAGAACTTCCCTAACATTGAAGAATGGTTTTGTTAGGAAGGGATATATTCCCTGGGTGTAATGGAGGTGAAGGAAGTATCAATTTCTTACTCCTGAGAAGAAGGCATTGAGCAGTCCTGTTTCAGTCTTTCCTATTGCCTAAGACACTGAAAAGACACCTTCCTGAAGATATAAGGTGCATTCTATCTTTGTAACAATAGTTAGGTGCAAGCCTCTTTTCTGTTTCATTTTTATTTTTTGCCTTTTTCTTTGATTTTTTAGGTTTTGCTCTATTGTATAAGTTCTTAGGACATAAGTCTGGAAACCTCCTTGAATCCTGGCTTTGTCCATGTACTGTCTGCATGACCTCGTTTGTCAATCTTTCTGAGCCTCATATGTAAATAGAATAATGATAACCATCTCAAGTAGTTTCTATGAGACCAAATAGTAAAATTCTTATAAAGTGACTGCCTATTGGTTCCTGGCAGATTCAACTCAGGGACCGTACCCAGTGGAGGCTCCTCTTCCACAGTGATTGATGGGATGTGATTATCCACCAGAAACTACATTTCCCAGCTCCCCTGCATCTCGATGGGGTCACATGGCTCATTCAAGCTGGAGGCAAGGGAGTAAGGTGTGCTATCCTTGGTCCTAGGTGGTGAGACATACCTGTGTACCTTCCTCATGCCTTCTTCATTCCATCTTTTGACTTGGAGCTACAAAAAAGAAAGAACTGTATCTCCATTACCCCTCACGTGAGAGTTATCCAAAAAAGCTTCACCACACAGAGGATTTTTCAGGATGAGAAGGGAAAACAACTTTACTATGTCAAAACACTCCAATTCTCGGGCTATTATAAAGTTAGGATATTCTGATTAATAGATGTAGCTATTTTTACTTCTACAGTAAATCACTAATCTATTGTTATTATTAACCAAGTTAGCAACATTGTTTCACATTTTTTTTACCACCACCACCAAATAGGTGATAGGCTTAATTAGTATAAGATATTAATTAATACTTAATTTAGTATTAATAAGAACTGTCGGGAGGTTTTCATGAAGTAGGCAGAAAGGTGTCTAAGAACACTGTAAAGTTTATGAGGGCAGAAGTCACACCCACCTCTTTTTTGCCATTCTGTTAGTTCTTAATACAGTGTAGATGTTTCATAAATACTTACTAATTCTTTTTTTTTTTTTTGGTACTGGGGATTGAACCCAGGGGCACTCCACCACTGAGCCCCATCTCCAGCCCTATTTTGTATTTTATTTAGAGACAGGGTCTCACTGAGTTGCTTAGGGCCTCGCTAAGTTGCTGAGGCTGGCTTTGAACTCGCGATCCTCCTGCCTCAGCCTCCCAAGTGCTGGGATTACAGGCATGTCCCACTGCACCCGCCTAATACTTACTAATTCTGTTATGCATTAGTCAGGGTAGACTAACGCTGCATAAAAATGTACCTAAAATCTCCTTGGCTTAACACACTAGAACTTTATTCTGCTTATGCATCGGTGTGGTATGATTGATTCTTTGGTGGATTATTTTCCATGTGGAGATTCAGGGGAACAGAATCCATCCATATTCTGGCTCCAGCCTTTCACAGAATCTTGGTATCCTTTGCTGCATCGTTTTCATACATCTGGTAAATAGAGAAAGAATATGCAGGTCATTAGGAAAGATTTCACTGGCTCAGGCTGCAAGTGCACCATGGTTCATTGGCCAGAGTTCAGTCACAAGGTCACATGCAACTAAAAAGAGGTTGAGAAAAGGCCTAACTAACCCTCAGGGGGAATGTATCAGTATTCTAATGCTACTAAAACAAATTTCCACAAATTCAGTTGATTAAAACAACACAACTTTATATTTCAGTTCTGGAGGTCAGAAGTCTTAAAATCAAGGCAGTCCAGGCTGCATTCCCTCTTGAGGCTCCACCCAGGAATCCATGTCCTTCTATTTTCTGGCTTCAAGATGGTGTCTGCATTTGCTGACCCACGGTTCCCTCTATCTTCAAAGCTCTGTTTCTCTCTCTGTTACTTCTATCACTTCCGTACTCTGCCATCACTTGTTTTTTTGGTACCAGGGATTGAACCCAGGAGAATTTTACCACTGAGCTACATATCTATCTCTTTTTATTTTTTATTTTGGGCAGAGTCTCACTAAATTGCTTAGGACCTCACTGAGTTACTGAGGCTGGTCTTGAACTTGTCATCCTCCTGCCTCAGCCTCCTGAGTCACTGGGATTACAGGCACGAGCCACTACATCCAGTGATCACATTTTCTCTTAACCTGACCCTACTGCTTTCCTTTGATAAGGTGTTTTCCATTATGTTCAGTCCACCCAGCTAATACAAGATAATCTTTCCATCTCAAAAATTCTTAATTTACTCACATCTGTAGTGTAGGGAATTAAGGGAAGGGAGGAGAGAGAAGGGAGGAATCTCCAACACAGGTCAGCATGCAATCATCTTTTATTCTCCATTATTATTATCCTTCTATCATCCTTCTCCCTCTGTTACATATAATTTTAGCCTTTTATACCCCTACAGACAAAGAAGGCAAAAAGCCAAAAGCAATGAATTCCCAGGCAAAGCTGGCAAATCACCAACAGCAATGGCTAGGGCCAATGCGCAACAGCCAGATCACCACTCCTTGAACTGTTTCTTAATCTAACCTAGACTCAAACATTTCGAGCTCTGTCCTTTCTCAGGGCCAGAGAAACATTCTTGTTTGCAAGCAATGTTCTCTCTATCTGTTTCTGACCTGTTGGCAGAAAATCCTGTTTGCAGGCAATTCCCACCAAGGACTACAAAGTCCCTAGTTTGTAAGAGCACCTGTAGTTAAAACTCCTGAGTTCTCTCTTGGTAGAAAATCCCGTTTGCAGGCAGATTCCACCAAGGACTACAAGTTGTCTTGTTTGCAAGAACACCTGTAGCTTATAAGTTTTGATTTCCTACACTGCAGATTTCCTTTTTCTATGAAAGTTCACATGGATTCAAGGAATTAGAATGTAGTCATCTTACTCAAGCATTACTCTGGGTAGATAGGAACATAATCTTTGACTTTCTTTAGCAGATTATGGTGCTCTAGCAAAGTGATTAAGATTTAATGAAAAAAAAAATGCAGTCTGGGAATAACAAACAAGAAAGGAACTGGACTTCAACTTGGAAGAAGCAGTGCAAATGTCCAGCTTGGGAAACAAGAGTAATGTGCGGGCTTTAACATGAAGGAGAATGAAGCCCATTGCTAGATGATCCTTGGTTAGTTTTCTTGTCTAAAGCAAGGACAAGTGTCTGTGTTTCTCAAATTTCTTTCAAGACACAAGCCTTGGTTGATACATAGTGCCTCAAGGTCACGGACTTGAAAAACCCAGATTCTTATAGCAAAATGTTCCTAGAAGTGTAAACTATGTTTAACAGTGCATTGTGAATTTTACAAATCATAATTTAAACAATTTGTGTTTGCAAAGTAAGAGGCTTTCCTAACCCTAATAAAATATCCTTATTAACTTTTAGCAGACAACTGCTGTTCTTAATTTGAGAAAAACAGATCTAGATGAAAGGTTTGGAAAGAATAAAGAGGAAAAACAGACTTTAAAAAAAAAACCCACAATTTTTGATTACATCATAAAAGCAAACATATAGCACCAAATTGACTATAATCATGAGGATAAGAATTCTAGTAATTTCTCAGTTCATAATATTAGCAGTATTACATTTTTTTAAAGGACACCTCTTTTTACCTTTTCCAGTGCTTGGTTTGGTCTGAATTTAGTGGTCCTTTTTCCTTCTCATAAGGACGCCTTGATGGAGTGCCTTTGGTCAAGGTTCTTAGTCACTGACAACAGAGGCTGTTATAGCTATTAATCAGAAAGAGATATGAGATGGCTTTAAGCAGTTCACAGGGATTCAGGCTTAGATGCCACTTGGCGAGGAACAATGCAGCTGAGTGGAATAAACCATACCTTGGAGCTCTCTGCTAGAAACATCACTGTGGATACCGCCCAGCGTGCAGCTCTGAGATGACACCATGACCTGAACTTCACAATGCTCCCTGTGGTCCAGAGTAGCCAGACGCCTGCTTGACAAAAGTTGTTTCTTCTTATAGGGCACTGCTTTAATTTCCCCCTCCCTCTCACATGGGATTGTGTCTTTGTGGTGAAACAGTTGCACTGTGGATATCTTTTCATGAGAGTTTACGTGTAAGTTTTAGCTTGATGGCCTCTTCCATTCAGGAAGTCAAACTTGAGTCTGTATTGAATCACCCCATCTACAGTGGGCATCAAGAGTATTTGATTTTCCTCTTTGTTGTGCACCCCCATAAAGGATTCACTGGATGTGCAGGGACATGTACCTGGTACTGTGTGCTGACATCATGAGAGGCTGAGTGGAAAGACAGGAATTAGGCACTTAGCATCATTATGACTTCTGGATCAAACTTCACCTGAAGGTAGACTTACCTCTAGGTTGTTCAGATTTACTTTACTGTTTAAGTCCATTAAGTTGTACTACTCAATACTAGTCACATTAAAAAAAAAATGCTTAACTCCTTCCTGTGTCTCCTACATACAGTGCAGAGGTTAAGAAAGATAAATATGACATGGTCCTTGACTTTAAATAGTGAACAGTTATTTGAAGAAGAGAACAAAATAGAGTAAATCTCACAGAACAATGGGATAAGTACTGGTATAGAAGCATTTAGAACAACCCAGCTTACATATACGTGGTTGAGCAGAGTGATTCTTTTCTAGAGTTTCTGCACACAAGGGAGATTGGGTAATGGTGACGTGGAGCTGAGATGCAGCTCTCAGCTCTCAGCTGGTTGATCACAAATGTCAGATGCCACCATGATGGTTTTTCCTGATGACTTGTTCTTTTCCTAGATGGGTAACCTCCAACTGAGCAATTATGATCCCCGTCTTTGGACACCAGGTCATTCTCCCAGAGGAGTGCTGTGGAATTCCAGAAAACTCAGAAAGGAAAGCAGGTTATCCTTGACAGGATATTATTTGTATGAGATTATCACAAATGCTGTATTTTTTTTTTTTTTTTTTTAGAAAGGAAATGGATCAATCTTTGTCCTCCTTCAACTTTTAAAGTGATAAAAATCACCTACAAGCAGAACTGTCAACTGGAAACTTCACAGATAAAAATAGAAAACTTCCTGCCAGTCACAAGTTCCCATTCTTCCCTTCATCTCCAGCTCCAAAGAAGCTGAGAAGTCTTGAAGCATCCTATAAGCCAAATGCCACATTCCATTGCAAAGGAGATAGGATTGCATGAAAAGAAACTGTCTCTTTGAAAGTTCAGGAAAAAATCCTCATATTTCTCTAGAAGTTTCATATAGGATATATTCTGGAATAGCTCTGCACTGGACAGCAAAAGGAAAGAGTAAGAGAAGGCTGAAAGAGAGAGCAAAGGATGACAATTGGAAATAAGAGGAAGAGATAATTATAAGCATAAAGAAAGAAAGTAATAGGGTAAAACAGGCATTGTAGGGATAAGACAATTTTGCAAATTCTATGTGCATCTTGTTATTGTGGCACCTCCAATTCCTTGATCTTAGTTTTTAATGTGGCAAAACATTAAGGATAAAAAGACTTTAAGCTGTATAGTGTGCTAGGTATCCTGTTGGAAAGGCTGCTTTTTGAGAATAAGGGAGCAAAACATTATGTGGCAGGTAGCGGCTTCATGAAAGGTCCCCTTTGTGCTGACTGAGGCTTTGCAAATCTGCCCCTAACAGGAGGATTTGCAGTAGGATTATCCAGATTAACTTGCTGAGCCAAGGAATGGTTTCTTCTTTTATTCTGATTTTTTTAATTAAACCTAATATTTAAGCCCAAAGCCTAGAATGTTCAAGTAAAACTTGTTGACTGGAGGTTTAAGGAGGAGAATTCAATGGCTTGAACTCAAAACTGGGCTCTATTAAGAATGAAACAAGGGCTGGTGGAAAGGATAAGAGGTTTGTTATTAATTATAATGGGCATGGGATTGTTTCTGGAATTGTTTTACAACAGTTCTAAGGAATGTAACTTTTTGCAAATGGTACTTAGTATCACTAGAGATCCACGTGTAATAATAATGGAGAAATAAAATGGAATAGCATATCAGATAAATATGACATGGTCCTTGACTTTAAATAGTAACCTGTTGCACAGCTTCTGAAGATGTTCATGTTACGAGTCATCAGAACTCTTGATGTAGCTGCAGAATTCAATCTGTGTTTCCTGATAGCTTCTTGACCTAGAAATGGACCAGTATAGTGATTCACAATCTTGGATGCCCACTGGAGACATCTGGAGAGTTTAAAATATTACTGGTCCTGATAGACTGAGTTAAGTGATCAAGGGTGGAGCATGGGCATCAGGACTTTCAAAGTTCTTCCAGGGGATTCTATTTTGTGGTCAAGACTGAGACTAACTGGACTAGATTCTGAAGGCCACAGAGCTCTCACCATTTCCCCTAAAGAACTATTCCATTCATACCCCCATGAGATTTTCTTGGGGGCTGACCTGAATGAAGAAACAACTACAGAGGCTTTAGCCCCATTTGGAGTGAGTCAAATACCCATTTGGGGCCCTTGAGCCTCATGGCTGGTGCAGCTGTGCAGACCCTCTCTTCATGACGCCTGATGTAAGATGCGTGCTGCTTGGGCAAGTTTCACTATTGATATTTGACTTGTTGTTCATCCTGCGTCTCAGCTTCAAATTGATTTTCTCTCTCTTTATTTCGTATTAACATAGCCCTGTAACTGAAAAACATAACTGAAACATAGCAATCAAACAAAAATCCCTCCCAACATTTTTTCCTACTTGCAGGTCGGCTCCCTAGGAGAAGAATTTGGAAAATTGGAGGAGATCATCTTTCCTGTGTTTCCTAGTATGCAGTTGGTCTCAGAGAGAGGCTCCTTCCTGCCGAGTGATTTGTGTTGGGGGTACTAGCTAATGCCCACTGATGATCAGAAAGTAAGGGAATGAATATTTTCTCCATTTTGTGGATCCCAAGGAAGGCTTTAAGGATCCTTAACCAGAGGCACTTGGGGACTACTCCAGAGAAGTAGAAAGCTGGAGGCTGGAGGACTTCAGGTCAGGTTCTCTACCCTGTTCTAGGTAATGCAAGTAAAACAAGTATCGTCACCCTGTAAATCCCTGAAAGGAGGTGTCAGCCATGGTTAGAGTATCCTTTTTTGCTTGCTTTTTATTTCTAGCTCCCTAAACTCCTTTAAGTCTTCTTCATTAAATATCCTTACCATCTATTTTTTCTTTGGGAACTACCAGATTGATCAAGAATATAGTCATATCTTAATCCATTTGCTCCTTCTTATGACCTGGGCATTGGTGGGCAATGCTTTTTGTCCTGTGTCTGGTTGATATCACTCATCTTAAGGTCAAAACTTCTCCAATGAAGGGGTTGGACTTGGTATTCCTGCACTTGGGGTGTGGAAGTGGGGAACAGGGAGAGGAAGATTGAGAAGGGGGTTCTTATCTAAGCAGTACATGGCTCCCTCCAGGAATATATGAATTCAGACACATCATGATATCATGAGGTTTAATTTTCTTGCTGGATTCAAAAGTCTGGATAGCTTGGGAAAAAAATTAACTAATCTTCATATTAATTTGATTTTTACTTTCTTTCTTGTGAATTAATAGTGCAGCCTTTTAATGAATAAGAAAGCATTCACCATGTTCTCTGAATTAATTCAAAGGTATTTCAAATTAGCATGACAAAGACTCTCAGATACAAATCACAAATCCTTAATCCCTGGAAAAATCTCCTCCGTAACACACAATGGTATCTCGACTTTCTCACTAAAGCAGAGCATTACATTTTTCAGATTTTGTTTGGTGGTTGATATTGAGAGAAATTCATCAGATATAAGTAAATAACATTGTTCATTTGGTCTAGAAATGGAGTCATTAATCTAAATGATAACTAGGGAATTTGTGTGTGTGTATGTGTGTTAAAAATTGATACCTAGAAACTATTTACACCATTCATAAACATTAAACAACAAACATTAAAAATACCCAATATCATTCCTATTCACAATGGAGTTGGGATAATTTCTCAAAATGCAACCATTCATTTTATCCTGAAGGTTAGCAACTCTTTGTAGGTTGCTAATGTGCTTTTGTCCATTAATCCAGGATTTTAACATTGTACTTCAACTTCCAATTCAATATTTTGACAGAGAGCCACCCCCACTATAGGAGAGAGAATTTGGCTTCTTGTCTTTTCCCAAAAGCATGACTTTTGGTTTCCTATTTCTATAATGGGCATTTTTTAATAAAGCCTGAAAGGAACCATTATTTTCCTTTAGTGATTGTATTTTATGTCACATTTCCACTTCTATGCCTCAAATATTTGTCACCTCAACATTGCTTTGTCAAGTCTTCACTGCACTATGGCTCTCTTTTTATTCCGTTTATAATGAACAAGAGCATCAAGGGAAAACTGACACTTTTCATGAGTTTATTTCTGAGCTAGGAATTCATTTACTTTGTATCAACAATATTTCAGTATCACACTGGTACACTACATTTCATAGATGAGAACATTCAAAATTGATAATGTTGCTGTTCAAAAGAGAGCTAAATGGGACAAAATCGCTGTCTCTTTTCACTAGAAATCCTTTGATTTAATTTGCATTGAAGAAAATTTATCTGAAAGGGTCACAAGCATTTCCTGCAGGCCAGCATGCACCTATTCAGCTCATATTGGCTTTCTTCTTCTTGAAATATAGTGCAAGAAACATGTAGGATATTCTCCCTTGGGAAAGCACAGGTTATTTCTTCATGCATTCCCATCCCAGCTAACTCCTTGTCTTGTTCTCATTCTTGTCTTCTCAGACTCAGATAAATTCTCCACCTTCTCCAGGGAACCACCAGCCACTCTTCTTTAACACAGTGAGTTCTTTGTTCTCCAGGTCTTTTGGTTTCTGTCTCCTCAAAATATCATAGTTTCCTGAAGTTTTAGGAGCAGTTCTATAACTTTATACTCTTATTGGGCTAGGTACATGTTAATTTGTTCAATTTATAAATTTGCATTCATTTTCTCCCTAATGTGTGGATGCTAACACATGAAAAAGTGGGGGAGGGAAGAGAAGTTCATTGGATTAGTCAAAGGGGAATGAAGAGAAGGGAGGGGGGATGGGAATAGGAAAGACAGTAGAATATTGGACATAACTTTCCTATGTTTATATATGAATAAACGACTAATGTAACTCCACATCATGGGATCCCCACAACAATGGGATCCTAATTAGAATAAATCATACTCCATGTATGTACAATATGTCAAAATATATTCTTACTGTCATGTATGTCTAAAGCAGAAAAAATAATTTTTTAAAAATTTACATTCATTCAATCATTCACTCAATACATGTTTATGAGAGTTTTCCAAATATGAGGCCTCGTTCCAGGTACTGGGAAGGCACAGAGAACAAAACAGTCATCACGTCTGATTTAGTGTAATGGTGGAAACTTCAGGAAGATGTGTTCTTCAGGAGGTAGTAGAGACCAACATCTGAGGATTGCTACCTTCACTGTTTAGCTTCAAGGGTCCTCTTTGAACTCAAGCTTCTTGGCATCCAGACTCACAGGCAGGAAAGCTTCCAGAACACTGAGACATATCCAGTAACTCTGATGTGTCTCTGAGATGGTTCGTTATGATCACATGGGATGAAAGATCCTAGATATTGAGTCAGTTACTATTAGACCTGATGTTTCATGATTCCTGTTTCCTTTATTTTGTGAGCCACACCAAGCAGGAATTGCATAGGCCAAATATCCCTTGGTTTTTCCACAGTTGTGTCCCTGACTCATCTCACTTATCCTGGTATCAGCAGCTGCCAACCTCTGCATTGTGGGGAAAAGAAACTCTCGTGGGGTTTGGAGGACTTTGAAGACAAAATTGGGGTTTATTTTTCTTGAAAATTATAGCACCATTTACCATTTATGACTCACAATGTGTTGGGTGTTTGTGGGAATCATGCCCTCTCCACCATGTTGTTAATAGATTCCTTTCTTAGTGTTCAGGATGCCAACCACTCGACACCTCACACTGGACAGAAGAAATTGGCAACCATTATTGGTCACATATACTTACATCCCAGGAGAAGAGAATACCACACACCCTGCAGGGTTGCACGGGACTTCCCTCAGGAACAGGGTGAGTGATCAGGGGCTGTGTGAGGCAGGCTTTGCAGTACCAAGAAGATGAGGTGTCCCTGGTTGCCACAGGAGGCTGTGATTGGCTCTTTTGAATAACTCTGCAAGCTGTAGAGAACTGAGTATCACTACCGAGGGATAAGAAAGGATTGGGCCTGATCCCATGACAAGGAGGGTTGTCTAGCCAGAGGAGCTTATGCATAGGAGCAGGGGGTGAAGAGTCTGCAGTTAGGCCATCTTTGTTCTTCTCAGTTTCATCAGATGTCAAGGCAACATGTCATACTGAGCATTAACTTGAGGTCTTGCCTCATAGTGTTTTATATGCATTATCTCCTGTAACCTTCTCAATCACCCCACTGAAGAGTTATTACTACCTCTCATGTTATAGGCAAGGAAACCAAAGTCATAGAATTTAAGTCACCCCAGATCACTTCTTAGTACATGGAAAATCCAAGATTCCAACCTGAATCTTTGCCACTCTAGCTGTGACATGTACAGTGATACAGATAGTGAGGAATTCTTGTGAATCATAGCGGGTCACACTTCCAATTAACAGTGCATTTTGACTCCAGAATGTGTGAAAAAGAAGGAAATGGAGGGAGGAGAAGGGAGAAAATGAGGTGTAACTTCTTGATGCTACTGCCACCAGCTTAGTATGTTTTCAGGAAGCTACAGCTCAACTGAGGGGAAGCCTTTGTGTACAGTGAATGTATTGGTCCTTACATGCTTGTGATCTTACAAAACCTTGGTAAGGTTTTGTTTACCAAGGGTTATGATTCCCTGGAGTTTTATAAAGATTTTAGGCTAATATGAGGGAGGCATTTTGAATTAAAATATAGACCCATAACTTGAAATAGTTCTAATCAAACACATCTATGGTAATTTTCCAAAGTAAGCTAAATGTTAACTGATATTCATACCTGCTATCATTTATCTTTTATGTCAGGATCAGACTGAACACACAAAAGGGGCTTATTGATGATAATGAAGAGTTCGCCCAAAGAATTTTACAAGGAAGAACATGATTATTTCTAGGACTATCACAACATAATTTATTTCCTCTTAAAGTGATTATACCCTCCAGGCTCAAAATGCAGTAACAATGATCAATTTTTTCTTACTAATTTTGGGGGCTTTCACTTATACCAGCAGGCAGAATGTTTGAAAGCTCTCTTTTGTTCATTCCTTTACCTCTAGATAGATTTTTAGGGTTATTCCTTATGGGTTGTAGTAGTTAGCTTCTGTAGACATAAGGCCGCATAACAAACAATCCCAACATCTCAGAGGCTTAAAGGAGGAAGCAGTTATTTTTCTTGGTCACTCTTCTGAAAGTTAGCAAGGGTGACGGCTTCAAGCTGCCCAGGGGTTTATTTCAGGGAGTTCAGGAAGTCTGCTGTATGGGTTTCTTCTTTTGAGCAGACTCTACATGGGGTATGTTTTCATAATGAAGAGCAGGTACACGGAAGGGTCAGGGGAAGCATTTGACACTGCCTGATCCTGGACTCTCAACTGGACAGTGTTACTTCTGCTTTGGGGAAGGTACTGGTATTAGTTTCCCTCTTATTGGCTCTTTAAGTTTTGTCTCTGATTCCTTTCCTTATCACTATCTATATATAAAATCACAGTAAATAGCTAGGTGAAAAGCTACTTAAAATGTCATTTAATTTAGGCAAGACTAAACCCTAGGAAAAAGATTAAAATTATACATGGCTTACTTCATCCCCAAAGCTTCTGTTTTTCTTACTTTGAATTTCCTTTTTCAGGATGAATCAAAAAGACATGTTTGGAGCTACCTCCCTTTTCCAGGAAATTTTGGAAACTAAATTTATTGCATACTTTTTCAAAGAAGAGTAAGTACATTAGGGCTAAAGTGCCCCATCTGTTATAGAGAAGAGCACACATGAGTTGGGTACATTCAGAATGTACCCATAAAGTGAAACATTTTACTTTATTCTCTTAATAAGACTTTTTATCTTGAACATATAACTGTCAATTCTTAAGATGGTTGGTAGATTCTTGGGGCTGGCAAGAATGGGTGAAATCAAAAGGGGTGAAAAACAACCTTATATATCTTTATTAAATGGTTTAGTCTAAAACTTATGGTGAACAAGAGTTCTTATCAAAACTCAGTAGCTTGTTGAAAACATAACGTGATTAACTTTGATGGTGTCCAATGTCCTTTAATTCATAAAGTGCTCACCAACTGCTTATACCCATGACAAGTGGTAACTAAATTCAGGACTGACAGCAAAGACTTGAGGTTATGGGATGTTGACTCATGGAGAGGGGCAGTGCAACACACCAAGCCTCAGGAGACTGAGATTAGG
Source organism: Glaucomys volans (assembly GCA_020662805.1). NCBI lineage: Eukaryota > Metazoa > Chordata > Mammalia > Rodentia > Sciuridae > Glaucomys > Glaucomys volans. Next base: position 328,470 of record JAJEJO010005297.1, on the reverse strand, counting down.
GTCCCCATCTGCCTTACTATCTTGGAGAACATGGTGAGACACAGAAGACTTTGGGGTCTAGTGGGAAATAAGTATTTATATGTGTATTCTGAGGCTTAAATGAATTATCCTAGTGCTAATTTTCATGATGAAGAAAACCACATGAACCTGTGTTCTGAAGCATGGGGCAGCATTGGGAAGCCATGGTCATGATGTGGCTTCTAGAGCAGACTGAACTGAAATCCATGCTCTACCATGTGAAGAAGATTCAACATTGGTAAGTCTGACATCCTCTGTGAGCTTCAGCTGACTCAACTCTAAAGATCTGTATTGTAACAATATAATAAAGACAGGGGCTCAGCATGTACCTGGCACACAGTAATTGCTTAATAAATGTTATCAGCTAAAAATTACTGTTTTTGTTATTTTGCAGAGTGTGTTAATTTGTGCAAAAGGATCCCACGGAGCATTTCATTATATTGAGTCTTTAAAACAATGTACTCCATCTTATTTTGACAACCAGACATTAATCCTTTATAACATTTTTAATTGGTTTTTCAGACTTCATGTGATGATACCTGGATGGCTTAGTAAGAATATTCTAAAAAAGAACTTTTTTTTTTTTGGTGAACTCCAGGTATAGCACCCCAAACCCTAATTTCTTGAACAAAAAGCATGAAGCTCACCCAGACTCTTTAAAAAACAGCTTCATGCATGTGAGGACATGTAGGAGGAGCTCAAAAGGCAGACATTTCACCCGATGATAACTCTCAGGTCAAGGATTAGACAAAAAATTTAATAAACTACCTTAACCATGAGCTTAGTCATTTTTCTTGCAAGGTGATAGGCAGTTATAATTAAAGCCTTCATTAAAAGAGGTCTTCAAATAAAATTAACTCCATCCTTTTCTGACAACCACAAAAAAAGATTTAACACCATTTGATCTACGATGCAATTTACATCAAACCTATTTCTGGCTGCATCAGGTTGAACTGTCAAGTTCAACCATGTTGCTTGGCTAGAATAATTAGGCTGGGTTTCTAAAGCTTCACTGATACCATGTATTTTCATCATCAACTTCATAATCATTAAACTTAAGGACCAGAGCACAGCATCAATAACAAATACAAAATGATGAGGAGGACGATAATTGATGGGTATATACCATTTAACACATGCCTGATTACACCTCTCAAATTTTACCTGCCTTCAGTCTCCACTGTCATATTCCAGTCTAGGTCACTAGCTGTTTTTGCTTGGGATTAGTGCAACAGAAGGCTGAGCTCCTCACTGCCAAGCCTTATCCCACCTGATAATCCGTTTTGAATGCTATTTCCAGTTAGTGTTTAGAAATGGAAAACTAATCACATTTCCAATCCGGGCTTGGAATTCTTCACAGGATCATGAGGAGCTGGGAAAGGTGTTGTTTCTAAGAATTCAAGCTAGGAGAGGCAGGAACCTAGTGGGTTATGTGGATCAAGACAAGAGATCATTCTAGAAACTGGTGAGGTTTGATCAGGAAAGACCATGTTACCAGTCCTGAACAGTGTTGAGAGACTATTCACAATAGTCAAGAAATGGAAACAAACTAAGCATCTATCTACTGATGAATGAATAAAGAAAATGTGGCACATATACACAATGGAATATTATTCATCTATAAAAAGAAAAAAAAATCCTGTCATTTATAACAACATGGATTGAACCAGAAATTGTTATATTGAGCCAGGCACAGAAAGACAAGTATCACATGATCTCACTCATATGTAAAATTTTAAAAAGAGTTGATCTCATAGAAGTTGAGAGTAGAGTGGTTACCAGAGGCTGGGAGTACGCAGGAGAGGTAGACATGGGGAAAGGTTGATTGATGGGTACTAAGTTATAGTCAGATAGGGGTGCTTGCACAGTAGGGTGACTACAGGAAATGATAAAGTATTTCACATTTCAGAAAGCTGAAATAAAGAATTTTGAATGTTTTCACTATAAAGAAATGATCACTTGAGGACTTATGTTTACCATGATTTGAACAGTACACAATGTGTACATATATGGAAACACCACATGGTGACCCTTAGGTATAATTGTTATGTATTAGTTAATAATAAATTAAAATTTAAAAAGAGAAAAATATGAAGAAATAAAATATTTTTGAATAGTGTGTATAACACATTTTAATCTGAAATTTTATAAATACAGGCAGAAAGATCTAGAAGAAAGTTAAAAATAGTAAGAGTAGTTCTTTCTGGGTGTTGAGCTTTGGAGTAATTTGCAGTTTTTTGTGTTCCTGCAGATTGCTTTCACTTTCCAGAGGATTCTGTAACCCTCTGAGTTTTAAACATTGCAGTTATTTTCATTTTGCAACAGAAGTGAAACAAGTCCTGTGGCCTTTTTTTTTTTATCACACCACAAAGCACTCTAAAACACCAGGTGCTGGGCTTCTCTGCACTTGGGGGGTCTCAACATAGCTGAACTGTGGCAAAAGGACTACGGTTCTCAGAGGTTTCCCACTGTCTCTGGCTTCCAAGCTGCTTGTCTGCAGAAGCCTTTGGAGTCCTTTACTGGCAGAACCCTTGCTGCTGCTTGCTGAGCAGATCCAACTCTGCATCACTGACCAAATGGCAAGCCAATTCTAATTACAGTGTTTTTGTTGCTCTTTGAGAGGTGAGAGACAAGAGCCCTATTTACAATCCTGGACAGGGTTTTTTAAAGCCCCTAATCAGAGAGGTGATCATTGGAGTTGTAAACTGAACCAATCTACTGTGAAAATTGCTGGAATTTCAATCTACTGTGAAAATTGATAAAAGCTTCTTCTCATTTTAAAGCCCCAGGTGTTTGTTTGTTTGTTTGTTTCTTTTTTTTCTTTTTTTAAGGATAACTATTTTAATAGGGTTATTGGGATGTTTAGCTCAGAGGAAAATTCCTAATGAATCTGGGACAGAGAGTGAAGTAAGAATTTGGATGTAAGTAAATTAAATATGGGAACTGCAAATAATTATATCATTCTTCCAATTAAGATGTTTTATTACCTGTGGCCACTGCCCCCTTTAAAAGAGTTATCTGGAAATGGAGCCATCATGATCCAATCACTTATTCATTTTGTCTCTTTCACTGTCATCTATCTGCATGAATGTCCTCATTTCTCAGTTACTATACTTACTTCCCAGCATGAAACAGTTCCAGAAGATGCAGTTAGATCAATCTCAATAGCAAAGTTGAAAACTTAGGGCAACACAGAAAGATTCAGATACAGTACCCAAAGTATGGCAATATTAAATCATTAATGATGCTTTCTAAAATCTTCCCTGATTGTCTCCCAAGCAGAGATCGTGAATATTGACTTTCTGGGCATGCAATAACAAAAAGTACCGCACACTGTGTATTTTGAACAGAAATTCATTTTCTCATGGCTCAGGAGTTCAGAAGTCCAAGATCAAGGTGTTGGGTAGGTTTGGTTTCTTCTGAGGTCTCTCTCCTTGCAGATGGCACTGTGTCCCTATATGATCTCTCCTCTGTGCATTTATATCCTGGTGTCTCTCTCTGTGTTCTAATCTCCTCTTATAAGAACATGGATTAGATTGGATTAGGGCCCAGTTTAAGGGCCTCATTTTAACTTATCTCTTTAAAGGTTCTGTCTTCAGATATGACTGCCTTCTGAGTTATTGGGGTCAGGGCTTCAATATGTAACTCTTGACGGTCATAATTCAGTCCATAATATATGGCATGAGTTGTAAAGAATAAATTGAGATCAGAAGATGGTAAAGCAACTAAAATAGTGCTGATTGTCTTATAATTTCAGAAACAGTGTCAATACAATCTACCAACTCTGATTAAAGAGATGAATATGGGATTTACTCACCCCCCAAAACACAGTCATACTTCTCCCTGCAATTGCCTAAGGTCTCCCTGAAGGTTTCCATGCCTCATAAATGAGAAGTGGATAGAACATGAGCTTTGGTGTCCAGCCAGCTTCTTGCAAGTCCCAGTTGTCTCATTCATTACCTGGGGATACTTAGAGTGAGTCACTTAGCTTCTCTGGGTCTCAGTTTCCTCATCTGGAAAAGGATGTTCTTATTTACTTCCTTCCTTGCAAGGTGGGCAGGGGATAATATGAGCAAAAATCATGGAGATGGGAGCAGGCATGATGACTGCAGAATTGGGGGTCTTGAACACGTGCTTGATCTTGAATCTTGGTGATTCTGGCATAGTTTCATAGCATATCAAACATTTTTGGTACATGAAAGCATGTTTGGGCAAACAAAGGACAAGAATTCAGAACCCATATGAAATGAGTCTGGGAACAATCTATAAATTTGGGAAAATTTTTAAAGTTGGCAAATAAACTGTATTTTCCCTATTTCATTATGTAACAGGTTGAGACATACTTAGAATAGAAACATGAAAACAATGACTTAAAAACAATCCAAATAACTGATGACTTACACGTAATAGATGGTGAAAAGCAGAAGGAAATAGACTGCAGTTTCATGGTCTATAAGATTAGGTATAGTCACTAAATTTGAAGCATGGTTATTTTTTCTTCTGAATTTCCCATTATGTGAAACAGAAAGGGGAATCTTATTATGAATTCACAAGAAATTCTCCATGAGAGGACAGAATCTGTGTGTGTGTGTGTGTGTGTGTGTGTGTGTGTGTGTGTGTTTTCTTTAATAAGGCAGCAGAATTTTTCAAGCACAATGTTCCGGAGGAAATTTCTAGTGCAGGTCACCCTATAGGTCAGTGTCACTACTCTAACTGATTACCTTAGGTCTCCACAGGAGGGCAAGAACAGGAAAAAATGGAACTGTGTTATGATTTTGATATTAGGTGTCCCCCAAAAGCTCATGTGAGAGACAATACAAGAAAGTTCAGAGTTGAAATGATTGGGTTATGAGAGCTTTAACCTAATTGGTACATTAATCCACTTGAATGAATTAACTGGGTGATAATTGTAGACAGGCGGTGTGTGCCTGGAGGAGGTGGCTTGCTGGGTGGCTGCCTTGAGGTACATATTTTGTCCCTGGTGATCTGAGCTTAGTCTCGCTGGGCTTCCTTGTTGCTGTGTTCTGAGCTCCTTTCCTCCCACGACAGCCCTCTACCATGATGTTCTGCCTCACCTTGGGCCCACAGCAATGAAATCAGCCGTCCATGGACTGCAATCTCTGAAACTGTGAGTCCCAGATAAACTTTTTCTCTTCTACAATTGTTCTTACAAGGTCTTTTGGTCACAGCAGTGAAAAAGCTGACTCAAACAGGCTGAGTCCACTTTCCAGATTTCAGTTTAGTACTTCTGGGTGAGTCATACATATCTATATTTTTGAAAAGCAATCTCAATGTGTCTGATCATTACATTGATTTGGAAAGCAATGATGTGTGATAAGATATTCATGTATCTTAGTTTGAGTTCCTCCAGTAAACACCGAGATAAGGATTTGAGTGCAGAGAGTTTATTTGAAAGGTGAAGGAGACATCAATAAAGGAGTGGAGAAATGAGACAAGGGAAGAAAGAGCATAAACATGCCTCACCTAGAAGCCCATTACCAAGACAGAATAGGATGCTTATCTGCTAAGTTTTCAGTTGGTATCACTTGAGCCTGCCCTTAGAGAATGGCAATGCCCTGGTATCCCCAATTTCCTGTGTATGTGGCAAAGTATGTGGTGGTAGCTGGACATCCTGGGCACATGCGTGTAGGCTAATGCACACCATTTGGAATTTGGCTGGTGCACATGGAAATGGAAGGAGCAAGGACCACTGTGACTGCCACAAAGCAGTGCACAGATGCCTGATTCACTACTATCTCAGGAGCAACTTTGGAACTCAGGGTTGTCATTCTTATGGTTGAGAGATATAAACACATCTTTCCACCAAAGAGCTGGTTTGCTTTTGATATAGTGGGATTCAGATCTGGGAATAGGGGGGATGGATGTAAAAAAGGGTTCAGATCTCTGCAGTGCCCAAACACCAGGTCCTGCTAACTGAGTGAGCTCAGGCTTGCTTTGTTCCTCAACACCTTGCTATCCTTTTGTACAGATTAACAGAAAAATCTTTCCTTTATCCTCTACCATTTATAATCATGGGTCTTAGATGAAACTTCATAAAATTAAAGGATAATGCACAGGTAGGAAATCTGACATGAGTGGATCAAAGGACTGCTGTGGATGGCTCGACCTGGCTTTACTACTGCACACTAGCTATATGACCTTGGGCAGGGCTTTAATTTCATCATCTGTAAAATGGGAAAAATGGTAGTATTTACTTCATAATGAATGTGAGACTCAGGGAAAGGAGGAACAGAAACTTGCATTGTGCAAAGTAAATGATAACTGTTTATAGAGAAAGTTGGAATTATTTGATACAAATTCTTTGTGACTTATACACAGAGATGATGAAGTTCATAAGGTAAAGCCAGAAGGTTTTGGCAATGGTAAGTGATGGCAATGTCTGTTTAAGTCAGTCTTAAACTGACTGTTTAAAGGAGTGTTTGTTCCCACTCCTTTCTTTCAGGTAGCACATTCCCAAGATTTTCTTTGTTCTTCATTTCATATTCTTCTCTGGTCACTGCAGCTGGCTCCTCAGAGAGCCTGGTAATTGTCAAGGTTGTCTGTGAGGATGAAAGACTTGGAGAGAAGACCAGCATCTTTCAGATGTTTTCCTTTAGAGGAAAGGTAGACAATCCCAAGGAAGCTGGGTTTGTGTGAGTCAACCCGTCCTATCTCCTGTGGGCCATTTTAAGATCTATTCAACAATCAATGCCATTAGCTCAATAGAGAGCTTGTTAATCCTTAGAATATTGGCCTGATTTCAGATGGCCTTCCATTTTACCATCTCTTTTCTGAAAGAAAAATATAACAGAAAAAAAAATCAGAAAGAAAAACAATGAGGTTTTGTATCCAGCTCCAGAGAGACCCACAATATACTGACTTCAGGCCCTGCTTCTAAGGTCAGATCCAGAGAATGCCTGTCATTTCAATGCCTGGACACCTACAGAGAAATAAAGCAAATACATTGATTCTTTTTTTGAAAGTACTGAGCAACATGCAGAACATCTGTCAGCCTTAGAAGGAACAGCTCATGAAGTTGATGAGTTCAGCTGCTTTTACTGACAAGTGGAAATGTTTGCAATGAACCTGGGGACAGCCTGAAAAATACAACTACTGATTTCCTTGGAAATCTAAAACTTGGGCCATCCCTAAGCCAAATTACTGGCTGAGGGTACACTTTGTTTTCAGTGTTCCCACAAACTCCTTTTCTGATGCTTTTAGAACTCTATTACCCCATGTTACCCCAATGTATATGTGACCACACATACACACACAAACAATCCACATATGTGTATTTCTTAAGTGATTCATACCAGCCTCTGATTCTTTTAATGCTGAAAAAGTTCCAGCTGCAAAAATGGATGACTTTCCTTTTAACTATTGTCCACTCATGAAACCAGGGGACAGTATATCCATCTTGTGATCTCAAAGGCATAATTTTTCTGAGTTGGGAGGTAAAAGTCATGAACCTCAAAGAGTATCCTAGCCAGGGTCTGTGTGACCCACTGAGGGTCATTTGATGTATTCTAGGCCATCCATATTACTAGTGTGGACACACGTGTCATGAGGAATTCAGGTCTTCCTTTTTCCTGAATTCTGATTCATTTATATGGATTTGAGAAAGTATTAGGGAAGGCCACAAATTAGTGGCACTTGCACTTGCATCTGGTTTGCTTTTTCCTGGGCAAACCCAGTGAATGGATGAATCAGTGATACCACTTAAGGAGGCCAGGCTGACAGAGCTCTGGAAAAGGAGAAAAGCACGACTCAATGGCAGTCCCTCTCCTCCTGCCAGTAGGGCTACACTCAGTCACTCATGGTTTATGTCGTTGCTCAAGGAAATAAATATTGATCAACTTTCCCTGTCTTGGAAGTTGCTCCAGGATCAGTTTCATCTCTTTCCTGGGACTCCAGGTCATACGTAGCACTGAAGGTGTTACTGGGGGAGGGGCATTTGTAAAGCATACAGATCTCCTTTTTCATACCTTGAAGGAAAAGGAGGTTTTGGAAAAATAGATATTCTTTATTATGATGCTGTGTCAATTTACGAGCCTACCTTGCCTTTCCAGTCCTCAAAGAAACTTGCTGACTCCCTTGTGACATATTCATGATGTATATTAGTATGTTATTCTGTTTCTTTGATGATTGGGAAACAATTTACAGGAGAGGCACTTGTCCTTTAAGGGACATTGTATCGGTAATGTGGAGACATAGGAACAATCACCAAGCCTGCAAGGGTTTTGATTTCAACAGCTGTAAAATAAGTGGATGAGATCATTCTAGGCCTCTTCTAGCCCTGACAGTCTAAAAGTTCACTTATCTTCAGGAACCTGAACATTTAATTAAGCAGAATTTTCCATTCCCCAACTCTGCCAGAGAGATGAGAGAACTTACTATATGAATTGAAAATCTTGAACCATTAAGGAAAACTTACTCACATCCCAGAATGCCTTATTCTTGTTGATGTCAGAGCAAGAATTAGTGTGAGAAATCAAGAGAAGGACATAAAAAAGAACAACGCATACCTGGCAGATTTTATATATCCGTGCATTACAATTTGCCAAAGTGTTCTTGAAAGTTAAATCTTCCATTGCATAACTTTTTTTTCCATCACTTTCTTAATAATGTTCCAGTTGAGTTGGCATGTTTTATGATTTTCCTTGCTTCAGAGATAAGCACATTCTCAAGGATTAGACTAAAATTCCCAGGTATTTTTGAATTTAGAAACATTGAGGTTAAGAGAATAATGCCAGTGGAGAAGTTTGACGAAGACACTGTTAATTATATTAGGAGGCAAGATGGTATGTGCCTCAGATAATGGGATGATGGTTAATTTAAAAAACCTTCCAGTCCAAAAATAGCTCACCATAAATATGAACATCTGTAAGAGTTTGGAAAATCAAGAAGCAAGCTGGGATCAAGGCTGGAGCCTGCAGGTTGGACTTTTTTCTGTACCTATGTAAGACTCTATGAATACTTTCCACTCACCAGCACCACACACTTTTGGCCTAGTGGGGTAGAACAGCCCTACAAACTGACAGAAAGATCATTTCCATTCATTTCTGGCCACAAAGAAGCCGAATAAATAAAATATTTATTTTATTTGTTTTTAATGGCTTATGTGCAATCTAACTTATCACTTGTTGTTGTAAAGCACCAAGGGCACTGTTAATTGATCATCTGTATGTATTCAGGAAGAGGAATTATGAACCTATGACACACCTCTCAGCCCTTTATATGTGGAGAAATAAACTATGTATGTGAGCATTTAGCTTTCCTGAATCTGAGCAAAGAGATGACTATACTTACAACATGCCTCAGAGATTTTTCCTTTATAAGTACTTTCACTTGACTAATGCAATTGGTCATTAGGAAAATAAGCTTTTATTAGTAAGGATATAGGATTTTTTGAAGGAGCAACCTGCAATGGATTATCTAATTTGTGAAAGCTATTATAAAATTAATATGCTCATACACAACTAATTTATTTAAATTGTAAACAACCCTCTGAGCAAAAGCTTGAATTTCCTGTTCTTTTGGGGGGAAACGTTGTAATCCTTTCAGTTAGTCATCTTTCTGTGGTAGAACTTACAGAGATCTATTATGGAGTTGGCCTGCAGGGGGCGTTAAATCTTCATCAAAGCTTCAAAAATCACTGGAAGGCTCTCAAATCCAGTCAACAGAAGCAAACAGTCTTCCTTTCTTCTCACTGGGATTCAGGAGTTCTAGGACCTAATATCCTGACTTTCACAACTCAGTCTTTTAGATTATAATTAACTTTTTAGTATGGGTGTGGAAACAATGTCCCTGGAGTGTGTATCCTGAGCCTAAGCTCTGAGTGTCTCCCTACAAGTCTTAGATTGTTTTACCCTCCAGTAAGCCTTTAAATAGAGGATTGCTACAGATCAGAACTCTAGGGCTTCCCTAAATATGGTTTATGGTTTTTGAAATATGGTTTTTGGAGCCCAGAGTTAACTTTATATAGGTTGGAGAAGGCTATGTGTCTCAAAATGGCAGAGGATCCTTCTTTCCTACGCAAACCTTACAAAGAGTAATTCGTGGTGCTATTTTTAAAGGAAACCATCACGTAGGAGGGTGCAAACCCAAGAGTCTGAGGAATTGGCAACTATGTAGTAAAGTCTATGACTCTAAGTTAATATAGTACAGTGGTTCAGAGGTCCATCGGTTCTAGATTTGACCAACCAAATTTTAATAATCTGCTGTACCCTCTGAGTTCCACGATCCTGAATCAATGACTTAACTGATTTCTGATCCACAGACTACCATCTCATATGGTAATTGTGAGAATTAATTAAGACAACCCAAAGAAAGCACTTGGTGCACAGAAAGTGTTCCATAGTTGATATTTGAAAGCAAATTACTATCATTCCTTAGACTGGATTCAAGATAACTGTCGTATGGTTCCAGCTTTGTCTCTCACTTCTCTACGGAGGCTCCTTCATCCTAAATACCTCCCTGTGCCTTTATCCCTTTGCTCCTTCTGTGTCCATCTTTTATTGTCACCTCATGAGATCCCACCCAAGACTCAGGGATTATCAGTAATGCTATCTTAAAACCAAAAAGAAACCCATAATTCATGATTCCAATAATCAAATATGCTTTCTCCTACCTTGGACCAATGACAGGGATCCAATATCTTGGTGGGTGACAGATTTTTTTTTTTTCAATTTTCACAGAACTGTACAGCTAATGTGGGTGACTTTTTTTTTTTTTTAACCATAGAAACTATACTTCTATAAACCAACTCAGTAGGGATACAATGAGAAGATCTAATCTTTGGAGACAGAAAGATCTGCTTCAAATTCAAGTTCAAATACTTTCTACCTGGAAAATCATTGAATCTCTTTACTTGCTGTTTCTCTTACATAAATAAGGCAATGACCCCTTTCTTCTCTTTTAGTGAGGATTTAGAGACGATCATAGTGTCAAAATGCCTCACACAGTTGAAGCTATATGATTATTAAGACTTTCCTCTCTAGCATTGTTATTTCTATATTTGTTATACATTCCTGCCCACCAGAAGGTAATCTCAAGGACAGAATATGTGCTATCTTTCTCTTGGTCATTATGTCTAGTATAGAATAGACGCACAGCAAGTATTAACATACCTAAAATGCCAAAAGGCATTCCAGCTTAAACATCTGTAGGATGCCACACTTGGATAATCACCTGGGTTTGCTAAAACTCAGTATTTCAAAATCTGATACTCAAGTTGGTCAATATTTCAGCTATGTCTCCCCAGTGTACAGTAGGGCTTAATAATACATCCTTCATTGTGATGGTTCTTTAGATTCATAGGGTGGTCTGTTTTTCTTCAAAGCAAGTAGAATGACTGTATCTTTTTTTTTTTTTTTGACCAAAAAGTCACTCTGTTTTCCATGGTTCAAAGTTAAGCTTTTATTTGGTTTTAAATTAAAAAAATAAATTTCGTTATTAAATAGTGAGATGGGTCTAACTAATGTTCAGATAGTAGCTTACTCAGGAATATACCACCAGGGGTACAATTAAGGGAATTGATCACCTAAACTAAAATTATTTGTTATGTCATAGTGTTTGTTAAAAGTTCAACAGTGGCATAATTCAAAAGAAACTGAAATACAAAGTTTTAAATGTTTACAATGGATGGGAGAATTAAACCACTTATTCTACTGCAATCTCAGACTACTTTCTTTCTCAATGCCAGTCACTTTGGACATTATACCACAGTGCTAATGTCATCGGGTTCGTCTGCTTTCTTTTGCCTGCTTGGCAGGGATTTCAAGTATTCGAGGTGTCTCCGGGCGTCCTCCTGATTTTGCCTCACATAATACACCACGTATGAGATCACCATGGTGAACCAGCCAAACATGGTGACCAGCATGGCATAATCGGTAGTTTTTTTAGGGAGGTTACAAAGGTCAGCATCGTTGGCAGCATTGAGGAACGGTCTTCCGGCGTGTTCATCCAACACGGAGGTCTTGCAGATCACGTTGTGGGCTGTCTCATGATTGGATGCCATGCTCCTCAGAACCTGCTGCAGAGTACAGTCACAGTGCCAGGGGTTGTTGGCAATTCTGGCCCTGGCCTTCAGGTTATTGAAGGCATTTTTATGCACGCTTTGAATCCGGTTGTCCGACAAGTCCAGAGTCTGCAAGGTTTCAGCTACTCCTTTGAAGGCGTGCTCATCAATAAACTCGATGCCATTTTTGGACAGGTTGAGAACTCTCAGTTGATGCAGGTCTTTAAAAATCTCATTGGGGATAGATGTGATCTGATTGGAGTCCAGATACAGTAAGACTGTTTCGGGAGGAAGATCTCTAGGTATTTCCTTGAGATTTGCATTGCTACAGGTGACATTTAAGCCCCCAGAGGAAGAACAAAGACAGCCCTTGGGACACATACTGGCAGAATGAAAGCACAGTATCATAAGAACAAAACTCTGTAGGAGGAGACACATGGAGAGGGAACGGGTTAACCACAGGTCTACCAGATTCATGCTGGAATGTCAGCATAATCACAAGTCCATTCCTCATTTACTCCAACAACTGTGGCAATGATTCCAGCTCTGTCCACACTGTTGATTTCCTTCTCGAATAGTTCAAAAGGCTGCAGCTAACATGTGTGTCTCTTCATTATTCCTGCCCTTGCTCGGGAACCTAAAGGAAAGGGAAGCAGATGCAATTAGCCCTTTTGCAAAGGGAGGAACACTGCAATTAAAAGTGCTCTCAGGCGTCTGGCATTCTACGTGAGCAGGAAGGTTAGTTATGCAGATAATTTCCATTAATGCCACTGGGAATCATCTGTGTAATGGGAATCTCCTGCTCAAATCCCAGGCGTTGGGGAGAAGACCATCAATAAATGACAACATTTCTGAATTCTGTCTCCTTGTTTTCAGCTGGAAGAATTAGATCAAACAGTCCCAATTTATCTCTACTTATCTCCTGGACCCCTTCTAAATTCTACAGCATTGAAATTTAATTATGTCTTTCACCCTTCCTATGGTAACAGATGCATTAATGCAATTTAGCCCTGAACTTGGGCAGCCATGAGAAATAATACCAATGATTCATAGTTAATGGCCACAGTCAGGAATACGTGTCATGGCTTTTGAATAGATGCCCAATTTGGAATATTGTCTCTAAAGAAATTAATTCTTGAATTAAGAAATGAATAAATGCCTTCGAATCTTCACAACAAAATATTGCTGAGGGCAGACAAACAAGAACTTTCAGAAGGGTAGTTTCCCTTGTGACCTCCTGAGATTATATTATACCTGGGAGGATGCTTCTAACTGAATTTCCAAAGAATTCTCCTTCTTTCTTCTAAACAACATACCCCCTCCCCCAGGGATCTTCAAAATATGACACATACCTATAAAACTTTTTAGTAAAAGAAGAGAATTAAGAAATACTGGCTCCTAAAATTTATCCAGTAGCCTACTTTTTCTTTCCATATTAGCACTAGAAAAAGTCACAGAAATTACAGAATTAAGTGATATAAGCAAGATTATAAAGCTTAATAAAAGCAAAGAACAGAGATAAGTATATAAAGCTACCCTCTGATATAAAGAGAACAGACATAGCTTTGGGACCAGTTCACCAAGACTAGTGGATAGAAATGATATGGCTTGCCCAAGGTCAAACAGCTTGTAGGTGTAGAGATAGAACCGCAGCCAAAGTTTTGTTCTGACTCATTAATCTCACAACTCTTTCCACTACCCCCACAGCTCTCTTCCAATCCCATCTGCTCTATGACAATACTCAGGATCCAGCAAGCATTGCTTTTTTTGTGACTTCTAATGCAGTTATGTTGTAGCCTAATCCCGTATCTGTGGCTCTTGTTCCAAGTTGAGAACCCCATGGGGCTCAATTGAGGGGACCCTCTGCATGATGGGAAAAAAAATCCATGCATGATTTCAGAAGCTTCTCTCCCAGGATCTGAGAGACAAGGAGAACAGTCACTTCTCTTACAGCAGTGTGCAGCAAAAGTCTTTCTGCAGAAGCAACAAATGACTTTCTGCAAACTTATCCTTTATAAAGATCCCAGATGGATAAATACAGAGGGAAATGACTCCAAATGTTACCAAACTTGCAGAAGAGATGATTAATGTGAGCTGAAAACATAATGAACTGGGTTGTTAATCATGGAAAAATGAGATTAACAACAGCCAAATGGAGTGGATGTGCTTTTGGAATCCTGCATCCCTTAAATGCCAGAAGATGCTAAAGAAGGACCCCTAGGCTGGCTAAGCCATCCATCAACAGCTCATTTCATTTGCAGTGAAGTGTCCCTCCCTTCCATCTTTTCCTCCCAAACTACATTGTATGACATTTGGGGACTCTAGTAATTACCTAGATGGGAAGGTGGCAAAATAAACAGGTATGGAAGGCAGGGCACTCAGAGAAGAAAGAGAGGGGCAGAAGGACAGGGCAGGGGTGCAAGAAGGAAGACTTGAGAAGGACACAGGAGATAGAAATGAATTTGGAGAAAAAAAAAGGAAGGTCATGTCAACCAAGCAACTTTCATTAACAGAATGTGAACCAGCCTAAAACCTCTAAAAAGGTGGGAAACTTCTGGGGGAGAGTTCATTTTTTCCCCTTAGTTTATTTGAAAGAGTTTTACTGTAGAAATGTTTTTATTTAATTCAGACTAAAAACTGCATGAGGGCAGGGACTTGTTTGTGCCTCATGGAAGAACAAGAGTAAACATTTTCAGATTAGGACATATACTGGATTGTGTACCAGCTTTAATCCTTGCTAGCAAGATGCTCTTGGCTAGGTTGGTCAATCTGTCTAAATCTTATTTTCCTTATCTTTTTATAGAGACTTTATTTTTTAAAATTTATTTATTTATTTATTTATTTGCAGTACTGGGAATTGAACCCAGGGCCTTGTGCTTGTGAGGCAGGCACTCTACCAACTGAGCTATATCCCCAGCCCTGAGACTTTAAACCTACCAATTATAAGGTTGATTTGAGAATTATACAAGATAATCCACATAAAGCACTCAGCACAGTACCTCATGGGTAGGAAGAACTCAGTGCTTACCAGCTATGGTCAGTTTTAATATTCCCAGATACATGCCTGCCACTTACCATAGTGCTTGACAGACTGTGAGGGCAAAATACATATCTGTTATATGAATGAAGCAATGCAATACTGAAAGTCTAGCTGTGCTTTTTCTTCCATATGGTGACTATTTTTGTTATTATTTTTAACATAAACAGTGGCTCATCAAATGTCTACTAGCTTTACATACCAATGTGGTGAACTTTGGAAACATAAGTACAGATTCCTGAGAGACAAAAGGAAGAATGGAGCTCTTTTTCATCAGACTCCTCTAGGTTTAGTCATGGTTTCTCCAGAATGATCATTCCAGTGGCCACAGTCACCATAGTGCAATCCTTCTTGAGATGGAATCTCTCATGCTCTTGAAGGGCCAGTCCAACTCTGGATGGAATGTTTTTGAGGAGTACAAATATAGAGAATCTCTTGCATTCAAGGATACACTAAAGGATACACTAAAACTAAGTATTTAATTTTCTATGATGTTTGATAAAAGAAGAATAAAACCTTCTGAGATTGGCTAAATTGTTGGGACAATCACTAGGCTTCCACCCCCCACCAGGATAAAATGACAACAGATGAAGGATATAGAAAGTCAAGTCCTTAGATGTTGTGAAGGTCTGAATATTTATGTCCCCATATTGAAATCTAATTCCCATTGTGAGGGTTCTTGGAGGAGGAGCTTGGGGGAGTTGTATAGGTCATGGGAGTGGAGCCCTCATGAATGGTATTAGTATCCTTACAATAGAACTCCTTTGTTCTTCTGCCATGTGAAGTCACAGAGAGAAGTTGACATCTTTGAACTGGAATATGGGTCCTCACCAGACACCAATCTGGAACTTGATCTGGGACTTCCCAGGTTTCAGAACTATGAAAAATAAATTTCTATTGCTTTAACAGCACAAATGGACAAAGGCAGATGTCCAGAAGATAGACAGTAAGGTTAAAAATGTGGGGTCAAGGTCATCCTCACAGCAGGGATGGAAAAGCAACTTCTCTCACTCCACAATGCTGGACAACTAATTTCCAAAGAGGTCAGCTTACACTGCCTTAAGTTACTGGATGGATCAACAGCAGCTATTGAAAAGGAAGACATGAAGAGATGAACCTCACAGAAAAAAAGGTGGGTATTCCTCTGACTGATGATCATCCAGCAGAGAACAATGCTACACCAGAGTTTGGAAACCTCAAACTCACTCCCACTCTGCTTTGGATCAAATTTGCACACACACACCCAAAGCCGCAAACAAGATATGCTCCTGGAAGAGTAGTGCCTCCTTCCTAACTTTGGAATGAGTGGGCAGATACAAGGAAGGCCCTGAGGTCACACTGGTGAAGGGAAAAACAGTAACCACAGTCACTGCTTGCCCCTCAAAAGGAACCAGACTGAATAAAGAGGCAAACAAAACTACAGTGTCGGGGCTAGGGATATAGCTCAGTTGGTAGAATGCTTGCTTTGCAAGCACAAGACCTTGGGTTCAATCCCCAGGACCTCCAAACAAACAAACAAACACAAAAATAACAACGAAACTACAGTGTCTTTCTGCCTCCCAACTCCCTCTCTGCAATTCTCAACTTACTGGACAACCTCATCCCTATCCACTTATTCCCTTCAAATATGTCAAGCAAGAGGCCAAAGCATTTCTAAAGAAGTGCCTAGGTATGGTCTGTGCCCCAAAAGAGGATCCTTTTATTCCCAAACTCATGCCTTGTTCACATTTTCCTGCAAACAGGTTTCTGAGCCACAGCAGTTAATACTGAGATTGGGTGGCAAGCTTCAAAGATTGTTTCCAGAAGGAAAAGGGAAGTGTACTTAGCAGATTATTCATTTGGTGAGAAGACAGTTCATTTAGTGACTGACTAAGAACTCTGTCTTGCTTTCTGTTTCTTTCTTCTTGTCAATAAGGGATATTCAGGACCATTAGGGATTCTAACTCAAAAATGTTATTAACCCTTCTGAGACAACATAGTGCACCAATTCAGAAAGATATCTGTACACCAATTCCTTTTAATTACATTCTGTGCAACTCTACTATTAAATGGGAGGACTTGATTAAAAGGCAAAAGTTAGCAAAGCAGAAAAGTCTTTAGACTCACAATGCAAAATTCAAACCGATGGGGGAAAATACACTTAGTTACACAAATTTGAAACCTCTACATGGCAAAAAAGTGAGGTGATCCACAAAGTTAGGGGACAGATGATAAAATAAAGGGCTGATTTTATTTTTCGTATATGAAAAAATTCTTACAAAGGAATAAGACAGTGAACCAATAGAAGAATGGACAGAAAAACAAGATACATAAATGCCAATATATATAATGTGGATGATGTAAAGTAAACAATATGAAAAGATCCTTGATCTCATTGACAGTAAAATAAATTTAAGTTAAAGCATCTATAATCTTGTTTATAATTAGGAAGACTATTTAAAGTCAATGAATATGTGAAGAACAATGCATTCTCAAACACTTGATGAGCAAATAGATTGGTGAACTCTTTTTATGAGCAATTTACAAATATCAAAAATTTAAAATTTAAAAAGAAGCTTACATCTTAAACTTGTATTGATGTAAAGATGTCCAAATATGATCCCCAAAAGCACCTGGGAAAAATGATATGTATAGTATAAGCACATTTGTATGCAATTTTTTAAAAAAAGAAGTAATTGAACAAACAGGTATATGAAATATGATCACATATACATGTATCATTTCCAAAAGATTATATTAGAAACTTTTAATAATGCCTAGGCTTGGTGGTACACTCCTGTAATCCCAGTGGTTTGGGAGACTGAGGAAGGAGGATCATAATTTCAAAGCCAGTCTCAGCCATCTTAGCGAGCAAGCAACTTAGCAAGACCCTGCCTGAAAGATAAAATATAAAAAGGGCTGGGGTTGTGGCTCAGTGGGTGAGCACCTCTCAGTTCAATTCCTGATTCCCTGCCCCCTGCAAGAAAACAAAGAAACTTTTAATAATGGTTAATTCTGAGTGAGGAGTGGAACTGTGGGGCAATGAGGATAAGAATGCATATTCTATACTTCTACATTATCTTACATTTTTGTTATAAAGGTGTGTTTTATTTTATAATGAAAATTTATAAGATGATAACACAAAAGCATCAGAGATTATTTGAAAAACTAACCCAAATTTAATGCCTCTGAAAGTAACTATTCAGCACATGAAAGCATTGGATGATGTTGTCCCAGGTAGCAAAGGTGATGAGAAGATGATGAATTTTAAAAACAGAGAATGTTTCAAGGGACTGAATATATAAATGGACAATATATAAAAATAGAAGTCTGACCCACAACCTGCAGCTCTCAGTCCAGGAAGCTAACCTCAGCCTCTGTGGCAACCAGCCCAAATTAGCCAAGACTTGACCAATAAATGACAAACTTCCTAAATTTTGTCACTGCTTTCAATTTTGGACCAAGCAGAAAGAGCCAAATGTGCACCCCTAACCAGTTACATAGGATACAGTACTTTAGTTAGCCTGCCTTCAGCCTCCCCACGCCAAGAACCTCCAACTGGGGCTTACCTGAAACTTTCTTTTATTTCACTCTGAAGCTTCCACTCTTTCCTGCCTGCCTTTGAGTCGTTGCTAAATACGAGGGATAGTGGCTGACTCCCCAGCTCAGAAACTGAATAAAGAACCTTTGCTTATTCTCATTTGAGTGGTTTTAATTCATCAACGCTAAAGTTTGAGTATTTGATATCTTTCAGACAGTATATCCAAAATTAACTGTATTACCTAGAATAGAAATCATATGCAGATTTTTTATATGATTAGATTTCCTATAAACTAAGTGTAGGCTGCATAACCTATTAATCGGTATAATCCTGACCCTTCCCACCCCCAGGAAAAAAAATCAGGGAAACTGAGTTGGGGCCTAAATAATTCAGGTGAATGAGTTGCACAGGTGATTCCCTCTATTGCTGCTCTTTTGGATCATGTCGCCTCTCCTTCACTCACATCTTGAGCACTGAGTCCTGCCTTGAATTTTTGTTCTACATTTCCATCAGGGCATACCTAAAAGTAAAATCACAGTTTTTAACCTTCAGTTCCCAACAGCAACTTCCCCTCTCCACCTTCAACCACTGTTCTTCCCTTCTGATTTCTTGGAAAGTTTTCATTTGCGTTCTCTCTTCTCCTTCTTCCTTGCTTTGCCTTCCCATTGTCTCTCTCATTGCTCAAACCAACATCTTGTTCATAAAAAGAGAACAAGCCCTCTTCCTGGTCTGCCTCTGGCCAGATTTGCTCTGCTTCCATTCTCCACTGTCAGGCTAACGTAGCATTTGATCCATGTTGTCCCACAGATCAAAAAGCTCTAATGGCCCACTCTTCTTCATAACAACCTCCTTTTCCAATCAAATCTCCCTCCATGCTTTCTTGCACAAACCCAGAAAACTGAGCTCAATAAGCATAGATCAGTGAGTGAAAAATTGATGAAGAGGGTACTGTGTCCCACAAATATAAATTTATCAGACACCATCCCAGTTGATGATTCCTACCATGTGGACCAGCTTTCCTGATTTCAAATGCAATTATAAAGATGTGGCCCATGAATCATTTAGGTGGCCCATTAATAATAACAGCTCCTGTCCTTTAGTCAAGGATATGAACTGATGAGGTGGACAGATTCAGGAGGAATACAGCACCCTTCTATTTAAAGGAAATATAATATGGCTGCAGATTCCAAATGGTTCAAGGCAGGGAGTTCCTGAAGTCTACAAACTCTCCCTTCTCTGATATCCTACTCTCTATGATATCATTTGTCATAGTCTTTCTTAAAGATATCAAGTTATCTTCTTTATTAATAGACCACATGGTCTCCAAGGGCAGGGTCAGTATCTTAATGCTTTTCATGTTTTCACATTGCCCCTGGTAAGAATTTAACAAACGTTTATCAAAATGAATTGGGATCCATTCTCATTTCATCAAAAACCAGCTGTAATTTACTTGGACTTTGTTACATGCCAAGTATTATAACTTTCCTATGTTCATATATGAATACACCACCAGTGTAACTCCATATCACGCACAGCCACAAATGTGGGATCCTAATTGGAATGGGTTGTACTCCATGTGCGCATAATATGTCAAAATACATTCTGCTGTCATGCATATCTAAAAACAACAAATAAAAAACATAGTTAACAAAAGTGATGAACTCATCTAACAGAATGGTGAAATTGAAGTTTTGGCTAGGTTCCTAGTTAAATGGACGTTAGTGAGGAATTAAGTTACCATATGGTGCTTGACTGACACACATTCTGTGAGTCCAACATCTCCTTCCCTACTTCAAATGCAGAAAGGGTCAAGAGGTACCTTCCTATCACCTCACCAAGGAAAGAGTGTATTACATGACCTCTGGAACTTGGGGCCAGAATTTCCTAGGTCAACCTGTTATGTAACTAGAGGTAGAGACAGGTGATGTTTTGATGGAGTGAGCCCACACCTCCAGAGTGGTCAATGTGGGATGGGAAACAATTTCCTATAGGTCACCAATGATCACCAAGGGTCAAAAGCTCCCCAAGATTGACAGCATCTTGGGTCCTGTCTCACTGTCTCATGAGAATTCTTGGTAGGGCAGAGGGAACCCAGCAACAACAACAGAAAATGAAAGGAATGCTTGGATTTGGAGAAATAACCATTGAGAGCACAGCCACTACCAGAATCAGGGAGCCATATCATATGACTCTGAGCTGTGGCATCAGAGTCACAGGTGAGAAGCACTAGGCCCAGAGATCAGGAAGCTTCCCATTCCATTCTCCCCCTGCCCCTGAGCAGCTGCCCCAAGATATTCTGACATGGGGATAGGGTGGGATAAAGGGGCAGAGGGGAGAAATCAAGAAGCCCATCACTCCCTGTTTCCCTTTGAGCTTGATACAAAAGGAAGTGGAGAGTAGTTGAATATTATATAAAATTCTGTGTTTCAGTTAATCTTTTGGACTAGACATTGAAATGATCATATTTTTTTACTTTGGTTTAAATTAACTGAGTTTGTGACTTCAAATAATGGTAGGACAGTCTAAGGTAAGCGACTAGGCACAAAATATGGGGCTGAATGAAGTTTTCATTTAGGGACTAGAGGAGAACAATCAATGGAACAGAAATGAAAAGAACAGTGAAAGAAAAAAGTAAAGTTGTATTTTATTCTTGTTACATATATATATCATCTTGCTGAATCTTCACAGCATAAAAGGGAGCAATTAAGACCCTTAATTGAACAGATGAACAAATGAAGGTTTAAGGAGGTTATGTAACCTGTCTATAATAACAGTTGCTAAGTGACAGAACTAAGATCCTTCCTTCCTCCCTTCTTCTCCCCTCCCTCCCCCATCCTTTCTTCCTTCCTTTTCTTCCTTCCTTCCTTCCTTCCTTCCTTCCTTCCTTTCTTTCTTTCTTTCTTTCTTTCTTTCTTTCTTTCTTTCTTTCTTTCTTTCTTCTTTCTTTCTTTCTTTCTTTCTTTCTTTCTTTCTTTCTTTCTTTCTTTCTTCTTTCTTTCTTTCTCTTTTTCTTTCTTCTTCTTTCTTTCTCTTTCTCTCTCTTTTCTCTCTTTCATTTCATTTCATTTCATTTCATTTCATTTCATTTCATTTCATTTCATTTCATTTCATTTATGTTGCCCAGGTTGGCCTCAATCTGTGATCCTCCTGCCTTAGCTTCCTGAGTAGCTGGGGTTACAGGTGTGCATCACCCACCCAGCTCAGAAGCAATATCTGAAGGCCCTTGTCCTCCAGAGCATGTGTGGTCTAACATGGTACCATACAACATTTTATAGTTAAAATGTAATATTTCTTTTCTTCTTCTCAACTGACTACGCTGAAATGAGGAACAAGGACCAAGATAGATTTTACATTGCATATTATAAAGAAAGATGGGTGGTATAAAGAGAGGGAGGAAAAAAGGCTGAAGAGCTTCTAAATCCAAATTTCTAAGATTAGACATTTGTCTTACATTTGTGAACTACTGTAGATGCTTGTGAGACAAGTTCTGAAATATGCTCTTATTTGATTATCTTTAAGTAGCCCTGTCAGATACACAGGCTGGATGTCATGTACCCTGTACACTGGAGGAACTCAGAGAATGGAGACTCCTCAAAGTCACACAACTCATTAGCAGGACAGAACTGAGATCCCAGATGTGCCCCAGAGCAATTCCTGTTCAATATGCATCAGTTTGTGTATCTCTTTAACTGGTCACTTTTTAATATGGAGAGTCTATTAACACAAGTGCTGAGTTTCAAATGCCAAACAAGTTCCCTGTTACCTTTTCCTATGGCAATGCTGGATGCTGAACCCAAGGTCTCCTACATGGTAGGCAAGTGCTTCACCACTGAGCTGCGTCCCCAGCCCGTAGGCTCTCTTAAATCCACTCTGATACAAAACTGTTGTCAAAATGGCATGCAATCCACTTGTTCCAGATCTCAGTCATTGTAGGCACTGCTTTTCATCTTTGAAAACTTTCACAAAATAAATGTTTAAACACTTGATATACTGGAAAAAAACCAGAGGCTTCTGAATACATTGTCTCTTCCCTAAATGATCTAGTGCTCATAGATTTCCAGGGTGGATTTAAAAGTTCTTCCTATTCATGAATTCACTGGAAAAACAAACAAATAGATTTTTAAAAACCCAGCATTCATCCCTTTTTGGGTACTGAGCATAGAAATAAAGATACCATTATGTGTTGTTTTTTTTTTTTTTTTTTTTTTTGGTACTGGGGATTGAACCCAGGGCACTCCACCACTGAGCCACATCCGCAGCCCTATTTTGTATTTTATTTAGAGACAGGGTCTCACTGAGTTGCTTAGGGCCTTGCTAAATTGCTGAGGCTGGCTTTGAACTCACAATCTTCCTGCCTCAGCCTCCCAAGTACTGGGATTACAGGAATGCACCACCGCGCCGGCCCACCATTATGTCTTGACTAATCCATAATTATTATGCAACATGCTACAAATTTATAGGGAGATTAAGAGGGAATCATTCACCTTGGTTTCTTTTTGCTTTTCTAATATTATTTCCTAGCATTTTGTCTATGGCATTTACAACCGTGAGAGCTTTGCAAATTATTAAAATAAAATCTATGTAAGTTTAGGTCCAAATACTCAGCATAGTCCAGGATAGCTTGAAAGTTGCCTTTAGAGAGGCAACTTTGGCTCAATTCAGTTGTACTTCCATGTAGGATGAGTGACTATTATCACTCTTTTTAAAAAATATTTATATTGCTTAATCCTGAATTTTTCTTCTTACTAGATTCTGTGATAATAGTTACTGGCTTGGTGGGAAAGTACAAGATTTTCTTTCGAAACAAAGGTCTAGAAACTGGATTCAGTCCTCAACTTCTCAAGGAATGAACTTCAGGAATTTAGCAAATTACTTACACTTCTATGCTTTGGTTGCCCTGGAATCCACTCAATACACCAGTAATAAATCAAAACGTCAATAACATCTATCTCAGTGGTCTCACAGCTACAAGAATAAGTGGACATAAATACATGTGAACTGTGTTTCAAAAGCAGCTTTTAGTGGTCGAAGATGATGCTCTATCATAAATTTTAGCATTTAGTTGTTTTCCTAAAATATCAGATCCTTTTATTTAGGGACCCTCATATTTCTTTTAAACATAATCAAGTAGGAAATTATTCTCATATCACCTATATGATATTCACACCAAAACACATATCTCTAACCTGAATCTAGTCAAGAGGAAAGGACCTGACCAATCCAGAAACTGAGGCATTTTCAGACAATGGACTCTTTGAAAAGCTTGAAGGAAAATAAAACAATGAAAAACAGAAATACAAAAGCAAATAAATTGGGCTGGGGATATAGCTCAGTTAGTAGAGTGCTTGCCTTGCAAGCACAAAGCCCTGGATTTAATCTCCAGCACCACAAAAAAAAAAAAAAAAAAAAAAAAGAAGAAGAAAAGTAAATAAATGAAAGGGCATCTTCAAAACAGATTACAGAACTTATAGACTAGAGGAAAAAGATGTCACAACTAAAGGCATGCGAGAGAGGAACTAAATTTTTAAAAGATGATGAAAATGGACAACATTGGAAGAACTGGGGAAATTCAAATGCAGACTGTATGTTAGATATTATTTTATCAAGTTTAAGTTCTCGGCTTATCCTGATATAGAAGGGTAGACATAGTTGCTGTTTTTAGGAGACATATGCTGAAGTATTTAAGGGTAAATTGTTGTACTACCTCAACTTTCACAGTGTTCCGCAAATACAAACTATCTGTCTATAGAGTAGAAATGGAGACAGAAGTGGAAAATAGTTAATAATTAGTTCAGGAAAAATTGATGAATATACAGTTCACTGGAACAATTTTTTTTCAACCTGTCGGAAAGTATTTAATTTTTTCTAAAGAAAATTTGGGGATAGGGAAACTGCTATGTCTTAAAAAAAGAACTTTAAGAGGAGCAGAAATCCTCTTTTGGTGAAGCAGGAGAGTCTTAGGAATTCTAGTTAGCATATGGATGATCCCTTTATAGTTACACAAAATGGAAACCCCAAGTGCAATAAGCAACAATTCTCTGAAATAGCATTCCATGAACTCCAGAAATAAAAACGAAGGACTGTACATTGCTATGTGAGACTTTGGCAGGGCGAATGTGGCTTTAATTGGAGACCATGGAGCACAGCATGGCAGTTTGCTGATTGTGCAACCTGTCTATCTCACAGTTTCCTCATCTGAACACGGGATAAAGAAAACTCCCATATCACAAGGGTGTGGCAAGAATTAATTGAGAACACATAACTCTCAGTAAGAGTTACTAATCACTGGCAGTCATACTTCTCCGTCATCACGGTCCTCCTCATCACCATCACCATCATCTCACACCGTCTCCTCACTGCTATGACAATGTGGAGCCTTTAGAGGACAACCACTCCACTTTGCCCCCAGTCCGACAGTCCTTTTTCCTATGTTTCCTAAAAAGTAATTTTATTTTTCATTTATTATTAACTTTCCCATAGTATTCCAAGGAGAATCTAAATGGTCCATATTCAAAGACTTTAGTTACAGCAGAATTGTGGAATGGTAAAGAAAATATAGCATGTAAGGAGCAAAGGATGAGGGACTGATTCTGATGGTCCCTGACATTCTGTGAACACCTCGGGGTGTACAATGCACTGGACCAAACACTTTAGAGATGGAGGCAAATTGCATTCCAGGTTGGCCATATTTTGAGTCTTCCCAAACCTGATTTAGATGATGAGATTCTGGACTTTTGAACTGCCAATGCAGTGAGACTTTGGGGTTGTTGGTATGTGTTCACATAGAGGATGAATCTGAATCTTTGGGGGCCAGAGGGTAGACCAAAAAATGGACCCCAGATATTAGGATTCCATCTATAGAACTTATGAATGTTACTTTTTGTGGAAAAAGAAACTTGGTGGATGTGATTAACTTAGGCAGCTTGATAAAAAAAATTGTTCTAGATGATCCAGATAGGCAATAAATGTAATTTTAAGTGTCCTTATAAAAGGAGACAGAGGGAGATTTAACACAAAAGTAAAGAAGACTACAAGACTACTAAGGTAGAGATTGGAGTGATGTGACTTTAAATCAAGAGATGCTGGCAAACGCTAGAAACTAGAAATTGGAAATATCAAGGAATATGGATCTTCAATAAATGGATTTTTGTTTGTTGAAACTGATTTCAGACTTCTGTCCCTAAAACTCTCAGATTTGATGTGTGCTGTTTTAGCTAACTGAGTTTGTGGACATTTGTTACAGCATTCGTGGTAAAGTAATACAGCGAATGCAGACTAGAACTTGACGATTTCTACCTGATTCCCCTTTATATGATAATTAAGTAGCTGGTTTAGCTTGAGTTTCCTGGTAGCCAGAGGAAGAAAATAAAAAAGACAAATAACAAAACTTGTATGATCTCACACAGCAAAAGATGATTAGCTCTTAACAGAGATATGTATTTTCAAGTTTCACAATTTTTAAAAGATCCTGGAAAAAGACCGTGACACAACATTAATGGACAATGTCTTTAAATTTTCACCAATGATGTGGATATAGTCTCCTTTGGCCTCAGGCGTGAAGTCAAGTCATTGATCTGTGAAAGACTCTCTGAGCCCTGGGAAAATAAATTATTAGTTAGGGATGACGTTCATTAGAGATGCAGGACAAAATCAGGATGGGATAAAAAGTGTGGTAGAACAGGATGGTTAACTGTGAGGGGTTTATTTATAAACAAAGACACATGTGACAATGAAAAGCAGCTGTGAACCACTGTGCAAGAACAGCTGGTGGGCAGAAACTGTCCGAGCACAACGAGATCCAGGATCGTCTCACAGACAGCCTGCTTAGGAGTTAGGTGAGAGTCTGACCAAGCTCACAGGTTGTCATTGAAAAAGAGTATGCTGACCCTGACTGAGAATAAAACAAATGTCCTTGCTGGGCATGGGTCAGTGTAAACTCAAAACGTCCAGATGTGGGGCCATAATTACCAAAGTCTTCAGGAAATGGGGTCATAGGGTCTATTAAGGCTTTAGTCTTTTATTAGATATCTAGGTTGTCTCCTATTTTTTGCTACTATACATAGGGTAGAATTAAAATAATTCCATGTATGGTCTGTATCATTCAAAGAGCCACTGGATAACAATGGATAATGACTGAATTGAAAGTTGGTTACATCATCCAGTTCGTATAGAATCTGTGTCCACAGGATCAACAGCGAACTCCACAGAGCCAGGTGTTCCATGGGAAGGCAGCAGCTTGACGAGGCTGAATTGCCCTCTCCTCATTTTGGCCATTGTGGACCTTGATGCACAATGATGGGGACCACTGTCATTCTCAGTCCTTTTGCTTCCTGGTGAACACAAAGCAGATCGGAAAGGCAGGGTCCTAAATTTTTTGTCAAAACTTTATATTAAAAAAAAAAACCTGTTTATTTACAGCTCCTGCAACATTTTCTTGGCTGGAGTCCACTGTTTTTCCCAAGAAAAATCACTGGGGGAAAACGATGCCTTTATGTATTTTCATTGAAAAACATAGCTAAGCAAAAACATATGTATAAGGTTGTTTTTTCTTTGAGGCAGTGTTTGCTAAAGAAAAAAAAAGAAAAGAAAAAGAATTTTTAAAACTAGAATAAATCTATTCATCGCAAACAGATTGATTAAATAAATATGGTTACACTGATGAAAAGAATGAGGTCATCCACAGTCCATATTAAAAACATGTCAATTATATATCACAGGTAAAATTTGTACGTGTGATCCCATCTGTGTAAAACAGAAAGATACACATGCACACAAGAGCCTTAAAATATTATGGAAGAATTATGAAAAAACTGGCAAAAATTTTACCTCTAGAAATGGTTCTGGATGTATGGAGGTGAATTTATATTTTTTATCTTATACCATTTTCTACTGTTGTGATTTTTTGCCATGAGCACTATCATAATATTAACTAGACAATAAAAGGGATTGGCCAGTGGGCACTGACAGATAACCTAATCTGTTAGGAACTACAAAAGATGCAAAGTATCTGAAACATGGTATTTCTTTCTGATCAGCCACCCTGGACAGTCATTTAAACAAGCTAGATAAAACTATGTTAATTACAATGAAACTCTCAGCTGGGGAGTCTGTCTCCGTAAGTATAAGTGAGAATAATGCCTATTTCATTGGTTTCTGATATGGTTTTGTTAATGCCTGTCTTACAGTAGATGCTGGACAAATATTACTAATTACTAATACACTTGCAAAGGGGCCAGAACCAAGTTTGGATTTTCCAAGGGTTTTATAAAAAGCTAGGTGTCTGTGGGTTCTATCAAACAAACATCCTGAGGTCATACAAGTCTATGAGCATCACAATGGACCTCAGTCTGTTAAAGTTTCTGAGAATTTGCAGCCAAGTATCTACTAACCCAAAATTTCCCAAACAGGTTTGGCCCCCTCTCAAAGCCCCTGTCCCCCTCCTTTTGTTTTTACAGTGTAACCATCCACAGAATAAGACATTTGCTAAGTTCAAACCTAATTGAGCAGCATCTAACACTATCTCTACTACTGGTTACACACCCTCACTTTACCAAAATGTTCTGTAGGAGTATAAAATGATGAGTTTTGCAAATGAGAATTCTAATTGCACTTGATCATTATCATGTTGCATAGTTTTAACATGGAGAAATATCCAACATCAATTACTATATGTGCAGGCAAAAATGAAAAAATTAATAATTCACAGCTATTGCTAAGGGTCATTTTTTTGTTTAATTAATGTCCCTTGATTAAAACTATTCATGTCTATAAGTAAATTTAAAAAATGGGCCATTATCGTGTTTGAATTTTATCTCTTGCTATTTTCTCATCTTCAGTCACTACTTCTATTTATGAAAAGATTATTTAAAAATATAATTCTTAAAGGCCCATAAAATCTTATATAAATGGTGTTTTTGAAAAGAGGCTTTGGAGTTAGACATATTTAAGTTTGTTTAACTTGGTTGTTCAACCACTTAGTAGTTATTGCTGATAATTTGATACTTATTAGTTTTGTGGGTTTTAACACATGTTATTTAACATTGGACTTCAATGTTTTCATCTGTAAAATGAGTATGATAGTACCTATTTCACATGGTTTGGTAGATTGTTTCTACAAATGGCTTTGTTTGCTCTTCATTCTGTGTAATTCATGCTTTTTGGCAAAAAGATCCAAAAATCATCTACCATCAAGAGTTGGAGTCTATTTTTTCCATTCTTTGAGTCTAGACTAGCTTGGGACTTGCTTTGACTACATACCCTGAGATTGAAGGGTCCCTGTGCCAGTTCTGATCCTAAGCCCTTCCAAAAGACCTTGCATGCTTCTGCTTTTACCCTTGGAACTCTGTCCAGTCTCCATGATAACCAACCCTGGCTAGCCTGCTGGAAGATCAGAGACAACATAAAAGAGAAGCCAGCAGTCCCAGCTCAGTGTCAGCCACACTCCAACATGAGAAAACCCAGCCCAAATCATCAGAGACAACTCTCCAATCTTTAGCTGACCACACACTAACGAATGAGCCCAGCCAAGACCAGAACCACAATGCTACTGACAGATTTGTGAACAATAATAAATGCCACTAAATCATATTTAATATGTGGCTAAAACTAATTGAAACACATGAATATTTTAACAATTAAATACATATATATTTGTTTCATTTCATAATATGGTATTTAACACATGTAGTAACAATTAATGAAAGAGCATGCTTCTTAAGAAAAGCATAATAAGGAACTCATTCAAAAACATAATAATTGCTCCATGCTGAAGGATATCAGCCATCCCACTGCCATTAGAAACCAAATTACTTAATTCTGTCTGCTGACCATCACACTCAATAATGTTGCAAGTTGTTATGGTAACCTCTGAGCAGCCCAGAAAAACTGATACACAAATGCAATTTTAAGATCAGATCTGAAAAACAGATTTAAATACTGTCTGCTCATAAATCCCTGGTGTCCAGCACAATGTATTATGTGCAGCTAGTGCTCTAGCTGGGTAGCCTAGTGGTTAGGAGCAAGGACTCAGACATTAGACTGTCTGACTCTATACCCCAATTCCTTCAATAATCTTGCTTTCCCCATCTATAAAATGAGCAAAACAGTAGTCCTTACTTCTTCTATTCGTACTAAGAATAAAGTGAGATTATTTAGGTAAAGTACTTAGAACAGAACCTGGCACACAGTCAGTGCACAATAAATGTAAGCTAGCATTCTTTTTGGAATAGTTTTTGTTTTAAACATTACTCATGGAAACAGCGCCCATGTGGTAATTCCAAGCATAGGTGTGCTTCCTAGTTCTCTCCAGCGCTCAGAAGCTCTCCTGCAAACAAGAAGACAAACATCAAAGAAAGGACTACAAAGGAAGCAAAGGTTCCAGAGATCCAATGGAGAATTTAAATGCCATGTCTTGGGAATCCTGAGGATCCAGAACTGAGATAAATAACACTTTATTAATTCAGGAGTCACTGCAAGCATGAGGATAGTATGAGGTTCTCACCGCCTGTTTTGTCTGCAAAAGAGCTTCCATTAAATGGAGACTGCTCTCCATTAGCCAGCCTGGAGAGCAGAGTCCCAGGAGATCCCTTCCCCACTTTACTTAGGCCATCTACCCCCCAGCAAGCCTTGCCCAGAACTGTGACCTCACACAAATTCTCCCTAAACTATCCAAGCTGATGACCTGAGACTGACGCCTGGATCTTGATTTCCATTAGAGAGGAATAGAAACATCATTTGTATTCAGCTTCTCCTTCCATCCAGAGTTTTTCCTAATCAGGAATAATTCAAAATCTGGCCACAGAGTTAGTGAAGTGGATAAGAGACCCAGAGTTGAGACAGCTTGCACAGATAATGTGTAAAATGGGAAGCCAGGTAGTCGAGAATCAGCTCATCACCAGGGCAGCTATTTTGAATCTCATAATTTTTCCTTTCAGAACCACTGCCCATCAAGCCAAGTGGCATTGCTACCCTGAAACCTGTTAGCAGAAACTAAGTGGTGTGCACATCATCCCCAACCTTCATGCAATTTGCCCTTGATTTCTGATTTAGGTTTCTCAGTCTGTTAAGCACCTTAACCTATATTTTAAAGCCATCTTCTCAATGATCCCATGGGAGATCATGTAAGGTCAACATTTTCCTCATTTATGTTATCCTGTCACATATATTGTTCAAAGAAACTGAAGTCCTCCTCAAAGGAGAAGACAAAATGTAAAGCCAAACAAAACAAAGTCAAACATAGAAACTGCCTGAGTACCATCGATGGAGATTTAATTCTCACAGTAGGATCACCAGCCTCCTGTTTACCTAATTATGCCAATGAATCAACAAGGCAGCCCCTTTTAGATCAATGACTTGGATTTAGTTTAGAAATGTCTTTGCTTCTCTGTTCTCTACCTGGCTTTTTTTGGGGGGTTGGGGGGTTATGGGGGTTGAACTCAGTGGCACTCAACCACTGAGCCACATCCCTAGCCCTTTTATGTATTTTATTTAGAGACAGGGTCTCACTGAGTTGCTTAGTACCTGGATGTTGCTGGCTTTGAACTCATGATCCTCCTGCCTCAGCCTCCCGAGCTAGTGGGATTATAGGCGTATACCACTGCACCTGGCTCCAATTGGGTTCTTTATTTTCTCAGATAGACATATGTTTTTCCAACCAAGAGAAATCTCCCTTTCACAAGAAAGAAACCCCAAAAAACAACAATCGGAAATCAGAACTAAGATTATGGCCTATCTTTTCCATACTGTGCAGCTCATCAAATCTCTATTGGGAAAAATGTTATCTGAAGTTGGCTTGATTTTCCACTGGGAACCACCCGGAAAAATTAACAGCTACCCAGGGACTTAGCTTTTGTCAACAACAAACCAAATAAAACTTTCCAAGCCCATTTAATTGTCTACACGATACAGTAAGACTCCTTCTATCTCCTTGTTCAGATGTAACATGCCAGTTTAAATAAATCTGAATTGGTATTCTCTATCCTAGCATTTACTCTATCTCAGTGAAGCAAATGGCAGGTAAGATAAATAAAACTGGTAGGAATCAATCCAGGCGAAAAAGCCAAGCAAGTTAAGCAGAAGAAAGATAGCAGCTTCCATAATAAGATAACGTAAATCCTCATCTTGCCTCCTCTTAAAGCCTTGTCTAACTTTTAAAAAGTAGACCACCATCATATTAATATGCAGTCTCAAACATCCTTGCCTGAAGGATAGTTTCAGGAATTGTGACCAAATTGCCGGTGTATCAAACCAATTTTTATACAGTCAGTTCAAACTGTTTGGTCAGGTGCTACCATGTTATTTTTACCCCACTGGTAGTTTTTTTTTTTTTGTTTGTTTGTTTGTTTTTGCTTTATACAGTCACAGTTTGTGAGAATATGAAGAAAACAAGCCTAGCATGGTCTCCCTGATTCTCTGACCTAGTAAGTAACACAGTCTAGGCAGGAACACGGAGCATCTGAGCACGCCCTTCCCTTTCTGTTGCTAGCTCAGCAATTCCTAAAGTCACATATGGAAAGATTGGACAGAGCAGAGCAAAAGTATCCATGCATGGGTTGGGCCTGTGCACCCTTTGAACATGGTAGCTGTGGACATCCCCAGAGCTACCTGTGGGCCGAAGATAGTAAGGGCTCAGGACATGTTTGCTCAGTAACGGCTGAAAATATGGTAGAGTTTCTTGAAATCCTAACAGCCTGTTGAGGGGGGAGCTGGGTTCCTCCTTTCCCAGTGCAGACTTGGCCATCTCTCATCTGTATGCAGTCCATGTGGAAATGAAGGAGGAGAAGGAGAAGAGAGAGCTACTAATTATGAGCTTCTCCTCATACAATTAGGTTTAAAATAAAACAGAGCATCTCTCACTGGCAAAATAGAGAAGGCAACCTCCAATTTATGAACACTGACATCTGGCCAGATCCTGAGAATGACATCTCTACTCACCTGAAACCACCCAGAGATGTCCCTGGTCAGTAGGAGGCCAGGGTCTGTGAGGAAATGCTCTCGTTTTGCATGTCAGGAATGGTCCTGGTGTCTAAGATACACTGTCTTCAGGCCCGTGACACTGGCCTGGCTCACAAAAGCACAGAGAAAAAAAAAAGGGAGGTGAAATAGTTATGGGGGGTGAGGCAAGGAGAGATTGAGTCTATCCTAGTGGATTTTTCATTTTAATGTGTCAGCATTTCTGTCCGTGCCTCTACTTTGCCTCCGGTTCAGAACGAAAGACATCATTATCCATCCTCACAGAGATGGAGCAGCTGAGAGTTTGCAAGGACTCCTGTGCTCAGCTGGTGGGATGCCCTGGAGTCCAGGTGAACACCTCAGGGCTGCAGAAATTGGGCTCTCTCCAGATGCAAAGGTAGGTGGCACTCATCCTGTAATGAGTGCAGGCAGTTGTGGGGGGGGGGGACAGTCATTATTCTCTACTGTGCTGGCTAATATTCCCTGGCCACACTGAACTCCTTCCCTTGGCACAAAGAGGGAGCATTACTCTTTCAGTGGACCTTTATTTAAAAAGCGTGCCCGTTCCCCTCTGGAGGGGAACCTTCTCTGTTACCAGAAAATGGCAGATGCCATTCTGGCTGGGAGGATCTATGGGCATATTTTCAAACATTTATCCCTTTAATATTCATCTGCTGTCTTTAAACTTCTATCTTATGTCTTCTCAGACATGCAGAAATACCTGAGCCTCCTTCTGTGATGACCAAGATGGATGCTTCAATGAGGTAGCTATAGAGTACCAAAGCAAGAAAGGATCTGATAAAAACCTTTCCAGAGGCAACTTATGAAGTATCTCCTTGATTGGTAGCTCCATCCAGCAGCCACAGTGGGATGGCAAAAAGCTGTGGGAGGTGGGGGAGTCAAGGTGAATTCCTGACTATTTAAACTGTGGATTATCTCAACCCCTGCTTCTCTTCCCATTCCATCTGCCTCCTTGGGTCTGCTCATTATCACCAGCACCAGAGGGAAGGCAGAGGAAATGAAGGGAGATGGAATTCAAATGAATCGATTTTGCCACTTGTTAGCAGCTCAGCTCACAAGTATACAAGGGAGTGGGGGTAGGCTGCAGCTCTTCTGTGGGTTTCAATGCTCCATGCTATTCTTGTCCCCCATGCTGCCAGGCAATATCGAGTGGGATGTATGGAAATGATCTGTGGGACGAAAGAAGAAAGGGTGGGGAGCTCTCTCCAGCAGTAGCTTTTTCAAAGAAAAGGCAAAGGAATCATATGCTCAGCAGCTTGCCACACAGAGTAGCCCAAATTTTACTAAGCAAACTCAGGTTTGGAAGCATACTATCCCATCTGAAGTAGAGAAGAGGAATGTGAGGCCATATTTAGAGCAATTATAATGCAAAGGATGCACTGATTGTCATAGCAGCAAAAAGAAAAGGAGGAGGTCTCCTTAAAAGACAGTGCCAAGGACAGCCACAGCAAGCAAGCAAGAGCTGCCCTGAAACACTAAAGGATAATGGAAAGCAAGGAAAATACATTAAGACCTTCAAGTTCACTGTCAGCAACATGGGTGAATGGCAGGGAGAGGACAGATCCCTGGGGTAGGCAGAATTGCTTTTTTCACTCTGAGATGATATATGGAGGAGTTGGACTGTAGCTATCAATTTCCTAATCTGTTCTGTCGGTGGCACACACCGTGAGGCACCACCCAGTTACCCCTGCAATGAAGGGCTTGGCTTAGCTTCTGGAAGTGCTGGTAGCAGAGAGCTTCAGGGGTTGCCTTTGGGGACTGCCACTTTGTTTTTAGGGATAGCCCTCATCCCATGACTGATCATTTGGGGAGGAAAAAGGTCTGGCTATTGCAACCCAATTTGGGACAATTCGGGAGGGACATTCTAGATCCTGAGCTGCCTGTAAGGTAGGCTGAGGCTTTTGCTGGCTCACTCTCTCTGAGAGTCCTTCCTTCCTATCCACAAATGTTAAAACCCAGGGTTCTCAATAAACCTCTTGCACACCGAATCAGAGTGTTCTGCCCTGGTGTCTCAACTGGCAATAGTCTGTGGTCACAACTTCTTTGCTCACTCTCTCTGGGATGTACAGGTTATTATTTTTTTTAAGCTCAAAATTTACTTTTGCATATGATGTTGGTGCATACCTTAAGAAGAGAGACTAAGTAATGCAGTGAAGAAGAAATGTAAATCCAGGAGGTGGAGAATGCCAGAGAGAAAAAGGCCATGGATGATTCAAATGGGAATTGAATAAAAATACTAGGTTTTAAATTAAATATTGAAAGAAACAGTGTTGAAGTTATCATAAGGAACAGATCACTAAGATGTAATGACTACATACTTCAAAAGTATTTATGGCACCCACATTAGGTCCATAAGTGGAAAAGAAGAAAATACCATGGCATTGGAAAAGAAGAGTGAAGGTGATAGACAAAGAATTTATGTGGGCAAGGTAAGGGGACATAATCTGGAAATATCCTATACTGGGACTGGGTTTATTAATGAACAAGTAATCTTTTGGCCAAGCCTAAGAAGATAATGTTTTCTATCTGGGGGAACTGTTAGTAATCAAATCATAGAAAATATGTGCCACCAGATAACCAGAATATCAAGACTGGACTAAGTTACTGACAGAGCATATCAGCACAGAGTCCATTACTGAACCAATGAATGGCACAGAAGTATTCAGTGAATGAAGATGCATGAAACCAAGATCTTTCTGAATTATAGGAAATTTCTATCAATTGAAGTGCCTAAGAAAATTAAGGAATAGTCATAAAATGGGAAAGTGCAAAGCTGGATAGATACACACACACACACACACATATATTCACACATATACATATACATATGTGTGTGTGTGTGTGTGTATCTATCCATCACCACACTGAACTTGCTCTGACTCTTTCAAAAAGGAAGTAACCTGACACCACCTTACATCTGAATAGTGTTGCAGGGTGTAGGTTTATCATGAACCTTTCCAGGGGTAGGGTTGTCATTACAGTGCTTCACATAAATTTCAGTGCCATTTCTTCTGGAAATAGGAGAACTGCCTTTCCCCTCTGTTATAATCTGGATCTACAGTGTGCCCCAAAGGTCATATGTTGAAGGCTGTGTCCCTAGTGCAGCAATATTTAGAGGTGGGGTTTTTGAGTAGTAACTAGATCATGAGGGCTCTGACCTCACCAATGGATTAATCCACAGCATTATTGGGAGGTAGAAACTGTAGAATTTGTGGTCTAGCTGGAGGTAGCAGGTCACTGGGGGTGTGCCCTGAAGGGTCTATCTCATCCCTGGTCTCTTTCTCTCTTCTTCCCATCTTCTATGAAATGAGCTGCTTTCCTCAGCCCTTCTGCCATGATATTTGCCTTGCTTAAGGCCCAGAGAAACAGAACCAGCTAACCATGGGCCAATCATCTGAAACTGAGAGCCAAAATAAATCTTTCCTCCTCTAAGTTGACTTTCTCCCATATTTTGTATCAGTAATGAAAAGCTAACATGCCTACTCTCTTTTAAGTTAGGTGTGGCTACATAATCACTTTGGCTAATGAATTCTGAGCAGAACTTCAGTGAGTTTTAAGCCCCCCTTCAAAGTTACTTTCACTTCCTCCTATCAGTTACTTCCTGGGCCAGAGGGTAACTAGGAAAAGCAGATCCCATCACTGACCCATGCTGGACACATTACATGAATGAGAAATAGAATAACTGTTGTCTTTCAAAGTCCCTGAGATTTGGGGTTCATTTGTTACCACTCTTTTATGAGCCCATCCTCGCTGTTACAGCTTGAGTGTCTCCATTCCATGGGTTAAAGAAAAGAAGACGCAGAAAAATGGAAGGCCTCATCCATGGTCACATACTTGTAAGTTGGGCAGCACTTGGACAAGCAGAGATTGAGGGAGGGGATTATTTTAGGAAACAAGAAAGTCAGGCAGAATCAAGAGGGGAAGAAAAGTACACCTGACTACTGTAAATATTCTAATATGTGTGGAAATGGAGTAACAGGGAGGTGCTCCTGGTGAACTTGGTGTTCTGAATGCCATGCGAATAAAGAGTTCATTGTGAACTTGTTAAATGTCTTTGCAGAAAGTCATGCTATGGAATGTCTGTAGCCTCCAAAAACCTATGCTGAACTTTAATTGCCATTGTAACAGTGTCATGATGATGGACCTGTGAGATGGGACAAGGCCAAATGACTTGACCCTCATAGCTAAGATTAATGTCACTAGAAAAGGGAGACTATGGTCCCCTTTTTCTTCTTTGCTCTTCTACCTTCCATCATCTGATGATGCAGCAGGAAGGCTCTCACCAGAGGTCAGCACCTTGATTTTGGACTTCTCAGGTCCCAGAATTGTGAGAAAAAAATTTGTTTGTTACAAATTGCCCAGGTATTCTGTTATTACAGCACGAAATGGAATGCTAAGTCAATTTATTTACTAAGACAGTTGGTAGGAGGGCTGAAACAATCGACCAGAAATTATCAGACAAGAGATAGAAAAGAGTAAGCGTCAGAGGCAGTATATATGGTTGTCAAGGTCAGAATACATCAAGATTTTTAGATCAACCTGCCCAATTCTTTATTTTTTTATTTTTTGCGGTGCTGGGGATTGAGCCCAGGGCCTTGTGCTTGCAAGGCAGGCACTCTACCAACTGAGCTATATTCCCAGCCCTATTTTTGATGCTGCTTGGTCCTTTAAATGCCACATAGATCAAGACTGACTTGATTTCATGGGAACCAGCTGGATTGACCAGTTCCATAGGATCCATTTTCACCTTTGGATCCATACATGCTATCACAAAATGCAAAACCTTTACAGAGAGGGCCAGAATGTTCTCAGTTTTGTTTTCCAAAAGGGGAGGGGAGGGGGAGCTTTCAAGAAACTGTTCAGCCAGTCATGATCCTGACTGAATAACTTGAGTAAATCATCTAAATTGGTTGATTTGCTAGTTGAAATGGGACAAATCCATAGCAGAGAACTCTGCCAGGAGGACTCCAAGAAAATATTAAAAGGAACAAGCCCTGTGGACTCAAGATGAGACTCTGTCAGACATCAAGATAATCAGGAACAAAGCCCAGAGAGCTGGCACCAAGATTTGTCTGGTAAAGTGCTTTAAAGTGAGAGCACAGCTTCATTCCTGAGAAATTCTGCAGGTATCATAGGAAAAGTGGGCATCCCAATTCCGCATAAGCAAGCAAGGCTGGGAGAAATGGAAATCCGGAAGTCCACTGTCTCAGGCAGGATGGAGAGGTGAAGCGTCCTGCTTTGATTAAGTACCATTTTGGGAATGGAGTCTGGAATTAGTTTCACTGCTCTAATAGGTTGTACCACGAGTCCACCCAGTCACAAGGCTTCCATCTCTCTGCACTGACCAGGACTTTGAAGATAGCTTTCATTTCTGATGCACTCTCTATCCCTTGGTGGAATGAACCTCTGACTCTCTTCTTCATTTCCCTAGACCTTTCTGAGGCTTATGCTTGGTTTAAACTGATGGGCCCCCAGGAATTATCCTATTTCAGCTGCTTAAATCTAGCTTTGGTGACATTTGTTGATTCCGGTTCCTGCTGCCACAATTTTCCCAATAGATCTGACAGAAGGAGTGTTAAAATGCCATCCTGTAGAGAGCCAGTGTTGACCATGTTTACTGTGTCTCCCATATAGCCTCTGATCTCCCTTTCCCTGGTCCTGACCTCTCTCTACCTCCACTCTTAAAAGGTGCCCTGGAAGTTCCAGCATGTCCTGCAACTAAACATGACTAGAATACAAAGGACCTCAGAGTTGAGCTGCCTGGGTTGAACTGGTATAAAATGAATTGTTTTCGTGTGTTCTTCTCACACGCTGCAGAATGCCCAAGTAGAGAAACACAGTGTAAATTAGGAAATCTCAGATCTTGCACTGTTTTGGGCAAACACAATGGAAAAGCAAAACGGGAAATAGAGAGCTCTTGGAGAAGACAAAAGAAAAACAGCAATCTGTAATGTGCTGTGGCTGATTTGCTGCATACACAAGGGGAAGGGGTAGAAGGATCCTGCTGGGGTGATGCCACCCACTATGTGAGGACCTTGAAGAAAGGAGATGTCGGGGAGGTCTGTGTGTGTTTCAAAGTGATCAATAGCTACCTCCAAAGGGAGCTTGTGGTTTTGGGGTAGGGACTATCTTCCTCGTGGCACTTGGCCAGGAAACATATTATCCTGTCTCAATGACAGAACTTCCTGGGAGAAAATAAAGAGCTCCTCCTACCAGGAGCAAAAGCAAAAGCAAAAGGGAATGTAGTTTCTTAGTTAACCAGGTGACCTGACCAAAAGCAACCAAAGCCGTTTTCTTCTTCAGGTGACAAAATGTGTGTGCCTGGGAGTGGAGTTGGAGAGCGGAGGGGAAGCAAAGGGGAAAGAGGGTAAATTGAGAGTTTGCTGGGGAGATGGTGGCAATAAGGACATGCAAGCTACTTGCAGAGGAGCTCTCAATCCTGGGTTATGTGTAAAGAAAGCAAAAGGAAAATGAAATGCAAGAGCTGGACTAGAGGAGGGGCTGGCTTCAAAACTTCTGCCAAATCCTGTCTGAGAAGGGATTAGGGGTTAACTATTTAACTTGGCTACAGTGTAAAATGGATCCAGTTAACTACCAAATCTGGTAAACACATTGCATACACTGACTTATTAAATGAACCATTTTGTTTAAATATGCACTTCAAGAGCCCTTACTTATTTCAGAAATGCCTGTATTTATACAAGGTCCATCAACAGCTGATGGCTCCTCCCATAGAGAGAGTGATTGACATTAATGATGATGTAGTGATGAGAACAAAAGTTATGATTGTAGTGGCGGACAAGGACTTAGCCCTTACTTTGAACACTGTGCTGTAAACACAGCTCATCATCTATTGCACTTTTAGAGTGACCCTGAACATTATCAACACCCCTTTTCACAGATGAGGAAATCAAGGCTCAGAGAAGCTTGCTTAAATTAATTGCAAAACCTGGATTTTGTTCCAGATTTACCAACGTCAGAGCCTGAGCTCGTAAGTACTATGGGAAAATGTGTTCTGCTGAAAAGCAATTGCGGGGTTCATGTCTATTCCTCTCCATTAGACTGTGAGGAAGAGGGATTTCATGCTACTAATATGTTTAATAAACAAATTTAATTTGACTTTAGTTTTCTAATCAATTTCTCTGTTACAAGTTTTCCCTCACATAATCTATACGTACAATTGTGTTTGTTAATACAGTTTAGTGTGATTTAAAAGGACTGACATTGTGCTATGTTTAAATATAAAAGAACAATTAAAAAGTAAGCACATGTAAATGAAAGCAAAAAATGTAATACTCATGTTAGCAAAGAGCAATGACATTCATTCATTAATAAAACATTTATTTGGACCCTCCTATATGCCAGGTACTGAATAAGGAGCTACGGATGCAGAAGTAAATGCAACAGAGAGCCCTTGCCTTTGTAATAGAGACTAGACATCACACAGGAAGGCCCCCACCTCATGTGACGAAGAATTCCTGTTTCTAAATATTAGTGACAATAAGTACATAAATACATAAAAAAATAATAAATAAATAAATATTAGTGGCAAGGCATCAGGGAGAGAAAAAGAGAGGTTGAGTCTCACAGACCAGCAGTCTTGGTTCCACAGTGTGACGTGGGTAGATGACCCAACTGCTCTGAGCTTCTGTAAATTCACCTACAAACTGAAAGCAAGACCATATGGTCTTTCATGTGTCCTCTTTAGTTTCTACCTACTATTTATAAGTGAAACACACAGAGAGAGAGAAGCTACTTTCTGGTTCTGTGGAATATTGAGGACTACAGGAATAAGATACCTAATGCTGTCAGACACAGTCCCTCATTTATACTGGGAAAGACTTCCCACCATACATTCCCCTGGCGACTCCGGAACTTTAAATTCTCCAACCATATTACTAGCACTGGACCAATACATCACCAGACTGTCAAAGTGATTGTCTTTTTCCAGTCTCTGTAGAAACAGAGTGAAAAGGATAATAAATAACTCTTTATGAATTGATATCAAAATCCATTAAGGAGCTATCCAAATAAAAAAGCTCTTATGTTATTTTGACTCTTTAGTAAAGATGACTAGGGAGCTGAAACTATGAAACTTTAAGGGGATGTTGAAGGAACCAGGACAAGTATTTTCTTTTCCTCTTGAAATGTAAAACAAAAACCTGGTTTTCCAGGTTTTAAAATCAATACAGTCAAAAGTGTAAATCTACCGGGCGTGGTGGCGCATGCCTGTAATCCCAGCATCTCGGGAGGCTGAGGCAGGAGGATCACGAGTTCAAAGCCAGCCTCAGCAAAAGCAAGGCCCTAAGCAACTTAGTGAGACCCTGTCTCTAAATAAAATACAAAATAGGGCTGGAGATGTGGCTCAGTGGTCGAATGCCCCTGAGTTCAATCCTTAGCACCAAAAAAAAAAAAAAAAAAAGTGTAAATCTGGGCTGGGGTTGTGGCTCAGTGGTGGAGCACTTGCCCAGCAAGTGTGAGGCCATGGGTTCAATTCTCAGCACTACATAAGAATATATGAGTAAAATAAAGGTCTATCAACATCTAAAAAATATTTTAAAAAGTAAACCCCAGAATTCCAGGTAGTCTGAGTTTTGCTATTCTATAGCTTCCTTGACCTTCAGTAACTGTTAAGAGTCTAAAATCATGAAATGCAATGCTCATGAAGACTAACTCAGAGTGAATTCTTAGTTGCCCTGGGGACAGGTGATT
>JAJEJO010005297.1:249243-282193 GCA_020662805.1 Glaucomys volans | reverse complement strand
ATTTTACCCTTTCTTTTTTTTCCCCCAATAAGAAACAACAGGAAAGGAACATATTTTTCTCATGGGAAAAAATTCATAACTCTTCCTCACAGAAAGCCTTTATTTCCTCCTTCCTCTCAAAGGCTTTGTAATAACCTTCAACAGAATATGAATTGGGTATTGGATATCCTCCTAACTCATTTTTATGTCTGGTCCTGTGAATCTATGATTTTATGTCCCCCAACTGTGGTGCTTTTCCAATTCTTCTTCCAGAGAAAGCTTTCAACACCAGTGTCATGTTTCTCATCTGACTTCAATAATCCCTGGCTCTGGGTGTGGAAGCTCCCCAGGATGCAAAATCTTATTCCTCGGGCACCAACACGAACCAAGAACTTCACTACCTCTGCCAGATGTTTACAAGTTTCACCAAAAAGGCCCCTTAGATTTTTACATATAACTAAAATGGACTGTTAAAAATTCTAATGTGGCTACTCGCCATATTGGTAGTTTAACCTTGGCTACTAATGTGCTGCATGTACACAATGTGATCCTTTGGAATTTTGACATTGTCATCCTTAGATGATCTAAATATCCTTTAAATGTCTATCACTTTGGAACAAGGGAGCTCCGAGTGTCCCCCAGTAGCTAGCCCACCGGCCACTCTACTTTGAATCAGACAGTCGTTGTCTTCCTCACATATACCCTGCCACCCTTCCAGGCTGGGCTGGGACTAGGATGGAAGAGCTTGCCCCGGTAGCCGTGCTGGCTCCACGGCAGGCAAATGCCTGCTTCACAAAATACCTCTTGTTCAGAGTCCTGACCACTGCCCATCACTGGCAGGACCTCCCTCGGACTCCCACTTATGTGGAAGCTTAGGGGAAGTGCACTCCGCATCACACAGCACCAGAGTTAAGTGCTTTCCATGTCACCCCTCATTCCCACGCCCTAGAGGAAAACATGGCTTTCCTTAATGATTAGTGTATTTTTTTACATAATATCATATGGCTTTCATAGTACTTTGAATACATTAGTTTCTTCGATTGCTCAACATCCTGGTGAGGAAGGAGGAATTTTATTTGCATTTTGCAGATGAAGGCATAATGACTTGCCTTCATGTCTAGTGAATGATGGAGCCAGAACGAGAATGCATGCTTTCTCAACTCTGGACTGGTTCCTACCCTTAGACTGTTTTGGTTCAACAGTGACATATCACCTGGCTCCCACTTTAGGACCTTAAGCACAAACACCTCCATCCTTTACTTCCACCCACGGAGTATCCGTAATGAAGCTTGGACTTCCATCTTCTGTGCACAGACACACAAAGTTTACAGGTGAGATAAACCAAGGGCTGGTATAGGGCTGCCACATTATATTTTGCTAACTATCACCCTTATTTCATAATAGCAGTGACATGTTTCACCACCAATAATAGGAAAGGATACTTCTGAGAACAGCAGCTAGTTTTCCCTAAGAAATGGTCATTAAAGCATTTTATATCATCTTACCTTAGAAATACAAAGTCCAAAAATACCTTCTATGAACTACGATTTTATGTAATTATTTAATACAAGTGTGTCATATATATACAAGTGTATAATATATGTGTATATATACGCATATATTCAACTGCATATATACATATTCAACAATGCAAGATAAAAATTATTCCAATTAATTTCTTTTTTTATCAATACCATTGTCAAGCATCCAGTTTCACATGCTGTTTGGTAAAAATGGAAACAACACTCACTGGGGCTTCTTCACACAGCTTGGAATATTCTGAGCAAACTGAAAGAAGTCGAGAATTAATTGTTTCCATGCCACCAGCCTCTTTTCCCACCCTCTCTCTCTCTCTCTCTGGAGCTCCAGGAAGACAGTGGGTAGTTGGCAGATTGAGTGTCTGGCTGAAGGCATCAAGTGCTGCAGGAAGGGGGATGTGGCACCCAGAGCTACTGCTAAGACCCCAGGCTGATGGCATCACCCTTCCAGTTGGAAGTCATCTGATTAAGGTGTCTGAGACACTTACATGCAGATCTGATTTTAAGAATCACTGGCTTTGTGTACATGTATCCATTTTATTTTAGGAAGGTGACAACATTTTCTACATGTGACATCTGCTTATCTGTACAGGTATCTACTTACATGCTGTAGAAATCAGGTGGGAAGAACCACCTTGGGAAGGCAATGCTAAGGTACACAGAAAACAAAGGTCAAAGCCTAAGAAATCTTGGGAGAAGGATGTCTTGTCCTTTCTGCTTGTGCTATCTACCTCATGCTGTTGCCAATCACTTCAAGTCGAGTCACAGAACATCAGTAAAACAGGCCAATATAAAATTACTTTGGATTCATTTGTACTCATGGTTAGCACAGGCTATCTGAGAAATATTCAGGAGGGACAATGGACAGGATTGGTCTACCTTAAGTCACCCAGGTGTCAGGCTGAGAAAGAAAGTAGAAGAAGTATGTTGTGGGTTGGAACAGGTAAGGAAGGGACAAGGCCAAGTTCATTTTAGACATGCTCAGCTTTAGTTACTTGTGGGATTTCCAGGTTGTGATGTCCAGTAGGTATTTACAAATCCACTTAGTCCTCTAAAAACATCTGTTATTTTATATTTACTGAATGTTCAAACCCTGTGCTAGGGCTAAGGCTAAGAAATTATATGGGTCCTGCTTCCAGGAAGAACTTACATTTTTAACAGTAACAATTTGGGGGTAACTAATAGAATATTTTTATTTTCTCAAAGCATAAAAATACTTTGAGAAAAGTTGTTTTGAAATATATGCTCCATTTGGAAATTTTAAAGAACATCTTCCATTCTTATAAGAAAACAAGATTAGAAGCCAAGTACTAAGTCATTTGCATAATGCCAATATTTTGCTTTATTTTGATCTGGCTAAATTAGCAAAGCTCAAGTTTTATTTTAGTTCATTTAATTTCATTTTAATGCTTTTCATATTCATAAGTACATGTTTTGCTTTTGTTCTATGACGGCGTGACCAAAAATATTTACCGGATATTATAATTAACCTGTTGAATTGGAGATAGCGTGACCTCCCACAGACTGCAGAAGGCTCTTCTCCATGAATTAGCTCTGGAAGGTGATGCAAGTCATTGACATGTTTCTCATAGTGCTTTATCATTAGTCCAAAAACTAACCTCACTCCTCTCTCTAGTAAAATGCAGAGAATGCTTGCTCCAAACATTCAGGTAGTTTAAATAACTTCTGTCAGATCATGAGGTTGACTTTGTCCCAACCTCAGCATCACCAGACCTATTTATTTCTATGGTATTTACTTATTATTTGTTATTTGCAATCTACACTAGGTCAGAGGATGAGATTGAGCCTCCTGGAGCCTGCTTAGTTTTCTGAAGTGGTCCACATCTCAGGGATCAACTTCAGGAACAAGAAACTCAAAAGAATAAAGTAGAAAGGGTGAGTGTCTTTCTCCAATTCCTGTTGCACTGAGAGATGCTCCTAGAGCTGGGTGATTTCATCCAGACCTCTGAATGGAGGAGTGGAGGCAATGTGAGAGGTGGTAGCTGAACCTTCTAGGCATCTGACACAGGAGAATGAAGGGCAGCCAAGGAGACCTGTGCCAGGAAGCAAGACTGAGGGTGCCCTTTCCACTCCATCCTATGCCAGGGGACTGGACCACTGGAATATTCTCTTCTG
Source organism: Glaucomys volans (assembly GCA_020662805.1). Taxonomy (NCBI): domain Eukaryota; kingdom Metazoa; phylum Chordata; class Mammalia; order Rodentia; family Sciuridae; genus Glaucomys; species Glaucomys volans. The sequence continues at coordinate 278,540 of JAJEJO010005297.1, read as the reverse complement.
TTTTACAGACTGAGAATGGGAGGAGGGGGATAGGCAAGCCCTCACCGTGGGTATTGGTGTCCACCCTATCTGATTGCAATGTTCTACTTCTAAGTCTGTTCCTTAACTTTACCCAAGCAGCAAAGAAAACCTAACAGAAATAAATTGTCATTGCTCTGTGGCTCAACTTTGATGCCATTTTTTCTTCCTATCTACACATCTCCCAGTATCTTCCGTCTTCAGTCACTGGGTTTTCATCTCACATGAAGTATCTGTTTTAAAGGCGCAACACTATGCTTAGTGCAGCTTGAACTGAAAAACTTAGGATAAGAAAAATAAAGTCTGCCTAAGCTCAATTTGGATATCACATGTTCTCATTTCTAACAGAACATGATCCACAGAAAAAAAGATAAAAGTAATCTATGGACACTTTGATATTTCTTGACTTGAGAGTTGTGCAAAAAAAGACTGCTTCTACTGTAGCAGAACTTTGTTTGGATTATTCAAGAACAATCACTAAGATTCATTTCATGTGGCCATGCTGACATTTGCCAAGACTAGCATTTGAATCCCAGATACTACAGAACGGGCTAGTGAACCAGGGTAAAACTAGCCAGGGTTCTTATCTGATGTGCAGCCTTGCTGAGCTCAAGCAGCCATCTTCTACAGCCACTCCAGCAGAGCGCTAAAAATATTGCTGCTTTCCAAAAAGTGGTCTTCACAAAAAAGCATGCTGTAGAGATATTTCAGAATGAAGATGTTCTAGAAAGATGTGAATACAGTCTATTCGAAATGGCTTCAAGGGAAAGAGAAAAACTCTATTGAATTTAAAAATCTTGAGCAACTACTTAGCTACCTAATTTAAGCAGTAGATTTGGGACTTAGGTTGCAGTTGCTGATGAACACTGGATAATAAGTTTGGGATTTTATGTTTAATAATAGAAATGGTAGCACCATAAGGGCTGAATAAGTTGGAGCAGAAACAGTATGAACTGCTGGCAAGTGTAGGATGGAACTAATATTCTTTTTCAAAAGGCAGGAGGTCTTCCCAGTGTTATCACCCAAGAGTCTTCTTTTTATTGATTCATTAAAATTAACTTGAAATTATTGGGGGAAATGTCCATATCCAGCTCTTATCAAATAATTAAGAACCGAACTAACAACTCAGGTGAACATAATAAGAAATCAGGCTAGCAATAGTGCGTGGCAAGCTATTTATCCCCATTCCTCCTACCCCCCCAATCAATAATTTCTAGAATATTATATAATTAAATGCTGGATATTTCTTCTTAATGTCTTCTGCTTTGCCTTTTGAAAAATCTAAATTATTTCTTCGAAATGCATTTTATCTTCGAAAAAAAGGACTCAATTTTAATCTGAAGAATTACATTTTAAAAGACTAACACTGCCTTTGGATACATTCCCACCCACATACACACATATCTACATCCTTATGTTTATATATTTGATATCTATATATTCAATATTTTTCCTATTAATTGAAACATGAAGAATGACTGAGTTGCTTAACCCAAAAGCAGTATTTTGGAGGACAGACATCTATTACTGGACAACAGTCAGTTTCAACTGGTTGAGGCCTGAGCTGGGGGGTGAAAGTGGGGTACACAGAATATCACAATGTTTGAAATGGGTCTTTAAAATGAGCTTAGCAATGAGTCCTTGTTACTTTGAATGTTTATAATTTTCTATCAGCTTAATAGATCCTGTGCTTAAAATCCATAACATATTAATTCTTGGCCATTCTGGGAGTTTTCTATCAAGGAAGACCATCAACATCAAGTCTACACATGTAAAAGGAAGTACTCTAGGAAGAGAAATCTGAAGGCCTTGAATGCCAGTCTGGTTAAAATAATTTGCCTTATATTCTGAGTATGTTTCATGTTCTGAGCTTCAACATCATCTGCAAAATGAGGCTACTCTCGATCACTCTATATATAAAAATTATTTTTGTAAGTTTCATAAGAAGGTGGACTGTGCCCACCTCTCCCAGTGCTGAGCACAGTATTACACAACCGGCATCCTATTCAGTGAACACACATTGAACAAAAGAACTCGAACATCAAAATTCTTCTCAATTTCTTTGTAAAAATAAAGCCTTTAATGGTTCTTGGGTTTTTACTATGTGCCAATACCACAGGAACTTTCTAAGTAGCTTATTTCTTTTCATTCTCCTAACCTGAGAATGGTGTAATTGTGATTATCTTTACATTGTGCTTGAGGAAATTGAGAGTCAAGGAAGTCAAGTAACTTGCTCAAGGTCACACAGTTAGTAAAACTGGAGATTCCTATCTGAGCTCACCATTGTTCTCTATAATGAAGGAAGAAATGACTTTTGCCTTCAGGTTGTTAATAAAATCTTTCATACAGTAATAATTCTTGTCATTTTTTTTATAGCACATGCAGTCTTTCATGGGATTCCCAAACAACCTGGGAAGATAATTTGCTCTGTTTTATAGATTTTTAAAAACCCAAGGCTCAGAAAAAAAAAAAAAAGAAAAGGAAAGATTTTTCCCAAGGATGTAAGTGACAGAGTGAATATGAACTCAAGTCTAGAATCATACTGTGATGAATGTTGCACTGTATCACCAAGCAGTGGGGTATGAGGAAGAGGATGGCACAGAAAACCAAACCCCTCGGTTATTCTGGGGAACATACCACTCAGTGCATCCTTGTTCTAGAAGTCTGCTTCCCTTTGTAACTGAGCATCTACCAGGAGATGCACCACCTTTCCTAAACCACCCTCTCATCTTTTCTTGTGATTAAAGAAGCAGATTCATTAGCAGCACATGCAGGATAAAAACGAATGGAACAAAGGAAAGAAATGATCAGAATGAGGAGCTTACACTGATAGTATACTCAATCAGGCCCAGAAAGCATCAGGAATATTAATTCAAATTACTTAAGAAGAAAAGCAAAACAGGGCAGAGAGGGGGAAGCACATTGAGTCAGATCAAGAAAATGTGATTAAAATTGGAAACTGAAGACATGAAAGAGGAGGCCTTGATCTTTCACCTGGGGGCTAGTCCTCAGCCCCAAGGAAGCAAACAGAATCTAAAAAGACAAAATCATCAACATAATATAAAATGAAATAATCATCATGGAAGGGGTATCTGTTAGCATATCCCACTTATGAAAAATTCAAGAAGTCCCCTTTCACCAGCAACTGGATGACTGTGAGAAGATTCAGCTTTGGGGAGAGAAAGTAATGAAGTGTGAAATGGTTTTATTTTTTTAATGGTAAATAGGAAATGCTTTATTTTCCAAGTTATTTGGTTGGCTCTCTTCACAAGGACAGATTTCTTTATATACATATATTAACAAAGTAAATATTAAAAATAAGAATCAAGCAATTAGTGAATATGGATTAAGCTATATGACTCTTGGGGTCCTTGGGGTGAAAAGGTAATCATCATCATCAACTTGTTTTGCAGCCACTTATTTTATATTCTGAGGATGTTTTTGCTTGAGGAATTGAAAATTTCATTTCTTGGATATAGCAGAGGTGGTTCAGATTTGTTGATCCAACTATGGAAGAAGGACCTCCCAACAGAGTCAGCAGTTTGCTTCCCTCTAGGGAAAGAAGCCAAAAAGAAAGGGAAAGGAGGTGCTCAGGTATGATGTGGAAACAGCCGTGATTCCATAAGTCATGCTCTCATCACATTTTTCTTTCACCTTCACACACACACAGGACCCTCTGGAACATCAGCTCATCTGTGGACCTAATGTAAAATGGTTGAACTGACATAAAGTTCATTGACAGAGGGGAAAAAATGGCAGCGACTCCAAATTCAGTAGGACTTGTGAATGAATTGAGTCGTTGACCTCAAGGAACAGCATCATCACACAGCATCATCACAACCCAGTTGTACATGTTGTACATGTGTGCAATATATTAGTTTGTTCAGTCTATAGATGTTTGATATGCATGTGAATTTGAAGACACTTGTAAGTAATCCATGGCTCCCCAGGGCTCTTTAACTGCCAGATGGAAACCATTGAAACTTTTCTACTAAAGACTTTGTGGTATAAAATAGACTTTTGGAAGGCATTCTAGTATGTTATCCTGCAAAAATTTGCAATCTGTATGCACTGAAAAGGAGTCAGAGGATCATACATTAAAATGGTAACTGTTCATAGCTGCCTATAATAGTTTAGAGGGATTTATTCACTTTTCTGTGTTTTCCAAATGTTCAACCACAATTATTTATTCATTTTGTCATAAAGACAAACGATAACAACAAAAAACTAACAAAAAGCTTCAAGGGCACTATGTCAGGAAGACAAGAGAAGTCCTCTAAGTCTTCTGTAAACTTAAAATGTCCCTAATAGTTGATTCCACTTTTCCTGGGGTCCCATTCCCAAAGTGACCTAGGAAATTGTGGAAACCTAAATGTTCATTCTAGTACCATGGCACTCCATTAAAGCTAAGTTTCTGGCAGAACAACTATATTTTCATTGTAAATATCACCTTGTAACACTCCTTGAAGTCTTTCCATGTCTCCCTTAGTGAGCTCTGTGGCAATTTCAGGGCCTCCAAAGCTTTCTGATCCTGCCCCACTACACCTCTCTAGCTTCATGCCCAACCACTTGCTTTAGAAACCTCTCCTAGCTCTGTCGTGGTCTTCATGACCATGGTGCGTTCAACCTCTCAGAAGAGTCTAGTCATTTCTCAGAGCACACACTGTGAACCAATGCTTTCCAATTATCCCAACAGGGTTCAGTTATGCAGGAAAAAAAAACCCTAAATACTCTCTGCATCCCCTACATAGATTATAAAAAGAGGAAGCCCATTTATTTATTTTTAACATTTAACTGCAACCCAGATATGTCATCATCCAGTTATTTGAAAAATATATGTCTAAAATACTGTTCATGCAAAATTTAAGGTTAGGTCCAAAACAAGGCCATATCAAAAAATGTATATGACAGTGCATTGAAAAATTTTGGTAATCCAATTATCTGTGTCTGAACATTCAGGAGGAGTTGGACAACACTGCCCAGTATGATATGACCACTATTTATCTGCCAATATCCAGTCTCATTCTCTTAATAAGAAATATTCTATATTGTTGCTAGGAATATCACCATGTGCAATCATGCTTCCCTGCTCTCTTGGCTGTTAGGAGTGCCCATGTGACTAAGTTGACATAAACTGAAGGAGGAGACATTATGTGGCACTTCTAGAAAATGCTCCTACAAAAGAGAAGGCACACCCTTCTCTTGCTCCATCTGACTGACTGGAATGTGGACGTGATGACTGGAGGTCTACCAGTGCTTCTGGATCATAAGGAGAATGGGTCCATCCTCTGGGGATGGCAGAACAGTGAGATGGAAGGGCCTTTGATCCTTGAGTGATTTCTGTAGCTTGCAATCTAGCTCTGGACTACTTACCTTGAATTGTTTCTAGGTGAGAAAAGAATATAAGTTTACCATCTTTAAGTCTCTGTATAGGCAGGCCACTTTTTTTTCTTATAGATCTCTGTACTTGCACCCAAATTTAATCTTAAATTTTAAACATAACATATATATATCTCCATATATATGTGGAGATAGATACAGATGATCTAGATCTAGATCTATCTATCTATCTATCTATCTATATATGTATATATATATATATACACACACACACACATATATATCATGCAGCGATATAGAGATAGATAATACCTATATCTATCTCTATATCTATATCACTGCATGATAACCAGACATTTAGAATACAGAATTAAAACTCCCAATAAACTTAGTAATGCCCTAAGTCCAGTACACAAATTCCAAGTGCTAGCGATCTGTAAGAATTCACGTAGAAGGCAGCATCTTCATCAGATCTCCCAAGGATAGGAGGCCATGAGACTAACCTCAATGTGAAGGGAGGTATTTTATTTTGTTTTGTTTTAAAAGTGAACCTTAACTAACACTGAAAACAGTCACAGAGAGAAAATTTAAGAGTTCAAGGAGTTCAAGTATCACTATAAGAACAGTGAATTCTTAGTGTTTACTGGTAAAAGTGTTCAGCGATCTCTTTTCAACCGAAATCCTCAACTTTGAGGAATATGCTGTACTTGATGTGGTTCTATTAAAGTAGCCATTTCTATTCTACAAAATACCTGACCAGCATTGTTCAAAACTTTCAAAAATCATGCAAAAACGGAAAGATTGAAAAACTGTCATAGGACCAGGGTAGACAGGATATAGAGTTGAGAAAGGATCACAACTAAATGCAGTGTGGATCCTGAATTGAATTTTTGAAAAGTAAAACACATTATTGGGGAAACCCATCACATCTAAATAATATCTCATGTTCAGCTGATAGGAATGCACCTTTGTGTCAGACATAAGATAGGATAGGGCAAGTGGGTGAGGGTGTTCAGAAACTCTCTATCTTTACAAGATGTTCTACACGTCTTGCTAATTCTAAATGTAAAATTTATTCTATTGCCAAGTAGTTGGGAGGATTGTTTGATAGAATAGGTATAGAGTCCTGGGATTGTAGTAGAAATCCAATGAAAGGTAACATACTTCTTTCCAGGGAAAACCCTTAACATCCCACCAACTCTCTGCATTTTCTGTTAGGTTCATTCTTTGCTGTATACTTAGTTCATGGCATGGTGGCAAGCCCATTGTCTTATAACAAATGTTCATAAATTTGAAGGTGGTTGTGTTCCTCTCCATTTCTTCTCCACCATCAATAATCTATTTGTTTTCAACTTTTCCTCATTGGTACTCTTCTTTCTTTCTTGAAATATTTGCTCTCTGTAGTCTTCTTAAATTCAACATATTCAACAAAATTTGGGACCCAAATCATACTCATGTTTCCACAAAGGCATTTCACAGCAAGCTCCTTCAGGGCAAAGACCCTCTTTTTCCCACAGCCTCACTCCTCCTGTCCCTTCTCTGTTTTACATAATGTTGCTACTTTGTGTGTTTCTGTTGATTTCAAATTAAACAAGGAATATAGTAAAAGAACTGTTTCACAATTCCTGAATGATTTATCACCTTTGCAGTCATTCCAGCTTGATGTCAGATTTAATTACAACACTAAACTTTCAACTCTTTCATATTTATTTCAAAGCACTAAGTTAGACAGATTTCACAGTGCATGAGCTACTCTGGCGAGCATTGGAGGCCTTGGGGAGCTCTGGGAACTTTTTGAAACAACCTATAGAAATACGGTGAAGGAAATTCTCTTTTGGAAAAATAAGAGCACACCTACAGATTTTCTGAAATTTCCACAATTGCGAAAAGTTCTTTACTTATTTGCAAAGAATACCTTGTACATCAACAAAACAAATCTTTATTCTAGGTCCTTTTCTGATCGTTGGCTGATTTTAGTACCTGGCTATTTATTCCTGGTAGTACATTTTTAAGGTATACTGCCTCAACTCTCCCTCCTATACTTATCAATACTGAAATCCGCTCCTTTCTGCCTAGATAACAACATTTCGAAGTTTGTTTTGGTAGCCTTTAATGAAAGAGAACACACAAAGAAGTCAGCTGGGCAGAAAAATATGTCCACAAAATGAAGCAATGGTGCCTGCAGGAAATATTTTTATCAGAATTGAATGAGGAAGACACAAAGAAAACAAAGATGATAAGAAGAAAGCGTTCAGTACATGTGATTTTCAGTCTCCACAAAGTGAAGTTTGATTTAGAAGTTAAATCTGGAGATAAGCTCATCCTTCACATTGGAACGTGGTTGGATTAGAAATGGGACAGTCAGATGCTAGTCAGACCCCTTGGTTCAGTCCCTCAAGGATTTCCAAATACACCAGAGTCTGGTAAGTTTTCACTCCAGCAGCCAGAACCTATGTCTTTATTAAAGTATGGCTCCTGGGCAGCTAGAACGTGTTTTGCTTAAACCAGTGCTTCTAAAATTATAAACTGCAGAACAGCAACACTGGTATTACCCAAGAACTTACTGGAAATGCAAATTCATGGTTCCTACTCCAGATCTATTGGATCCTAAACTTTAGGAATAGGGTCCAACAATCTGCATTTTATTAAGTTCCGTAGGTGATTCTGATATGTGCTTACTTTTGAGATCTGTGGTCCTGCTGACCTGTTTCCATGTCCACATGGAAAGTAAAGTGACTGATAATTTATATTTTGGAGAGAAGACAACCAGCCCTTAGCTGATGGATTTGTAAATCTCAATACCCTAGTTACTTGTCCCTGGTGAGACAAATCAGAGGTATCACCTAAACTGTCTCCAGAACTCTCTGCAAAACTGAGCCAAAATTATCCTCAGGGGGGCTGTCTTGATGATACGATCTTGCTTGATCCCTTCTCTTCTCTTCTCTTCCCTGTCTCATTTCCTTCTTCCCCTAGCACTGTTTGGTAGGATCACTTCCCAATGAGTCAGTTTCTCATGGATCTTCCACTCAGGGTTTGCTTCTAGAGACTGAAAAAAAATGCCCCCTTTGGTGAAAACTTCAACCTTATTAGTCATGGCCTGGTGACCCAGCATAACATCAGCAGCAGTTACTAAACTCTAGGGTCAACACTAGAGGCTGAGAATAACAAGAGAAATAGGAGATTCTCTGCCCTCAGAGAACCAAGGACTAGCAGAAACATGAATGGATGCTGAAATTCTCAACAATGGTAGAAAAGCATCTTGCCCCAAATTCCCAGAAGAGGCAAGAGGGCCAACCATCTAACTGTTGAGGTGTAGGCTAGATTAGTCAGGATACAAATAGGTACCAAAATAGTCCAGCAAAAACCATGGACCAAACCTTGGCGATCAGGAATGAGGAGAATCCTGAGTCAGGTGGTGTTGATAGGGTGTCAATTTCAAACTGGAGGGGGGAAGGTGATGAAGTTGAAAAGACAGGGGAGGTTCTGAAGCACAAGACTTCTCTGCCCTTCTCTGCAGCGTGGGCTTTATCCTGTGGGTAATGGGCATCAGCTGACAAGTTTTAAAGGCGACAGTTACGTGTTTGAATGTGCTCTTGGAAAATCCTCTGGCTACATTACGTGGGGGCAATTCTATCAGCAGGGAGAGGAAGCTATGGTGATAGTCCAAGCAAGACATGGTAAGGCTGGGTGTGATGGTGTATCCCTATGATCCCAGGAGCTCAGGAGGCTGAGGTAGGAGGATTGCAAGTTCAAAGACAGCCTCAGCATCTTAGGGAGGCCCTAAGCAATTTAGCCAGACCCTGTCTCTAAATAAAATATAAAAAGGGCCGGGGATGTGGCTCAGTGGTTAAATGCCCCTTAGTTCATTCCCTGGTACCAAAGAAAAAGACAAAAGAAAAGAAAAAGAAATGGCCAGGGCCTGACCCAGAAGAGAAAATGGAACTCAGGAAATATTTAAGAATCCAAACTGGCAAGATTTTGACTAAACAAATGTAGTACTGAATGACAGGGAGGAATGAGGCAAAGAGAAATTCAGGATTCTGGCTTGAGCTATGTAATTAACGTCATAATCATTTTCATTTTGCCAATTCAGAGTGAGGACTAAAACAGTCATGCTGAGAATGGCTCTCCTACCTTGGGAAAGCTAGATACAACTAATATTCTAAATCAGCACAGTCAATGGAAAAGCTCGTCAGCACTGATAGACAGGAGGCAGGTCTGATTAGCCTATTACAGAACTGCCTAATCAACAAACACACCAGGCACAATTAATACACAAGCCCTTTCAGCTAAACACAATTTATGCATGATTACTTTAAATGAAAAGTTTATAAGATTTTTTTCCAATATTTCTTGAGTAATTAATAAAATTCTAAGTTTCAAGAGAATTGGACATAAAGATATGCAAATGTTTGCTAGAAGAGCAAACAGTAAAATGAAGATGTATTTGTGTGTTGGGGTGGGGGAGTGAAAACTTAGATGAGTTTTCATAAGGCAAAATGAATCTCAGAAATCACTGTATAGACACAGCCAACACAATACTTTCCCTTGGTTTATAAATATTACTTTTAAATGTGCATCCTTCTGAAAGACAGAACTCAGTCAAGTCAAAAACTGGCTGCAAAAGATAGAAACCTGTGGATATAGCTTGGAAGAGGTTTACACTGGTGTCACTGTGCCTGGGAGAGCCTAAAACACAACCCAGCAATCCCCAGCCTCTTGAAACTGATGCTTTGGGAGCAAAAGTGACAGAATGGCAAAGTCAGTACAGAAACTCAGTTCCACTCTCACCCACTGCTCAGTGTCTTGATTCCTACAAAGGTCCCCTGAGTAGCAGAGATGCACAACCTCATGTTCCTTTTTTGCTACTGTTCCATTTGACTTCAAGTTCTTGATACCCCAAATGAGAAATAGCAACAGAGAAACAGGTCAGTGTCAGGCTTTCCCAAATGATGAGAAGTCAATTGGGTTTATCATCTCTCCATCCACCTGAGAAAAGATGTTCTAGCTGCTAAAGAAGCAGGCTGGGTCAGTAGGAGGAAGAGGCAGTGGTAGGAATCAAGAGATATCCCCAGCTCCAAAGAAGCCATGCTCCTTTCAAGAAATGTACTTCCAAGTTACAAACTCAAATCCCAATTTAAAGGAGGCAGAGATAGTGTTTAAACAGGCACATTCACACCACACGTCTGTCTGCCATCTATCATCTATTGGCACGGACTGCAAACTTTCAGAACCTTGCTATAACTTCAGCAGGAGGGAGGAATTGGATCATAGAGTGAGGAGGGGCTGGAGTTGCTGGGTAAATCAGGAGTAGAAGGAAGGCGAGGGCTGAATTGGGGACCCTTGAAGGGAATAGAGTGGCAAAAACTGTTAATCAGTATTAAAAAATTTCAAATTTTAACAACTGCATGTTCATTCCCATGCATATCAGATGAATATGAGCCCAAGCAAACAGAATATTTTTCTTGAATTGAACTGCACAAATTCCAGTATGAGGAGCACAGAGGGGCTTGGCAGAGAGTCTAAGGACAATAAATGAATTTAATTGACTATAATGGTCTGGGGGGAGACAGAGGCTAGCATTAATAGCTAGAAAAAAATTACTCAGTTATCTAACTCAAGAGAAGGATATGGAGGCCTTTCACTCAAGGTCCAAATTCATATTTTTTATGGTGAGTTTAATAGGGCTATTTTTTTGGAAGAGATAAGTTAATGCTGGGGAAATATGTCAAGAAAAATGGCATTTCTCAGAGTAAATTTAGGATTCTCCAGCCTCAGGAGGCTACTAGAAGTTTCTAAGAGATCACAGAGATTAGAACCTGCAATTCTGAGAACAAAGTTTCTGTGCAAGTTTTCTCAGTAACTGTTCTCCATTCTGGACCAGTCTATGATTTCCTGAACTTTCAACTTTAAAAGGCATAGAAATGTCAGAAATGAACTTTGGACATTGAACTTGAGCTGGGGGAATCTAAGTAAATCGAGAAAGGCAGTGTGAGAAATCAATGGCAAGGGCATCAACGAAGTTCCAACTCTGATGACTTACAGATCTGACCTATGCCAGCATGGGTGTGACCATCACCATAAACACTGTAACATCAGCATGATGTTTATAGAAGCAGTATTTATAATAGCAAAGAACTGGAGAAACATAAATGGTTCATACTATTAAGTGTGCTAGACTAACTGCCACATACCCCCTGAATGTGATATCATGCAGCCATTATAGGGATGTTCATAAAGGCTTTGTAATAATGCTTGAGAACATTGTTAAATGTAGTGAAAAGGGAAGATAAAATTACCTCGTACAACACAATCACAACTAATAACAAAACATCTGAAGACATAACAATCACCAAAATATTAACTAGGTGCAGGGAATGATATTTTGAGTGGCATGTCTTCATTCTCTGATTTATTAGCATTTTTTCCAACTTCCTTTAAATAAATACATAGAAACATAATAAGCTGGAAACAATAGTGGGCTTCAGATGAAGAGTGGGCACTTATACCATGCAGATTTCTGTAGGTAGTAGCAGTGGTCTGAAGAGTGGAGTCACTCTGTGTTCATACCGAGAGCCATACATGGCATTCCTTTAGGCCCTGTGTATGTGTGCACATGTGTGTGTAATGAAGGGATTTTAGTCAGTGATACACACACCTCTGGGGCCAGCATCAGTATTGACTGATTTGAATGGATGTTTTTCAAATTGCCAAATATCCAAGAATCAATATTGGAGTGATTATGATGCCCCATGGGTCAAGGATAAAAATTAGCTAAATAAACAGTAAGCCTTATATTGGCCATTTTTATTATTTTAAAGATATTTACACACTGTGTTTGCATAATCTCTGCCACAACTCCCTCAGATGGGTACTATTATTATCTTCATTGCAAGGATAAAGAAACAGGGTTGGGCAAAAGAGGTAACTCTCTCAAGGTCGTGTAGCTGAGAACTGGACAAGGTAAGATTTTACGTGAGTATGGATACTTTTAAGGTCTGCATCACTGACCACTGGGCTACATTGCCTGCATCTTTTACATCAGAAATACGCACCTAGATACCTCAGAAGCTAGCAGTTCTCACAGATCACCTTCCTTTGTTAACATTTGCTCTAGAACAATACCATAGAAGTCAGATAATGCTCTAAAAAGCACAAACTCCCATTAACTACTGACCACTTCGAAAACCTAAACAAAACCAATTACAGAAGCTGCAGTTAAAGGAAATCATGATGCAATTGTCTATCGGTTCTCCTCTTATTCAATCATCTTGAAAATCGTACCTATTCATCCACACAAAATGTACTCCAACTTAGTTCTGTTTTGAAGGTTATATTTTAACATATCCTATCTAACTCTAACATTTACTCTAAAAGACATGTCATGATCTTGGCCTAAAAGGAAATGAATTCTGATCTGGATTCAACTTCATCTCACGTAGCTAGGTCTGATTTAAAATTTTCTTGCTTTTCTACTGGGGCTTTCTGATATAGAGAAAAAAGAATTAATCTACACAAGCTTTACCATAGGCATCTGGAACCAGAGACAATGCAACACGGCAAAACCTACCGTCCTTCTTATCATAATTCCATATTCTCAGGTGCCCTGAACTCTTGGAGGGAACAGAGTAATATAGTTATATGGGGGCTGCTATATTATCTTCTATTAAAATTTGGAGGAAGAAAAATATGTGCAGAAGATTGTGCTGGAAGATCGATAAGCTAAAAAGAGAGAGCTTTTGCAGAATGAAAAATTTGCTGGGATGAGACAAAGCAACAAGAAAAAGCATGGGCTAAATTTGAGTGCAAAACTCTATGGTGAAATTACTTTCATCACAAAACACCTAAGAGCTAAATACAGGAGGTGTGGGAGAATCATTTCAACCCAGATGGGCTAACACTTCAGAGAAGAATCCATAGGGAATAAGAATCTTTCAATATATGAATGAATGAAATCAGCTGGTGGATCTTTTATTAGCGTTTAGCCTCTACAGAACATTCTATTTTCAGAAAACCTAAACAAAGCAAATCCAAAAATAATCTTTTTGTTTTTAATTTACGGGTCCATGCCAAACTAGTTCTTCCTGAAGAAGAAGCAAAAATATGGAAATAGAGAATAACGAAACTCAAGTTGGATGTTTTACAATTATCTCACTAGTAATCAAACACACTGTTTATGTACTTCCATTTAATCTTTGAGTCTTCTGTACATTATTTGTGTAATTTCACATGGATTACCTTATTTCGCCTTCCCAACGATCTTGAGAAGTTGCCAGGGTATTGTTAGGTTTATCTCATAGCTGGCAGAAGGACAGAAATTCAAGATGGTTTTTCAGGGGCAAGAGGAAGGATGTGACCTTAAATTACATGTATGTAAGTATGTGAATTTCATATGTGAGATCAGGAAAAACACGGTAGTGAGAGTAGACTTGGCAGCCATCCAGCCCAGATTTAAGAACTCAGCTTTGTTGATTTGGGCAATGTACTTAAACTTTTTGTTACTCAGTTTCTTTATCTACAAGGTGGAGACCATAATAGTACCAACTTCATAGGATCATTGTAAGAATTAAATGAATTGATATTTGCACAAAGCTTAGCAACCGTAATCGCCATGCACATGGCTGTAATTATTAATATGCATTCAGATATTTGGTTCTACCTCCTCTTTTTAACATAAGAATATATTTGCAAAGTTATGTTCCCAATATTTGTATTTTGACATACCAAATATTAAAGCTTCCAATGTACAAAATCTTTAGCAAGTTAGCATCTCATCCCAACCCAGATCCTTAATTGTCTGTGAATCCCCAACCATACCTACCCTTATAGTTAACCATTCCTTTTGTCAGGTAATTTGTTGTAGCTATGCCCACACCACTACTCAGAAGGAATAGGCTATTGTTTTCCTTTCACTGTCAGCATAGATGAAACCTTGGATGTGGAGTTGCCTAAATTATGCAAACTTACAAAGCACTAAAGGAGGTACTTTGTAAAAGTACTGTAGATTGGAAAACATAAAAGATCCCACTTTCCCCTTGATTGCAATTTCTTTCTCTATTATCATAAGTGCAACCTGTTTCTTAATCCTTTCATACAGACCATATCATTTGAAAATGTTTAGTATAAAGAATGAGGCCTTGGTAAGATTGGGACCTGCCCCATCATCTCTTTCCTCCTCCTCAATGTCTGGTAGCTGGATGAGAGCATCCCTGAGGAACTGGAGAGAAATTCCAAATCTGACTCCATCCTAGATCTATTGCATAATAATCTGTGTTTTAAGAAAATCTGGGTGATTCCTATACACATGAAACTTTGAGAAACATAGGACTGCCTCTCTGCAGCTATTTTATTTGCAAATTCTTTTTCATTGAAGGGTCATGTAAATAATTATACTCTTCTAATTGTTTAGTGATGGTAAAGTCAAGTTCATCTAATTAGATAGTGTTATGGTTAAGATATGAGGTGTTCCCCAAAAGCTCATGCGTGAGAAAGTTTAGAGGTGAAATGATTGGGTTATGAAAGTCTTAACACAATCAGCCTGCACCTTATCAGTGCATTAATCCCGCTGGGAATTAACTGGGTGGTAACGGTATGCAGGTAGGGTGTGGCTGGAGGAGGTGGGGTTCATTGGGAGCATACCTTTGGGGTTTATATTTCATCATAGTTAGGAAGGCTCTTTCTCTGTTTCCTGGTGCCATGTCCTGTTCTGATTTCCTCCACCTCACTCTTCCACCATGATGCTCTGCCTCATCTCCAGCCCAGAGTCAGTCATCTATGAACAGAGACCTCTGAAACCATGAGCCCCCAAAATAAACTTTTCCTCCTCTATTCTTGTCAGGTCTTCTGGTCACAGCAGTGAAAAGCTGAGTAAAACAGATAGTAATATGATACAATGGACCCTCCATTCTGGAGATAAAGGTAGCTAGTTTCTTCTTGATTTTCTCATATTACTCTTGCTATTTGCTTATTAAAGCTGAAAAAGACAGATGCAGCCTCACCTGCAGCAACCCAGGAAAATAAAAGAGTGAGTCATCCTCATTCCACTATTAGAAGAACAGTGTATGCCTGCCGATTCATAGCTGGGTGAGCCCAGAAATGAATGAAAAGCCAGGCTAAGCAATCAACCCTCTGTAAAATGCAACTCAGAAGGCAACCTGGAAGGTAATGAGCACCTTGGCTGGAATTAAGAAGTTTCAAGAGACTCCAATAAGGGAGTAAAAAGAGCAAAAGGAAAATAACTTAATGAATCACTCTAATTCTAGAACTACTAGGACAGGAGAGCCGGCATGAGTCTGTTTCAATGACTAACACCCTCAATTCAGAGAAGTGACTTAGCAAATACAAAAGGTGGAGAGGGATCACTCAGGAGAAAACTTACCCCCAAAGAGAGACACAGGAACTGTAAGAGCTCTCCATCCCTCCCGGGGGAGTTACACATTACCATGGTGGCAGCCACTTGCATAGTTCTGCCATTGGCCAGAAAGTATATTTTAAAGTTGAATTCAATTCAATTATCAGCCAGACACAAATCATATACAGTACCTGGTATGCTAGTAAATTCAAGCATGGAAGTGACCAGGCTGTTCCCTCACAGAGTTTACAGTCACAATGAAGGTTGGGAATGAGAATTTATTAGAGTTCTTTAACAAAATTTACTGTTTGCATGCATAAGTGATCTTAATTCAGGAGCATATGTTTAAATTGGGAGCAACTATCCAGTAATAGACCCTGAAGCAAAAGGTCCTGATGATATTAAAACAAAACCTGAATCTCTCTTTGATGAGTCGTGGTTTTCAGTTTCTACAGGTTACTGACTTTTATACTCTGGACCTTATAATAAAAGTAAGGTAAGTGCTTTGACTTACAAATTAACAGAAAACATGTTGCCACTCAGGAAGCTTGAATGAATGAGTTATGCTAGCACTAGTTTCTGCCACTATGGAGTGGCAGAAAAAAGAATCTGAACTTAGATTCCATTTGCAACCCAGGTCTTTGTCCATTCTTCTGTGCTAAGTTCTAAGTTTCTTTATGAAGAATACCTGCATCCACATTTCATTCCCACTTTGATCTTAAATTTCCCTGCAGAGGAGAAAGTAACAGGGACCACTTTATTCTGAAAATCATCTTGTCAATTGGCTCTAGCAATGGGGTCCTCAGAACTGAAAAATCCCACCTTCAAACTTGAAGTCTTGGGCACTTTCTTCTGCTCCCTTGGTATCGGTGATCTCTGAAATCCATTTCCTCTTCTTCTTGGCTTGACTATATATTACAAACTTCTTTGCAATTAGGTGCAACGAAGTGTCTGATTACTGGTCAATGCCATGGGAATGCAAGGAATGCAAGCCTCTTCTGAGGCTCAGACTATAAACTCATCCCATGCATATTCCTCTAAGCTGTTTTGCTTTTTGGCTGACTGAAGAGCAGATAACAATGGCAGCCTTAGAAGCTAAGAACTGAAGATAACTGAGCCACAGTCGGCCTAGTTCTCTGACAGACTAAATGAAGCAAAGTCACCTTCACTTCCCATTTTGTAACCAATCTCAAACTGTCCTGGATAATCATGTGATCAAGAAATGAACTCGTGTTGAGTTGTCACATGTCTGGGTTAACTTGTCATTAGACTCTCTTAGCTGTAACAGCCAGCCAGCCCTGCATACCAGCTCATTTGGATAGCAGTAGCAGCGGCAGCAGCAGCAACATGCCTCTTGTTCTGCTTTACAGAGACGATCAGTTCCATCCCTGCAGTGATTCTTCAGGGCACTCATAAATCATTAAGCCAAAATCATCTGGGGAAATGAACAACCAGGCACAGTCATTTGGGGGCAGGGTAAAGAAGGAGATGAGGTCAGGCTTTGCAGTCAAGGGAACCTCAACTTGATGTCTAACTCTATCACTTATTAATTATGCAAAATAAGGCCAGTTTCTTAGCCTCTCCATGTCTTGGTTTGCTCATCTGTAAAATGGACAGATTGTTTAATTTACACTGAGAGCAAATTCCTGAGATCATCAAAGCAAAAGGAGCTGCCCTTTCTACAGGAAGAAAAAGAGGGTGTGATTAGATCTGAAAGGACCTTCAAGGGTGGGCTACTGTGATTTTTACTATTTCTTAGCCACATCACTTGTAGGCAGTTTAGCATTCAAGATGACATGTGGCAGACTTAGGCTGCATTCTCAGGGGCAATGTTGATAAAATGTCCATGACCCCCAGCAGGGCCCCAAAAAGTCCCGGGACAAAGGCTGGGCATATCTGTCTTTTGGCTGTCTCATTTCCATTCCCTTTTCTCCATCCTCAGGGTGACCATCCTGCTTAGTGCTGCTTTATCCTTAGCATCATTTGTGAATCTCCTTTTCAACAAAGGGACCAGGCCTCAAATTCAGCATCTGTAACAGGTGAGAGTCCTTAAGAAATCACTTTATAACATACATAACGACAATAGGGAGAAGGAGGAGGGGAGGGAAAGAGAAGTACTGGGAACTAAATTGGAGAAAATTATATTCCATGCTTCTACAATTATCTCAAAACTAACCCCAGTATTGTATATAACTATCATTCACTAATAAAAGAAACCACCTTATTTATTTTCATGGGATTAGGTTCTAAGGTTAAACTTCTGATGATGAAAAGGAATACTGGTTTTCCATTGAGGAGCTCATATAAATATTTGATGGGTAAGTGATAAAGGTGGACTGATAGATATCTGTTATAGATATATTTAAATTAAAAAAATTAAGTCCATTTAAATAAAATGATGAGGAAATTCTACACAAACATCATGGAGATGGCAAAGTAATAAGGGAAGAAATGCCATTTTAAAGCCATCAGCATCCCAATGTGATACAGGTTTATATTTATGCTTTCTTCCAGCACTTCTTGCTCACAGGCCCTATGTTCATTAAAAACAAACAACAAACAGGCCCTTCTTTCTCCAGTGATTACCTTAGCCTATGAAACTACACTGAAGACAGTATCAGCCTGACTTCCAAGCTCCTTCACAGCACATTCTGATGCCCTCTGGTATTGTCTATGGCTGTCTCTTCTGCCTCCAAGCTATTGCCAGAAAGAACTTTGCTCTGGTCCACTACGTGTTTTCCCATCTCTGTTTTGGCTTCTGCTGTTCTCTCTGGCTAGAACATTCTCCTTATTTCCTGCCACACAAATCTTTGCTATTTCTCCTTCCTCTGAAGTACTTCTAGAGCACATAGGCATTTCTCATTAGCATTTGTTATACCATGCCTTATTTCATAGCCATGTATAAGAACCACCTAGGAAATTTTTAAAACTACTGATGCCTTAGCCCTATCTTGGAATTTCTAGATTGATTTATCTACACTGAAGCCTGGGACTTGGATGTTTCTCAGAACTCTCTAGAAGAGTCTAGTTTGGAAAACCACTCACTGCCATGTACACTCATGATCTGCTGCAAACTCTTGCTATTGGACAGTTTCTCGTGTTTGCTCGAATTGGTATGGATGGAATGGCAGTGGAGAAATACTCAAGCATCTGCTTCATCATTTTTCTAAATCCATCCTGGACTTATTCCAGGATACAAATCTCTGACAGTTTTTAAATCATGATTCTATGACATTATTGTACAGGTTATTAGAAACAGACCACCAGAAACAGGAAAGAATCACAGCAACTCAGTCAAGCTTTGGACTGCTTCCCCCATCTAGGAAATGTATCATGCAGGCTATTTTCAGTTGTTAATTAGTCATGGAAAAAGGAGCCATCTGCTGCCACCAGGTATGGACACTAAAAACTTTTCCTCATATAGCACAATTCGCTGCTTCTTCAGCTCGCACCGATCAGACAGACGGCTGTCTTCAATCCTGTGTCTTTCAATGTGGTCATGTGAAAACCTTCAGGGTACACACATGGCTATGGTCTGCTCTTGAAAGCAAACAGTTCACAGTGAGTTTAAATGGGTACCTTTATGATTCATGGCAAAAATTGAATACCTGACCCTGAACTGTCATCAGAGACATGATTTAAGAGCCTTAAACACCAAGAGTTCTGTCTCAGGTCAGACTTCAGGTTATCTTACTGATGCTTAAAGGACACGCTCAGCTTTCTTCTCTGAGTTCTTCCCGGTGACAGTTGATGTGATCTTTTCTATACTCCATCTCTCTCAGCCCCCCAGAGGCTTCCATCAGCAAGAAATGGCATGCCAGCTTCTCCTAAACCATTATTAACGACAGTCCCATTTCTGTAACATCTGAACTCATATGTATATCCAGTCATCCTGCCGTCTTCATTCCTCTGTCTATGGCAAAGTGACAAAGTCTAGGCTTCATAGAGAGAGTGTTCAGTTGTGGGCCCTGGCAGGGAATTAAAAGGCAGGGAGATGCAAGTGATTCTCCTTTCATCTCTCCTCATTATCCTCATCCTTCCTTCATTTCTTTTCCCTGTCCACACCTATGTCTATTCAGGTTTTTCATCCAATCTTTCAGGCACCCTTCATTCCCTCATCCTTAGCACAACCCCTGATATTTCATTCATTTAATCTTTTCTTATCCTACAAACCCTGTCTCAGGTTGAGGCACCTCTCTTCAAGGATGAACCTACCAGGGGCACCATCACCCCTGTCACCTCCTCCACATCCCGGGCAATGCCAGTTGCTAGTGGCAGTGAAAACGGTGACCTTCAGATTTAGATGTCAGCACATTAAATGATATGGGTTTCTGCCACGGGTAAAATGTGCATGGATGTGGTCAAGACCCTCACCGGGAAGAACACAGAAAAAGAAGTGAAAATACTCTGAGCATGGAGAGATGTAGGGAGGTGCTTTGTTTACTTTCCTGAGTGCTGTTATAACTTCATTAGTATAATTTTAAACAAAAAATTATGCAGTTTTTAAAAAGCTGAATCAAAGTCTCTAAAACATGTGAGGTCTATTTTTTTTTTTAAGAAAATCAAAGCATATTTTGGGAGAATGTAATCCAAAGACTGAGAAAGAAAATAGAAACTTGGTAGAAGAATGCTAAACACCTGGACAGAGGCTGCTGCCCACCACTTAGGCATGGTTGACAGTGGGAACTGAGCTACTTCCTACCCTGAGGACCAATCCTCTCCATTTGAGCTGACACAATTCTCCCCCTGACTTTAGCCTTGCATTTACTTCCCCAGCTCTTTTGAGCCACTCCTTTGGTTTCTCCCTTCCGTCCCACTTCACAGCTGGGAGGTGACATCTAACACTTCCCAGCAGCATATGCTGGCAGGAACAGGTGCCAAAGCAGCGGAGATGACTAGAAAGGGGGAGGATCCCACAAAGGGCCAGGCTCTGCCTCACACACCCCGACTTCCTTTCCTCTGGTTCTCAGGGACAAGGCAGTCCCTGTTGATCATACTGGTATTATTTCCACATGCACAAACAGCGTTTTTCAGGGTTGCAGGAACCAAGCATCACCTGAGCTGGTGGAAACCACTCAGCTTTTCTTCCAGTTCACAGGAAGCGATGTGGGATCACATACTTGGTACATGCCCTTCACTCCCCTTGCTGCTGCCCAGTGAAAACATGGTGGACCGTGTAATAGTTCAGAGCCAGGATCTGCAGCTATAGCTTTGCAAAACCAACCTCTGGTCCATGCTAGTGGCCAGACCTGGACAAGCTGGAATGTGACTATTTGTCATTTTCTTGTTTATGAAATGTCTTTTCTTAAGAACTCATCAAGATAACACACATTAAAGGGTCTAACTATATAAACTCAATACAAGGTAATTTTTATTACCGAGTCACCCTCTGCATTAGGATTGCAAGCTGAACTAACCAGTGAGAAAGTAGAGGCAGTTTTTCATCTGCCCCAAAAGGGCCACATTCTTTAGGTTACAGGGAAGAAAAGGTACTTCTGTATCCCAGCAGAAGTTCAGCTTCCTTCTTCCCTCTGCAGATGAGCTCCAAAGAAAAGAGATGAACCATCTCTCAGGATAGAAAGATGCATCTCTCATTCTTTCATTCATCTGCTCAACAAATTTCATAGAGTGTTGACTTTTATGCCAACATTGACTTTTGTAGGAGTCCAGGATACAGCTTTGAGAAAGCAGATTTCCTTACCTCATGGAACTTAGAGTCTAGAAGAAAGACAAATATTAAACAGGTACATACACATACACACACACACACACACACACACACGCACGTACACACACACTTGCTTCTTTATAATAGTTCAGGTGTTGCAAGTTATGTGGAGAAAAGCAAATGAGTTAAAATTACAGAGAATGAGGCAGAGAAAGGAAGGGAATAATTTTCACATTTCACATGGCTGGCCAGAGAAAATCTCTCTGCTAAGGAGATGTTTGGGTAGAACCTTCTCTGGAGACCTCTCAGGAAAGTGTTCTTACATAAAGCAAAAGCCAATCCGGTGCATGGGAATTCCTAATATACATGACTTTCAGAGAAAATCATTTTTTTATACATCCCTTCTCCATGTGACAAAATGATTTACAATAATAATCATGAAATGAAACAAATTTAATTTATATATACATACTGTGCACTCACAAGCAAAATCCTGTTCTTTGCAACGTTAAGCACAAACAAAAAACCCACAAGAGTTAATAGAGAATGACGTAACTATTGTAACTCAAGGCCCCTTTCTTCAATTTTACAATCACTCTGCTTCCATTGATCATTTAAAATCAACTTTCAAATGTGGAAACACATAGTACCAACAGAGGCTGGGGAAGAGAGCTATACCTGAAGCAAGAGAAGGACCTGAAACTGTTAACATTGAACGAGTTATAATGAGACCCTGCATCAGTAGGCATAACTTGGACCTCTCAGCATTAGCTTCCGTGTAGAATACAGTGTTTATTAAACAACCATAATGTGCTAATTAGGAGTTGATATATATCCATGAAAATTAACAGAAACCATTACTGCAACATATTTTTGGGAAGAAAAAAATAGTTTATCACTGACAAAGTTTGGAAATGCCAGTGTTTGGCTATTGTGAAAAGCAGAATGCCTCTTGGCTGGTTTTAAGATAATATTCTATGTGCTTGCTTCCTGCCTGTGTCCAGGGTGTGTTTTCCCACTGCCCTGCACTGAGTGTGTCCCCGATTAGGGGAGCTGATAAGCCTTCTTCATTTCCTCATGCAACATGACCCTTCTTTCAAACATGTTTCATGCTGTCACTCCTGGGCCCTCCACAGCCTGGAGTACATTAGCCCAGATCCTAGAAGGAAAGCAATCTGACCCAGCTGCTGTAACTCAGAAGAAAAACTTATTTGACACCCATAGAAACAGGAGACCCCTGGCCTTCAGGTTCTTTTGCAAGAGCAGTGCCTTACTTTTGAGAGCAGATAACAGATATTTTCTGAGTACCCACAATGTGTGTGATGGCAAGCTAGGTGGTGAAGGGGATATGCAAAGTATGGGGCACAGTCTTAGACCATAAGAGTTTTATAATCAGGGTTGAGAGAGAAAATCGAAAAATATACACAGCTGAAACCTAGAAACAAAGAGAAAGTAAATATAAGAGATAGAAGATTATTAAACAGGGATTACTTTCATCAGGGATGGTCAATAAAAATTTCTGTATTGCTTCTGCTCTGTCTCAAAAGGATCAAATACCATGGGATGAGGAAAGACCAGGAGGAGAAAGCTCCAAGAAGAGGTGACATCAGGAGTGTAGGGAAGGCAGAGTATGTTGTGAAGTCAAGCAACATTCTGGATGATGTTCAACATGAATATAAAGGCACAAGAAGTAGTATGGGCCCCAGAAGGTGGCTTCACATGGCAGGTTAAAGAATGTGGCATTATGGATAATTGAAAGTCATCAAGTATTTTACACAAGGAGGTGATCAAATTAAAGTGGTATTTTAGGAAGACAAACCTGATAATGTGAAGCAGGAGGTAAGAGAAGAAGGCAAAGGAGGAAAAAATGCACACACAAGCATAAGGAGATAAAGACCCGGATTGAGAAGATTTACCTTGGAATATGATGGAAACCTGGCAGCATTAGACAAGAGGTCAAATGCCACAAAGTTAAAACTCAGCGTGAATTTATTTTTAATATCAGGAATATGAAGAGAAGGGTCTGGGGAAAATAGCCACACACCTGGCATCTAGGAAAGTTCTCTTCTGTTCATTAATATATTATTACTCGTTAAATATTCTGTACTAAAGATTCCCAAAGAGATAAGACAGGAGAAATCAATGGGTAAAGCATTCCCTGTGAGCATCAGAACTTGAACCATGATTTCTCCATAAAAACCAGTAAAGTGGGGCTTGGGTTGTAGCTCAGTAGTAGAGCACTTGCCTAGCACATGTCAGACACTGGGTTTGATCCTCAGCACCACATAAAAATAAATAAATAAAATATGGTATTGTGCCCATCTACAATTAAGGGAAAAAAAAAAGTAAAGTACCCAAGCTCACAAACAATTCTTTGCATAATGTTCTAAGAATATTCTTTCCAGCAGTTTGAACTACCTGGACAGCCTGGCATTCATCAGATGATACAGAATGAAATGACCCTTTTAGGAATTTAAGAACTAGCCTCTATTTTTAACTCTTCTTCTTGAAAATAGAAGATTTTTTCATAGACACATTTAAAAAGCTGCTTTTTAATTCATTCTGAGTGAGCTGTACTTCAGGGCTGCACTCCATTGGTGACTTCTGTGATACTTCATCCACTCTTCTCTTTAAACAGCACTCCCTATAAAAACCCTGCCGCTCTCCAAATCATAAAAGTGCCCTGTTCTTTTTCATGAGCTGCGCTAAGGGAAAAGTACAAGTTTTGAGAGAGCCATTATATCTATGGTCCTTCACAAAATAAAATTTTAAGGCATGGTGTATATACAAATTTGGTATTACAATTGTCCATTCTTCAAATTATTCAAATTAAAAAATAATGTTAGCCAGGCACCTTGGTGTATACCTGTAATCCCAGCAGCTCGGGAAGCTGAGGCAGGAGGATCAGGAGTTCAAAGCCAGCTTCAGGAACTTAGTGAGGACCTAAGTAACTTAGTAAGACCCTGTCTCTAAACAAAATATAAAAAGGGCTGGGGATGTGGCTCAGTGCTTAAAAGCCCCTGGATTCAATCCCTTGTACCAATAATAATAATAATAATAATCATAATAATAATAATAAATGCTATAGTTAAAATATTATAAATATAGCATCGAAATCCTTACTCTGTATAAGCATCTGTGTGATGGCTTTTCTCAGGAGTTTAAAAAGAGACCCCACATCCTAGGCAGGGCAGGCAGGATTCTGGTTCTCTGGGGAGGGGAGAGCAGAAAACCAAACAGGAAGAAAAACCTTTACACTTCCAGAGATGGGAAGGTCCATTTCTCATGAAGTAATGTTTTCCCAGATTTGAGATTTGGTTTCATTATCCTGACCTGGAGATTTTAATTTCCACTGAAACAAACAAAAATATCTTTTCATTTCTTGTAAAAATAAGGGGGGTAGGGGGGACACAGTCCCATTTCCTACCTTATCTACAAGGTGTCAGGGAAGGCGGGGTTTCCACCGTCTGAAATCAGTGCCAATTGCTGCCTGATTCAGTCTCCATCAGGGTGATTTTCACACTTCTAAAAAAACACATCTTTCTAAACATCATGAATAATGGATTGAGATTTCTGAAACCCCCTTCATTTCCCTCCACAATTTAAATCAAGCTCTTTCAAAGCCAACATGCTACATATTGATTGAAGTCTGCAAAGGTTATAAATAGTAAAGGTTGAAAATTTTCCACAAAGGTAAGCAGATGAATAAAAACTACTTAAACCATAGATGGGCGAGGTGTTTGTCAGCAACCTGTCCTTCATCACCACACTATTGTCTTGAAGGAACACAATACATAAAAATGGGTGGTGACCCCCATGCTTGCCTCTAAGCTCAACTCCCCACATACTTCTGGCCTCCCCCAAACCAGAGATATGATGCCACTTTCTTTTAGCTTCAAATCTCAATGCAGTCCCCCTCTGATGCTGGACATTGTTTCAGTTCTCTGTGAGATTAAAGCTAATATCTGTAAACTATTTTCCAAGTAGCCAGTTACAAGCTGGAAGATTTTTCCCTCTTCCTTGAAATTTCTGCAAATTTCATTTGTAACTCCCACCAATGAGCTGTATCAGGAGTCAAGATCATGTGTCAGAACACCAGATCTCTACAGTGATACATAATACTGTAAGAATAGGAAGAGGATATTTGAGGTTGGAACAAAAGAAGAGGGTTCTTCATGGACAAGGTGGCCCAAAACCTTAGTTACATGTTATTTGCATAGTGTTTTATAATGTCCAAAGTACTCTCAGGGACCTTGTGTTATCTGGTCCTCAGAATACCACCCTGAAGCTGCTCTAGTTTTTATGGAGTTGCAAGTAACTGCCATCCAACAAATATTTATCGAGCAACTAATAGGTGCCAGGCGCTGGTATAGGGGGAGAAATCAACAGTATGCTTTGCAAATGGAAAGGAGGCCGACATGGTTGGAGCTAAGGGAGAGAACAGCAAGAGATGTTCTGGAGAGGTGGGAAGGGGCTTAACTTCTTGAGAGTGGAGAATCAAGATGGAGGAGAAGCAAGTAGGGTTCACACCTACCAGGTGGTACACTGCAGTTCAAGCATAAGTCATAAGCAGTGGGACTGGGAGTCAAGACAGGTTCTCTGACTACAGCTCCTGTACCTCTTCATGTTCTGTCTACTACTCCATGTTCTCACCCATTCTTGCCATCTAGAGGCCAGCCTTGGCTCCCCCAGACAGAAGCAAGCAGAAAAGGAGGAACACTGATATTATAAATCCAACCTTAGATCCTGTTTACCTGATGAACTATCTGATTTTCACATGAGCAGCATCTTTTTTTTTTTTTTTTTTGTCTAAATTTGAAGACATGGAATTTCCCTCAATATGAAGGAATACTGTCTTTCCTTCCTATCCTTGGTGGCCTCTGGGCTGAAAAATCAGTTGACTTGTTCTACATTCTGGGGTAAATTCAAACACTGCAGATAGAACACAATTATCAAAGGAAACCGAAAAGGTGACCGGAGAAGGAAAGATAAAACATGCATAATGCCTCTTGGGAATGAATCCAAATGGATCTTGATGGGTATTTGTAAGGAGAATGTAATATCAGTTCTTTCCCATTCTTCTTTAAGTGAGTTTGAATACCGTCTTTCTCTCACTGCTTCTACACGAACTCAAATTGCTTTAGAAACCTGTCATATTGAATTAGCAAAAGCAGATAGTAATTCAGAGGGGTGCCCAAGCGGCATTACTGAAAACTGCTGGCTGGAAGGCTGGCTGTAGCATGATTCAGGGGCTCTAACCTGCTCTCCACACCTTGTGTTGCTATGAGCAAATGATGGGGTTTCTGTGGGTTTCGGATTAAATATATCTCAAAGTCCATCATGAAGATGAGAGTATCTATGCAGGGGCCGATAGGTGCATAGGGTCTACATCTGCATCCATCAGCCAGAGAAGAGGAAACAAGAGGCCCTGGTTGGCCCCACACTGTGGTCACCTGGTGTGGGCCACAACCAGAAACAGACCTTGCAGCGGAGCCACCAAACTGTCAGGTTTAGAAGCTCCTGGATCTTAACATGAGGGCGGACACAAAGAGTGGGGTAATACGGAATAAAGAACAGAGACCTGGAAAGCAAAACTCTTCTCCTGATCCTAATGGCTGGTCATTTCCTGGGAATCCTGCTCTGGAGCATCTTGTCATGTCATCCCCATCATTTTTTAAAACAAGACTTCGTGATATTTGGTCTCTTCATTCATTTCATTACTTGTTTGGCTACTTTCTGTCCCACACACTCCAGAATGTAATCTCCACGGGAAATTGCATCTTAGCTGTCACCCTAAGGAACAATTCCTGGAGCATAGTAGTAACTCAATAAATGCATGTTGAAGGAATATCAAATTCACAAAAATCATGTATACCATCACAGGGCCATTTTGTGTGCAAGAACATTGTTTGATTAGCTGTTATGATAAAGCTTATGCAGACTAGAATCCAGCAGTCAACACTAAACTGTCAGTTCCACTGACCAGATACTGGCTATACGCCTAACTAGTTCCTTGCAGCAGGTACCTTGTCTGTGAAATATCTGGGAAGTGATTGCAGGTCTTTGCACAATGTAAACCCACTCCTTAGTAGGATTAAGAAAAATGGTAGCCATCTTCTCAATACCTGTTTCATGGTCTACACAATAGAAATTTGAGATTTATCTATGGGGCTTCTCTAATTAAAAAAAAAACAAATATTTTTTTCCGCAACTCTTTATTTTAAATCATCCTAAGTCTACAGATAGATTGCAATAATTGCAAATCAACACTCTGAATTGACCAACTGCGTATGCTCTGATGTCTGCTGCTCTCTCCATGCCTATGAGTGTGCATGTGTGTATCTGTGCCTGTGTATGTTAAGTGCACATGAGTGCATGTATGCATGTGTATGTGTGCATGTGTGTGCAAGCATGTGCACGTGCGTATGGGTCTGTATTTGTGTGTATACCTGAGTGTGCATGTACGTGCATTATCTGTGCGTGTATGCGTATATGGTCATTAGATGTATATGAGCATATGTATATTTTGGCTCAACTATTCAAATGTTAGTTGTATACGTTGATGTATTTCAGTCTTAAAAACTTCAGTATGAGTACCCTAACAGCTAGAATATTATACTATACTGCAATTATCACACTCACGAAATCTAAAATTGGTAACTATCCTATTTTCTAATAAAAGATTCCCTTTTCAACTTTCCTTAAATGTTCCAAAATTTGTTTTTTAACTTTGTCTTTAGTCCGGTCTCAGCAAGGATCGTGTATTATGTTTCTTTACCATGTCTTTTTAGTCTCCTTTAATTTAAAAAGGTTTCTGCTATGTCTGTTTGTTTTTAACTTTATGATATTGATATTTTGTTGAGTCTAGAGCCAGTTGTTATGTATAATTTCCTTTCATTTTAATTAGCCTAATTGTTCACACTAATTATATCCAGATTAAAGTCTAATATTCTTTTTTGGGGGAGTGGTCCTGGGGATTGAACTTGGGGCACTCAACCACTGAGCCATATCTCCAGCCCTGTTTTGTATTTTTTATTTTTATTTAGAGACAGGATCTTGCTAAGGTGCTTAGCACTTTGCTTTTGCTGAGGCTGGCTTTGAACTCCATATCCTCCTTCCTCAGCCATGCCCATCTAAAGTCTAACATTCTATGTACCAAATATAACCAATAGGAAGTAGATCTGAAATAACTTAAGTACCCAAAAGGAAGAACAAAAGTGCTTCTGGCAGGTATCAGGTATTACTGGGTAAGAGACTCTCATCTCTTTAATTTTTAAAACAAGAGCCTCACCAACATGATTAAGTTAGTATTTCCAACATAATAGTCACTCAAATACCATCTTCAAGATTTTGGCTATATCAAGTTCTAACTATATTAGTATTTAGGCATTATCTTTCTTAAGGTCAATTTACTTATTAAAACTATTCTTGCCCTAAAAATAAGATCTATATAAATGGTTTTGCTATGCTTGCTATATTTTTTAATACCTGTCAAACATATTAATGCAAAAAAATGTGTACTCATCTGAAACTACCTTTCATGGTACAGTTGTGTACAGGGGAGACACTGAGCAGATGTGTTAGGTTTCTCTGGGGGCCGGGGAGGGGTGCAATGCTCAGGAGCGTGGCTGTGTGTGCAGACCTCACTGGCAAGGAGGGCCTTCTCAAGGAGTGAGGGCAAAAGCAGGTGCCAAGGCTGTCAGGCCAACCTGGGGACAACATCCAAACCAATGTCAAGACCTGAAACTCCCAAGACTCCCAGCTGCTATATATAGCCCTCTGGCATCAGATTGATGACTTCCTCATTCATTCCCAAATCATTCAACTGGCAACACTGAAAAGAGGCTCAGGAAAATGCTACTCAGGCAAACTCTGACAGTGATGGAAACCCTGTGTCCTCCAGAAGATCAGCCTTTCTGA
>JAJEJO010005297.1:210994-242211 GCA_020662805.1 Glaucomys volans | reverse complement strand
TTTCTTTCTTTCTTTCTTTCTTTCTTTCTTTCTTTCTTTCTTTCTTCTTTCTTTCTTTCTTTCTTTCCCATCCCACATGAGATTCAGCCCACAATTTAATATTGTCAATACATACTCTTCATCACACAACTGGCATGCCAACTGTTACCTAAGCACTTCAGATGCTTCAAACCCCACACCCCCACGATCTGAACTCATTTGCATCCAGATATGAAAAAAAAAGATCAACAGCATCTTGAGGAAACTGCGACTCCACTCTCAAGCAGCAAAAGCCACGAAGGAAACACCTTGTTGTGTCTGAAGCATTTCTTAGAGCAAGAAAGAATTCTAAAAGCTACCATTTTTGTCAGAAAAACCCCATCTTTCTATTGCAGTCTGCCCATTGGGGATTTCAAATTAAAAGGACCTCGGAAGTCCCTGACAACATCAATGTTCTAGAATTTATTTATGAAGGAGGGATTTTTCTTTTTTCTTTTACTAAACTCAAGTTAATTAGGTTTTGGCAGGTCAGCGTCCAAACTCAGCATCTCATTATTGAGAATAGTTCTAGAAGACCTTGATGAAATTGCAAATGCTTAGAAATAGTCACTTGCTTGCATGCTGGGTAAATAGGAAGGCATGCTGACTGTATTTATTTTACTATCATTATGTCTCCATGGGGTGAGCCAGTAAGGAAAGTAGAGGCTGTTAACATCTTGATATATATATATATATATATATACACACATATATATATATGTACATATACACATGTATATACATATATACACTTATACACATAAATATATATTAGATATATATATGTATATACATATACCAAAATTAACTTTCCTTTTTCCTTCATCTCACACTATAATTTCATGATTGCATGAAAGTCCTTAAACTACCCAAATTGGATATTTTTCACTCCATCCATTAGAGTTCATTTGTTCATTCAGCAGGTAGTTACTGAGTGGCTGCTATACACCAGGCTGGTGGTGTATACCAGATACAGAATAAAAGACACATCTCCATCCAAAGAGATGTTTCACAAGGCAGCTTGGTGCCCAAGTTAAACTGTAGTAACTTCTTGTCTTTGCCAGCTGGGCTGGCAAAACAAACTACCCCAAGCTAGGTGCCTTAAATAATGGGAATTTAGGGCCCCAGACACAGCAGGGGGAAGGAGCTATGGTGACATCAGACACCTCAGTCCTCTGGACCCAGGTGGCTCAGCACTTGAAAGAGAGTGGAAGAGACTCTGAGGCTCAGATCAGCTCCTGAAGCAGTAGGGTCAAATCCCTGCAGCAAAGCCAAACTCTGTAGCCAATGTTCCCTTGTAAATCAGGCATTCCGGTTTCAAGGCCTGCCTGCATCTTTGAAACTTCTTATGATCAAGTTCAATCAGGCAGTACAACAAAAAAAAATAAAGATAACACTAATCAGACAACGCCATGGTTCATGGGATTATAATAAGCCCAAAGTTTTCACAAAGCTGAGACTACAGAGTGCTTTTAAGCAGGCCAGATGAACCAGGCTGGGCATACCCATCCCTCATCAGTGTCAAAGCCAACATCCACCAAGCTTATCCCCTCAACCAGAAATAATTTGACTGTTGTAGGGTTTGATCATTTCCTCAAAAGCCTGCATGATCAAAACCGGGCTGGAATGGAAAGGGATCAAAAGAGGGGAAGTAACACAAATGCAACAACAGATTTTGACATAATCCTGACGAACGTTCAGTGCAGCAGCTTCCTTTACAGAGATCCCTCCCTCCATCTCAAGGAATCAATCAGCGCACACCACAGAAATATGGAGTGCACCTTTACCTGTCACCTGAACCCATGAAGAATCAATCAACCACTCTGAGCTGGATCTCTGGCATAATGGAATGTCAAGTTCCTTGTGATTTCTTAACAGAATGAAGGGGGAATACCACCTACATTTCTCTTCCCCCATCTATTGTTAACGAGCATGACATGTGAGGACACTCAGGTGTCTCTGGGTAACTTAAACTACACTTGGGGCTGTGCTGTACTATGTGCATGGCTCTCCCACGGCACGACAGGGTCTATGGATAATTCCAACCCTTGTCTGCAAAGGCCTTGCTTTCCAGCATCCTGTGTCTCACAGCAAGACACAGAGGATAGGAAATATGATAGACATTTGGCAGAAAATCGAGGTTCGGAGAGCTGAAGGGACTCACCTGTGTCACACGGTTAATGGAAGAACCATTTTCAAAATCAGAAACTTTAATTGCATATCTTAGCAGTTTTAAACAAGCTCTAGGGAACCCAGAACTCCAGTCTTCCGTGGGAGGCTGAATATCGCCTGCAGATGTGTTCTGTTTGTTTTGCTTTTGATTGAATTAGTCCTATCATTAAACATCGGGAGCTTTTGCATAAAATCTGGATTTCTGACTTTTTTTTTTTGTAAAACCAAAGCTCAGTTTTCTGGTGCAGACAACAGAAAAACGGAACTAAAAGTTTATAGCTCACATCCTGGAGGATCTTGCCTTGACCCAAACCTGATCACAAATCCCTTCTCTCTCTGGGATTTCAGGCTCAGATCCACAAAACCCTAACAGGCCATTCATTCTGGTCCCTCTGTGGTATCTGTGCTCATGTGATGTCCCTTCTCCTGAGATGCCCCGGTCATGTCAGTTCAATGGGTACCTGCCATCATCTCTCTGGATTCAGTTCAAATGCTCCCAGCTCCATGAAGTCACTTTTGTTAACCCTGGAATAACTAATTAGGCTTTGCTCTGGGCTCTTGAATATATTCTTATACTTCTTTTATTAAATTCTTTTCATACACGCATTTTTCAGTGCTGTACACACTGTATGTGATCAATAGTGTTTTGATCAATACTAATGACAATAACTTAAGTAGTATTTATCATGTGCCAGACGCTGTTAAAAGTACCTTACACATGTTAATTTATGCCTCACAACCACCTATGATTATGCAAATTTCACACAGAGAAAACTAAAGGATAGTAAAGATTAAGGAATATGCCCAGCCACTTTTAGCTATTAAATACCCCAAAAAGGAATTAGTCTGGCTACCTCTGCATGGATAGGTGGGTCACTAAACAAGTAGGAGAAAAGAGAAAGAGTAGAGAAAGAGACGAGGGAAGGAAGAAGGGATGAACTGTCAAGAACAGGATGCAAATGGAGGGAGAGATTGAAAGAGGTCTTTCAGGAGGGCAGGCATGTGTGCAGATATATTTTGCAACTGGATTTCACAGGGGAAGCCCTGCCTTGCAGTGTCTATGGTGTAAACACTCCTACCACGGCTGATTTCAAGCCACCAACACAGAGTTGGAGAGAGGAATTGTGGATCACTCAGTATGGATCATTCTAACACACCAGGACTGAAGGCATGCCAAGGAAAAGATGGATGAAGAGAAGGGGAGCCATCAGGCAATGAAGACCTTATGAGACCATGCTAAGGATGTAATCCTCCTACCTACAAGTAGTACTAATTCAAAGAATTTCGGTAGAGAATGATAGGATCATGTAGCTATCATGAGTTGGACACAAGATAACATAGTCAGAATTTCAGGAATCCTTCCTTCATCTTCCTACATCTTGCCCGCATGACTTTTGCTACAAGGAAAGTTCTCAATTGTTTCATCTTTTCCAAACCTGACCCTTCTGGTCAGCTATTCCTTGTAGCTCTCCACTGTCATTCTCTCATTCTAGGGTCCCAGAAGTGCTCCAGGTATCACCAACCCTCAGAATTGTACAGGGTCCCTCTGTCACTGTTGGATGTGTGGCATGGAAGAGCTGAAGTGCCTAAGCAAAGGTGTGAGCCTGAACCAGCATCAACAGGGAAGCTGCCATGTGGAGTATAATAGAACAGTGCCAGACACACCCTTGACATTATAGACCACAGAGCTGGAGAGGGGTTTTGGAAGCATTTAGTCCCTAGTCAATGTCTTACTGGGAAAGTAGCACAAATAGCAGTTGATATAACCAGCCAGATGCCATGGAGCTGGTTACAGCCAAAGCTGAAACTAGCACCACGTTACCTAGTTCCCCAAGAGGCAGCATGCACAGGATATTTTCTGAGATGTTACGTCCTCCTGTTAAGTCAATCTATTTCTTGGGAGGGTTTTTTTGTTTGTTTGTTTGTTTGTTTGTTTTTCTATGCAGGTTTCATTTCACCATCTCTACAGACAAAATCATGTTAATCTTCAGGAGCAGGGACCTTCTGTCATCTTCCTCCAATACCGGACAACATGAGCCATCTGTTTAGGAAACACTCCATGATCCCCATCCCTCTCCATCACTCAGTTTAAGAATTCTTCAGATCCTGGTCTTTTCCCAAGGGTCTCCATCTACCTGCTTGCAGAGGCCATTTCTGATAGTTAGGGAGGGAGCAGGGAAAGGAAGTGAACCTTTAGAAACCATACTGGCAGCTCAGCTGAAAGAGAAATATGCCTGAAGGGAATTTGAAACTTTGGCTTAAGTGCAATGTAGGCTGATAATTCTCCCTCCCTTCAGGTGATATTGGCCATGGCTACAAGGAACCTTGCCAAAAGGGCCATTGGGAACCAAAATGCAAGCCAGTGTTCATGGAGCCAGGTTATTGCTCCTCTTAGAAGTCTATTCTCAGTTCTTACTAAGACCTTCCTAGCAGTAAGCCTGACAAGGGACTTTCTTCCCACTTAAGTTCTTTTCCAATTCTTAAAGCCCTCTATCCCTACAAATAGGGCAGATACATTCCTTGGGTCAAAGAAGTGAAAACTAATTTGGGAAGAAAGCTCTCTGGGAGTTAAATCAGCTAAGAAGGCCTTATATTAAAACTTGCCCAGGCCCACCCCAATTTATACCTACCATCTTGAAGAAATAATTAAGATCCCTTTCATTTTTCCAATGTGTCCCTAAGGTAAATAGTAAATTATAATCACTTTAATCTATAGAGTGCTTCTGGTCATCAGTATCTGTGACATCTCCCAATAGAATCTAACAGATCCATCCATGAACTTGAATGAAAACAAGTTACAACTTTGTTCACCAACATTCAAGAGGAAGCAGCCATGAGCCTCCAATGAAGTAGCAGAACCCGTGATTTTGTCACCAATATAAATCAGGGATTTTCATATCACAATCTAGTCGCTACAGGTATCTCACAGAGGTATTGATGTTCAACCCTGCTTTGAAATGATTAGCCGCCTCCCATTAGAGCTTCTTATACATGCATTACATGAGGGGCATGTGCATTAGTGACAATGTTTTATTTCATAGCTAGAATAATACATATCTTACTATGATTAGGCTGCTAATAATACTACATGTTTTATTTTAAGCATTTAAACACATCTTTCTGGGGTTCCTAGGCTTCATCATAGGGCACCATGACATAGAGGAGAGTAAGAGTCATTGGCCTGGTGATTGAGAAGCTATATTAATGTGAAAGGGGCCGTGTGCTCTGACTGAGAAGTGAACCTATTCTGAGTTGAGCTGGACAATTAGAAATTATTTATAACCTTCTTTTTATCTGCAGCACACCTCTTCTTTTCAGGTCTTATTACTCTCATCTCCTTGTCTTGTTTTTTCCCCTTTTATCCTTGGGATCAGATGTACTATATCTCTATATCTCCTGGTTTTCCTGTGTTAATTACTGGATTCTCTTTCTTTGTGTGTTTTTCCCCTTTGTGGCCAAGTCTCTGACTCCCCTTTCTCTCTTGCCCACCCCCTCCTTCTCTGTTTCTTTTCTGCTGTCTCTCTTGGCTCTCTTCACCTACCGAGGCTGGCTTTGGGCACTGATAATCTACATTAAACTTTCCATTCAGCCTTAATATCTACTTTATTTATAGGAGGTATTTCTGAGACACAATTGGAAACTCAGGCTGGCTACCCCAATACATGACTACACAGTATTCCATATAAGAAAGACAAAAGCTTTGTAAGCCCAAGCACAAATATAATTCATGGAAAGGGTGGAAGATTATCCCTGATGACCAGATGTCTAGGGAAGACCAGCAGTCTGGACCAGGACTTCACTCAGTGCACAAATTCCCAGTGTAGCACACAGAAAGCACACCTGCTTAGTCACTGCTAACAGAGGAGCCATTGTAAGCAGGCCTGGACCATGACCGGTCCTCCAAATTAGAGCTGAGGTTAGAGAACTAGGGGCAGAGCCAATGAGAGACACTGTGACTTCCTGCTTTAGCTCTGGACAAATACATAGGTGTGCTGTGCCTTCAGCTCTGCCCTAGCCAGGGGACATATTTATTCTGAAAAAGCAATTTCTCCCAATAAGGCACTGAACACTGAAATACTTAAGGTCCATCAATGATCTAAAAAATACAAGGAAGGAAGGACAGGAGAATAGTGAGGGAAGAAGGAAGGTAGGAATGGGAAAAAGGAAAGATGAGGAAAGGAGGAAGAGGGAAAGGAGAGTGAAAAAAAATGGAAATGAACCTATATTTGGAAGCATGTTACTTAGTTAAATATTGTTCCATGGTTGAGAATGGCTTGACATACCTTTTATGATATTTGTTTCCATTCCACTTTTAATAAAAGCCACCAAACACTTTCGAAAAAAAAATCTTAAAGTGTAGTGACATTTGCACTGGACAAGTATTAACATAAAATGTAGCTCAAAGAGCTTAGGATCAAATGAAATCATAAATTTCATAACCTTTCCTAATCTGTTCATTTATCCTCTTAAAGAATAAAATCTGCTTTATTGGGGGTGGTTCGTTTTTCAGTATTTATTCATTTATTTTTAAAGAGTTATATGGTTTTTACTATTAACTTACCACTTTGGAGGAAGACTATCTGCTCATGAGAAGATTCCAAATTTTATTATTATACGTAAGGGGCATTTCATATGCTGTGTTGAGATTTACTGATTCACTAATATTTTATAAAACATATATTTACCAGTATCTCAGATAGAAGGGCTTCTATCCTGGTTCCAAGTCATTTGTCAATGTTCACCAAAGTTACAATCTACAGAGGAAATAAATACTGTACTAAACTTCTTAGTCTTATGGGTTTTCAAATCTAAATGTGAATTAAGATACATATTCATTTAACATAAAATCCATGAGGGTAAAGCTTCTCAGGCTCTACTTTGGCCTTTTAAAAAATTATTTCCAATCTTTTCTTCAGACTCCACAGAATCTTATCACTTGTTTTCTCTTATTATTAAAAATAGTCTAGGTCAGATGCTCTGGATCTTGATTACATTTTATTTTAAATATCAAACTCAAAATGAAAATTCATATACTATGTATTACATAAACCTATTTATTCAATATGATCAGGATGAATTTTTTTTCATTTTTTAATATCCTTTGTCTCAGAGGATGTTGCTTAATAGTAACTGATATTCTAAATGTCAACAAACTTATTTACATGATTGAAAATAAACACATGCTCCAAGAATTGTGCCAACAGAAGTGTTATGTGGGCCATTTGACACTATACCACACATGAGCCACAATAAGAAAGGAAGAGGAATTGTGAACCACAAGAATCAGATGAGGTCAGACAAGGCTACGGCTAGCTCCCCCACCTCCCTGGAAGATTTAGCAATTGGAAACCAGGATGTTGCCCATATTCAAATGAATTCTTCTTTCTTTGGAACCTCAAACAGAGACCATTTCTTAGGATTTTGTCACAGTAGATTTCAAGGTTCCATTTTTTTTTTAAACTGTTATAATCCAACCAAACCAGTGCGCCCACCTTCAGATCAACCTTTGGGGTAATCTGATTTTTAATGGTTCTCTCTGAAGACCGAAGCAGGTGTGAAATGTTTTCCTACTTACACAAGAACAAGATTCATCTCTCATGACTGGAAAGTGAGTGCTTCCCTTGAGAAACTAGGGGCTCCAGGATTCGATCAGTCAACCTGGCACAGAAGGAAGGAGAGGAAGAGAAACCCCTGGCACAATCTCACTCATAACAAGCATTTCCATCATAGCAGGGCCCCTCATGAGCCAAACCTCACCTCTTCTAAGGACACTATTACCTCATTCTCACCTCTTATTCCACACCAGTCACTGCCAAGGGCTGCTGTCCTGGTAAGTCATGGCATTAGGGATGGAAATCCTATTACAGGTGACACAAAAGCCACCAGGTTTCCACTGTCTGTGTATAATCCTTGCTGCCCAGATGCAATTCTGAAAAACAGGCTTTTCCCCCTCCTGGTCCTATTCCCTTCAACTGACTCTTTCTTGGTTTGTCTCCAAGGGAAGGACAGCAGACAGGATTGCGACTTCAGAGGAAAGATAAAGGGTGTTCCTAGAAACCAGAATTCCATCTCACAAGAACCCCTAGAGCCTACAGAATTCCTAAATAACTGGAAAAAGTTCCCTCTGTAGAAGGGCTCAGTGGGGGAGGAAGTGGCAAAGAAATATTTCTCCTCTGAGTCTTGGGTATATCTATTAGGAATATATTGTTTTCACTTCAGAATTACATCAGCATAAAAGTTCAATGCAAGTGTTAGGAACCCAGAAGAAGTTGTACCAATTCAATTCATTGCATCGAAAGGATCTGTCCCTCTGATATACTGCATTCTCTCTTATTTTCATAAATACCTGGTAGGGAGGCAGGACAGAGCTGCTCAGTCCTGATAGAAGGACTTTGCTGAAATGGTTGGGAATCCATTTAGTGTTATTTAGACTCATTAAAGGGTTGCATACTTAGTTGCTTTTTGTTGATTTGAAGGCTCATCAATATTTTGATGCAATTCTTTGCAAAAGAGGCACATCTGTAGTGGCTTCTCCATTACAGGGTACTGACTTCTTTCCATTACACTGATTAAAAAGCATTTATAAAAAATGAGCAAAACAGTCTTAAAAACATAGACAAGACTTCTTTCCTAATTAATTTTTGAAAAGCTGAAAAACGGGAGGAATGAGCACAATCTATTTACACATAAACATAGTTTGTTTGTCTAAGAGTCAAAAGACAGTGTCTAGCATTAGTGATGCCACTGATGCACTGAGTGGCCTGCAGCTCACACAGGAGCTCCTCCTTGAGCCTGGATTGGGAGGGATGATGTCTGAGATCCCCTTTAGCTCTAATATTCTGTGATTCAGTCTCCAGAAAGGCACTCATTTGCAGAATACAGTTGCTACCTAAAACTGCCTCTGGTTTTTGACCACAAAGGGAATCTCTGTTCACATTTAAATCCCTCTCTCAATTTCTCCTTTCATTTAAAAAGGGAATGCCTGCTTAAGGTTTAAAAGAGAATGTCAACACCAGTAGCCAATTACCAAAATCAACTTTCATCCTACAAACATGTACCCTAAGAGACTCTGAGACGGGTGGTGTGCAAGGTCAGTCTCCCTGTAACTCTAACCAGAGAGGTTCACAGGTAAGGACTGGCACTTGTAGTATATTCTGGGGTTGGGAAAAAAATGGGAAGGAGCCCCATGCTTTCTTATGGACAGAGTCTTGAGTACTAAATAGGACTGGGAGCATGGGTCACAACCAGGGTTCTCTGCCCACCAGAGGAACCAGACCTACCATTTGCTGGCTAGATGACGGGAACAAATATAATTTCTTTGTGGTCAAGTTTTCCTGCCTATAAAATAGTAAAAGTAACTTTAACTTTCATAGTTGCTGTACCAATTAAAACTAATGCAAGGACATAATATATCTAGGATAGTGCTTGGCACATAGTACAAACTCAATAAATGCTAAGTAGTGCTGATTCTTATTACTATCAGTCTCCCCAGAATAGCTAGACAACCTGGAAAAAAAAAAAAAAAAAAAAAAAAAAACAAGCACCTCGGTGTGGACTTGGAGCCTTCTCTTAAGTTCCTAAAAGGTACATTCTAATCTGTTCTTCTGCAAAAGAAGGAGCCAGAACATAAATCCAGGTTATAAGCGTCCAGAAAGAAAGAGGCCTTGGGGTGGCAGAAACAAAGTTACGTGGAAAGAGGGGCTTAAGTTTGGGATCCTACCTCAAGTATCCAGGTAAATCAGAAGAAGCCAGCGTTATCACCAGCCAGGCTTGGCCTGTGAGGGTGTGGTCTTTGTGCCCAGGAACTGCACCAGGAGCCTGCGCGGAGGGAATCCCTTTTCCCGCTCCTTGGGGCTCTAGAGCTTGCCACAGAAAGGCAGGGAGCTAGTTGCTCCACGGGTGCCCTAGAACGCCAATGACCCACACCGACACCGGGATTCCTCCCGGGAGCCCTGATGAGTCGAAGTATCCTCTGGAAGGATCTAACCGAAGGGCCCAGAAAATAGACTGCCCAAATTCTGCTTTCTCTCAGCTGCTACGGGAGAAAAAGCCGCGTCTACAGGGCAAGGTAGAGAAGGCTGTGCTCCAAAGGCTGCACGTGAGCGGTCTGGATAGGGAGGACCTGAAAGTTGCACGCGGCCCCAGACCTACACGATCTCCAGTTGCTTCCCTTATAGAAATCAGTAGACACCAGGGACCCAGCTGTCAATCAAAAAGCACCGCTTGGAGAGGGGCGTGCACCTCTTTAGGGAGAGAAGGGTTAAGTGAGGTGCTTCCCAGCGTTTGCATCCCAGTGTGTCCCCACCCGGAAAAGAGGGACTTGGGCGGGGGCGGGGGTGGCTAAAGAAGAGAATGCTGCCCCTTCTTTTCAAAAGACTAGATCCCCTCCCGGTAAATAGTCTTGCAAACCAGATTGTTGGAATGCAAAGAAGGAAAGAGTCTTGCCTTTCTGCTTCCGCCAAAGCATCTGGAGCAACCAGAGGGATCTACCTGGGGCTGCAATTTGCGTAGACCCACCTCTGCCCGGGCCCGGAGTCTGGGAATTGGGTCTCCCCTCATCCGATGAGCACACCCCTCGCTCTGCGTTTCCCCACACGCCCTCCAGCTCTGCGCTCCGGATCTTCCCAGGCGCAGCACAGGGCTCCCCGACTCCCTTGCTCCGCCCAGGTGCGATTTGTGGAGCAGCGGGGGAGAAGGTGGCTCCCACTGCAGCCTCCGCCCCTGCGCTGTCCTCCAACCGGTTCGGACCCCTGCCTATTAATAGGCGCAGAGGACTCCCACCCACTACCCGCCACACTCAATTCCAAGTAAGGGCCAGGAGTCCCCTTCTCACCCCGGAACTGTGGAGACGTCCTGGACGCCCATGTGCTGGCAGGGAAGGTGGGCGTGGGTCTAGCAACCCGGCTGCGGAGATGAAGGGGTGTAAAAGCAAGCGAGTTCTGGAGAAGGGAGAGGACTATGGTCCTCTTAGAGCCAGGAAAGGCATCCCTGGCTCATGATCTGACCATTCAGTCACCGCCCAAGATGCCAACGCATTCAGATTACAGCGGGGAGGTTTGTTTGTTCCTGGGGAGGGAGATTGCTCCACACCAGGAACCCAGCAGTCTGCCTCCCCAAATCCCCCCAGGGCCCTGGAATTCCAGGCTCATTCCACCTCTGCGCATCCCCCCCACTCCCAGGTATCCAGCCCCTCCCCCATCTGTATTTACACACCATGGCCAGCAGCACCCTCTGGACTTAAATCTCTTTACCCCTCCTCCGATGACCCCTGGCCTACATTATCAGAGCCATTTTATCCCTCTCACCCTTGGGCAGATCCTACTCCCCCCACCGCCCCCAGCTTCCTTCTGCACCCCACCAGCAAATTTTCCTCCCAGAATCACTTACTTCACCCACCCAGATCTGCACTAGCAGTTCCCACGGCGCACAACCGAAAGCCACTCCAAGGATTTTATTACCGAGTTGGGGGTGGAGTGCGAAAGGGAGGACTGACCCCCACTATGGATAGAGATTCAGCAGTGGCTACAGCCTTCCCCCGCGTCCCACCTATTTCTCCTTCTGCTGCTATCCAGCTTATACCGGCAAAATGAGCACTGCCGGGTCCCAAACCCTTGTTCTGGAGCGGGAGCTGCAGAGACTGAAAAGTCGACTGTCAAGAGCATACAGAAAGAAATGGGCACATGCATATGGCAAGGGGAGCTGGGGGAAGGGCGCACGCGAGAACTAAACGTGCTACTTGCTCTGCGCGGGGTGAGCCCCATACAGGGGTGCGGGGGTCACAAAAGTTTGCAGACTATGTGCACGGCAGTCGGCTGCACAGGAGTAAGGAGGGTCGATTCTCATGGTCAGGCGGGTTTCTCCAAGGGTCTGTGTCAAAGAGTCCAGGGGATTTGGACAGACATGGCTCAGAACTGGGGTGATAGTTCTCCTCTACTTGTTCCGGGAGGGACGGCCTAAGTACCCGTGCAGAGAGACAATCCCGCGCTCTGCGAAAAGCAACAGGCGGCTGCACCTTACCTTGCGCCAGTCCGGGCTTGGGATGGCTGCTCCATCCTCGTGGCGCAGGGAGGAGGCGTTTGGTGCGTATGCCTAGGGGTGTTCGAGCTGCCAGAACTGCAGCGGCCGCCACCTCCAACTGGCTG
The DNA here is from genome assembly GCA_020662805.1 of Glaucomys volans. Taxonomy (NCBI): domain Eukaryota; kingdom Metazoa; phylum Chordata; class Mammalia; order Rodentia; family Sciuridae; genus Glaucomys; species Glaucomys volans. The sequence continues at coordinate 229,879 of JAJEJO010005297.1, read as the reverse complement.
CAAGCTGGGTTACCCACCCCTGACCCGGCCGGCCCGCCGGGCTCGGCTCTCGGGCGACCGCGGCGGCGGCGTGGATGCGCGGTGGCTGGGGAGCGGGACGCAGGCAGTGCGTGGCGCGGCTGGCGTCTTTAGGCGCCGCCACCAAGCGAGGGTGCGGCCCCGGGCGGCCGTTTGGGGCACGACTTGGCTGTCGCTGCTGCTGCGGCCGCTGCAGACCCTGCGCCGGGCTCGGAGCCTTGCAGGAGGAGGAGACAAAGACGCGAGGGAAGTAAAAAGCCACTCGCCCAAATGCAGTCGGCTCAGCCACTAGAAGGGGAATCGCCTCCAGACCCGGGTTGGGGATGAGGGAGGAGGGGCGAGGCTGCTAGGGACTAGAAAAGCAGCAGGGAATGAACGTGACAGAGTTATGCTATTGCCTCGCTGGCAGCGCTCTCTGCCAGTTGAGGGGTCCCGAAAGGAGAGAGAGGGTGGGGTTTGAGTGTTTGCTGCAGGAGTTGAACGGAGGTAGGAATATAAGCCCCCTTCGATGCACTAGCTTCCGTCCTCACCTCGCGTAGCTCCACTTGCAGGATGTTATGGCCCCATTCTTTTCCTCGTTTTTCTAACTCCTGAGACCAAGCTGAATTAAGCTGGTAGAAGCAAAAGGAGGCGATGGGTCGATTGTCCTCAATGGGGAAAAAACTAATGTTCAAAATCAATTCCACAAATTATTTCCTACTGAGTGCCAAGTACTGTGCTAGGTTATGGGGGTGGGGGAGTAAGATAGCATCCCACCTCGCCCCGACAACCACAGACCGGCCACCTCCCAGGAGACCCCATTGTCAGATCCCAGGATGAATTTTCCTGCAGTTAATGAAGTCCAAAGTTTAGGAGTTAAGGTGGCCCTTAATCCCCACCCCCAACCAATCCAGCTTCCCAAAGCAGGAGGTGTTAGGTTTCAATTTTCCCTTCCTCTTCCAGGGATAGCTTTGTGCAGCAAAAATGGAATGTACAGGTTCCTTAAAAATAAATGTGTGTGTGTGTGTGTGTGTGTTAAGAATAAGGGAAATTACTAGTTTAAGAGATGTTCTTATTTTATGATTTTAATTATATATCAGATCTGTGCCAGACCCAATGTAGGACAGAGAATTCTGCTTCCCCAGACTCAACAAATACCACCTTCTCTCTAAAGCCCTTTTCCACCCCTTCTACCCTCACCCCAGGCAGAATTAATCTTTCTTGTCTTATTTTTGCTGTCACAGAATTGTATTTGTTGATGGCTGCAAAACTTACATATTTATAGATTTGTATCTCTTCACTCACCTCTGAGTTTTCCCTTCTTTTTGGTTCTCACTGCAACATCCAACAGTGTTCTCTATCTAATGACTACCCAAGGAATGCTTATCCAGTTGAAGGTCATTTTCTCCTTCAAAAACAGCTAAAAATCCAGTGTCTCTAGAATTAAAGGGATGCACATGATGAAACTTTTAAGTTTCTAAAGGAGAGGCCATATCTAAATATATTCACAGCCCCTTTGCTATTTTCTGCATTTTTGTTATCAGTTAATTTTCTCCCCTTGACCATCTCTCTTCTATTTGCTGAATTCCCAAAGGCAAAAAAAACCACACTGTTGAGCAACCGCAGAGAGAAAGAGTTACACACTCCACTGCCAGTACCCAGAGCAAACCCATTCCAGGTGGAGAATGACCAAAAAATCTTTATCATTTTGTGACCTGTGTCAAGTATGTTGAAAGTCTGCCAAAGCTTCCTCATTTCCAATGAACCTCTCTTATTCTGGATGCATTTTAGAATAGGCTAAGCAATGTTTCGATGCTGAGAAGTAGAGATGTGCTTGGTAGTTTGGGTATATTTTGAATCATTTCTTTGTTTTCTGTTCCACCTCTATTACAGAATGGATACCCAGATGCACTATGAAAAAACTCCATAATATAGGCTAGGATATGAGAGTAATCTATTCTTAAGATATCTTCTATTTCCACAATTTTAAAATACTGTGATTTGAAAGGTAATGGTGTGCAGTTTTATTTTTTCTTTTTGCATTTTTCAAAAAATGAGATTTTAGGACCCACATGTAAATATTTCAATAGCAGGCATGCAATTTGGTATAATTGTTCTGAAGGGAAATTTGGTATTATTATTGAAAGGATAAATTTTTTTGCGTCTCATTGCCCCAGTGACTATACTTCTAAAAATTCCTCCTCAGGAAATATTTTAGGATATACAACAAGATTTATCTGCGTAGATATTTGTTGCTGTGCCCTTCATATAAGTGGAAGATTGAAACACAACCAAACTCAAATATCTAACGGGGCAGAATGGTGAAATATTTTATTAATCTATTAAAAAATGTTGATAGGAAATTAAACTGATGTTTTTGGTAAATAGTGAATATTGTCAAGGATGATGGGTATCATCTCAGTTGAAATACTTCAGATGCACAAGTTGACAATTAGAATAATAAGGACTACAATCAGGAGTTAACAAATATGGTTTAAAACCAGGCATTTCTTTTTGCTGGCTACCTGATCTTCAACTTGAACCTGAGCTGCATAAATGGATTGATGGTGTTTACCTCCTAGCATTGAGTTTTAAATGAAATGGTATTTATAAAGCACGTAGTGTAGTCCATAGTGTATAGTCAAATCTCAACATGGTTTTCATTGGCAATCATTAAATGCATACAAGTAAGATTAAATTACAATATATTTTCTGGTAAAAATATATAAAGAAGCTTAGCTCTACATTAAATACATTTCAGTTTGAATAGTGATTATCCTTTCTGGTACTGAGATTTTAAAATTTTTTTATAGTAAACATAAAGTAAAAGTCATATAGTAAAGCAGTGGAATTTGGTTTTAATTCAGTTATCTTTTAATTAAATTTTAAAAAAACACTTCTAACTTTTAATACAGGAAACCTCTAGATTGGTGACTTTCTGCTTTTTAAGTTGATTTCATCAACAAGTCATCAACATGACTGGCTGACTGTTGGTGTCACCCCTGCTATAAAAAGGATAAATGACAGGGCATGGAGTTTGTCGCCTCTGATATAAACTTAGATTTGTTTTGTAGCAACCAGGAGTCAAGCCCAGCTCAGCAAAATATGGTGTTTAATATGAAGAGCTGATTGGTTCTTATTTCTGCCTTGTCTTGAAAGCCAATTAAAAGAAATGAAAAAGAAGAAAGGAGGCATCAAAAGCTGCATTTTTAGCTTTGGATTAGTGAACAAGAGAAGGAAGCTTGCATTGAAGAGTTATGAGTCAGTGACCTTCACATCTACAGTAGCGGCCCCTCTGGATCAGAGGTAGATCTTTTTTATAAGTTGTCTATGTATTTTAGAACTGTTACAGAAATATACAGGAAATATGATTTATTGATATTTTCTGTTTAACTTTCTTTAGAAATAAAAGTGGATTGTTTTAAAATCAATGTGTTCTAGAAATTTTTGCATTAAAGCAAAGCCCTTAATGTTTGGATTATATTCTCCCTCTGAAACACTCTTCAGAAATGGAAATGTATTCTTCTCAACACCCAGGAATTGAATGTCTCAAATCTGAATGGTTGGGGTGCCTGAGGTCCTGTTATCTAATGAGTGATAGGGATGGAGGCATGATGATGCTATTACCATCAATTCTCTGTGGAAGGTGGTTCAGTTAATGGAAAACCACTCTAAAGCTTCTTGACTTAAAATAACAACAATCATTTGTTCAGTCTGAATCTGGAGTTTGGACAAGGCTCACAGAGGAAGTCTCACCTCTGCCCTACTCAGTGTCCTCTGGGAGCCCTTGACTCAGAACTGAAGCACACACTTCCCAGATGGCTCAGTCACCACACTGACAGACTGTAGTGGTGGTTGTTCATAAGCTGAATAGGAGCTAAGGTCCAAGGATCTTAGCTTCTCTCCAGGCAGAGATCTCCATGTGTATCTCTCAGGTTCTCATAATCTTCCTCATTTCATGGTGGTTGGGTTCACAAAGATAGCCCCAGTAGCAATCAGACCTTCCCTGGATAATGAACAACCGAATGGTTTACCAGTGTCAGTTATACCATTCATCCAGTCTTCATATGATATTATATATTTTAATCCAGAACTTATCCAGGCAAAGTGAACTACACAATCACTTAAATGATTTAGGAAAATTGAAAATTTTTCATTGCATTTGCGGAGATAATTTCATTAAGAATTGAAGAACTAGTCAATTCAAGAAATAATCACTATTTTCTACATATTTTTGAAATTTTAGTGGTAAATCCACATAGTGAAGACTGAATTCCTTATCATAGTCTTTAAAGACCTTTAAATTTAATCTTCCTCCCAGTCCTATATCAAAACTTCCTATAGCTTTCCATCAGACATCTTATGTCCCTTTAATCTTCAGCCCAGAGCCATGCATGGAGTATGTGCTTGATACATACTTACTAAAAAGATGAATAATTCAACACCCCTTGCCTTTCCAACCCAATCGTTCCATCTCCAAAATGGCAATATTACTCGTGAGCCACTCCACAGGGGAACTAATTAATTCTCTCAAACTGGAAAATATTTTGAAGTTCCACAGTACTTTAGAAGCACTCAAGAACATTAATATGTGCAATAAAGACATTATTATTACTTCCCTGACACATAAATGGTGAGTAATCCCTTTTTAATGTGTTTGTTTTGAATACACTTGATAAATTTGCAGAGAGCAATGTTTTGTGGGCTCCTTTCCACTAATGGATACCTCATATGGACTGAATAAGACATGGTCTCTTCTAGTTCTATTGTTTGCTCATTTCTTCAGCTTTTGGAATTGCTACTTATACATGCTTCTTACCAGAACAGTGACCATGACGTGAGGATCAGCCTTCTGGGGGATCTGTGTCATAACTGGTAGTGTGGATACTTATGGGATTCTAGTGGTGCTGTAGCCATATACTTATTGTCACGTAGCTACAAACCTCATGGTCTAATAGAGAACCCTCTTCCAAAGCTGGAACTCTCTGAATCTCTTCCCTAGGAATTTTGCACAAGAAAACTGGGAAGACTGGGTTAGCCTCATTGGTGGCTAAAGCTGCAAGATATAAATCACAGGAGCCACAAGCTTGTTATTGTCTGTCATGTGAAGAAAACCACACTGCATTGTGAGTGATCAAGCTGCCACATGGGGACAATGTTAACGACAGTGATTCCCTGTAAGGCCTGCATCACTGGTTCCCATGACTTAGAGGTCCAGCCAGGTCTCTGATTTTCTACAGCTTTTTATTCATAAATTCATCTTTCTGCTTAAAGTAGTTGAAATTTGGTTTCTGTCACTTGAGACCAAAAGATTTCCTTCCAACTAATGCAGCATCGAAGAAAGATTTGAGAAATGCCTCCCAGAAAATGTTTCATTAAAGATTGGAGAGAGAGCACATGAGGATGCTTTGATAAGAGGCTTATATCTTTTGAAGTTAAAAGCCCAGTAAACAACATATACTGAATCTTATTTCAGACAATAAAAGTAGGACCTTACCTGTACAAACAGGATCCCAGTGTTTGGGATTTCCTGGAATGTATGCTTCATAAGAGCAGAGATGTGGATCTGTTATCACTATGCTCCATTAACTAGAATAGAATTCTGCACTGAGTCGGAGGTCAATGCATATTTATTTTAATAAGTTAATGTATTTGTGTGTTGTACCTCTTCCTTCCTCCAGCAGAAATATGAAAAGCAATTATTTTTTGAAGTTTCACTGTAAACAAGCCACTATGCTAAAGTGTCATCAAAATCTCATTTAGTTTCTTAGCAGACCCGGGTGTGTGTGCAGGGAGCAACTAAGGATTTAGAAGAGTTGTTGCCATAAGATTAAACAGTTTGTTTAAGGGCACACAGGTTCAATATGTTGCAGTCAGGATTTGAACTCAGGATCATCTATCTCCAAAATGTGTATTCTCTCTACCATATTGCGATCACATGATAATGTGTTTTTCTGTATGGCAGAATCTCTTCTGGGTAGTCAGTTGAAAAGGGGTAGAGTTGTATTTCTACCTCGGAATATCAGGGGTTCAATGAACACAGAATTAGTCCCCTCTTATGGAGGAAAGCGGAAGTCAATGGTGTAGCCCTTAGTGTTCACCAGGCGTATCTGAGAGATCTTTATATCAAGATGTAAGTTAACTCTTCTTTCCTTTGCCATTTCTTCATGAGTCTGCATAATACCCTAGTCCTTTGAAGTCACTGGCACTCCACAAAAGCCGCCTGGTATCACCATTCTCAACCTTATAGCTTCCCACCTCAAGCCAACTAGATGCCTGATCCCTTGAGGATGAACTGGAAATGCTTGGTAAAGGAATTGATGGATAAACATTTCTCACACACCTCCTCCTCTGTTGGTAGGGCTCTGAGGCATGTTCTATACTGTCTCCTGGAGCATAACTGAGCCCTAATGATCCACACAACTAACTTGTTCAAAAGTGAACCTTATATTGACTTCCTTCTCTTTCATGTCCCATGTGCCTAAAACCTCCATTAGAACTTTCCAAATAAGTCACCTGATCCCATACCCTTAACCCAAAGATGTGCTTCTGGAATAACCCAAGCTAAGGCATTTCTCAAGACCATTCACTGCTGACTCTTAAAGGAAAGGGTCAGATTACCTGGATGAGTCTAAAAGAAGAAACTGAGCATTGTCCATGGTAGTCCTCTCTTTTGGAGATAGCAAGTTTATAGAACATACAAGAAGTTCAGACTACCCCCTGTCATGTGCCAAGCTTGTCCTCCTGGGAAGGTCTGAGTGATAGACCAGTGAGTTTAATTCAGGAATAATGTGTTGGGATATCTCCAGGTCCTTATAGATCTAAAATTGTGTTTCCCAATAAGCTTTATAAATAATACATTGGACATTTTTATCTATATCTATATTATAGCCACATGATTCATAATGGCCCAAAAGTAGAAATAACCCAAATATCCATCCACTGACAACTAGACAAAATATGGGTATCCATGGAATATTTTTTTGGTGATAAAAAGTGTTGACATTAATTCAATATTTTAAAACAGCTATTAGAGAGGATTTTTTGTTCCCAACCCAAAGAAATGACAAGTATCTGCGATCAGAGACAAACTGGTCACACTGCTCTGACCTTTACATATCGTATGCATGTATTGAAATGTTGTTCTTCACCCAAGAAATATGTGCAATTATTATGCATCAATACATGAATGATATGAATCTACATTGTGTGCAACCACAGAAATGAAAGGATGTACCCCGTTTGTGTACAGTGAATCAAAATGAAGTCTGTAAAAATAAAATAAGAACAATAAAAAAATAAAGTAAAATAATAAAAGCTGAAAAAAAAATAGAAATGTTCTTTTAAAAGGTGAATGAAGTACTGACATATGTTACAGTGTGGATGAACTTGGAAAACATTCTTTTTGGTAAAGGAAGACAGTTTCCAAAGATTACATATGATACTATTCTATTTGTATGGAATTGCCAGAACATGAGAATCTACAGAGAAATTAGATTAGTGGCTGGCTGGGGCTGGGGTAGGGGAAGACATATCAAAGTATGCAGGCTTTCTTTTCTTTTCCTTTTTCTTTTTTTTCTTTTCTTTTTTGGTGGTGCTGGGGATTGAACCCAGGGCCTTGTGCATGCAAGGCAAACACTCTAACAACTGAGCTATATCCCCAGCTCTGAGCTTTCTTTTTGAGGTGATGAAAAATGTCTTAAAATCATCTCAATTGGTGGTTACCCATATCTGTGGATATGCTAAAAAACATTGAAATGTATATTTTAAATAGTGAATTATATAGGATGTGAGTTATAAGTCAAATAAAGCTGTTAAAGTTAGACCCAAGTAACAATGAAAAACATTAATGGTAAGGGAAGCTGAGTGAAAGATACATGAGAACTCTATATTATTCTTTCAACTCTTTCCTCATCCTTCTTCTCTCTTGAGAACTAATTAAAATAAGGACCCAGGTGCATAGGACATCCCATTTCTTCCTAAGATTTCCATTAGCCTCCATGTCTGTCTTCCTGCTACTTTTCAGATGTGAGATTTGGCCTGACGTGGTGTTGTCAGAATTTCAGGAGTGGAATTAATATTTCTACTACTAGATAAAATGAGCCCAATCAGTTTGCAACAGCAGAGGTTTGCAAGAAAAGAGAAAAAGCAGGTGCTATCAACAACTGATGCCAAAGTGGCCCTCTGCAGTGACTAATTATTCTTATTTCTTTTGCAATTCATCCTAGCTATTTTCATTATATTTGCATATTATGAAAATAGTACCAACCACCAGCCCCGCATGTAAGCCACAAGTTGCTGAAGTGGCTTTCCATTCCTCCCGTGGCACTCATGGAAATCAGCACAATATTTCTGTTAGCTGGTCTGGAGTCAGCTCTGTATGTAATTAGGGGGTTGATTTTTCACTTTTGCATTAAGAATTCTCCACTCACTGGGGTTGTTTTAGGGATTTGACAACGAAGCTTTCCTGACCTTCCCCCATTTCATTGTACGAATCAAATAGTGTGAGGCGAGTGCCCTTGCAGGAGCAAAGCCTAAGGTTTCATTCAGTCCTTTCTGTAAACTTGAGGGACAAAAGAAACCACAGATGAGCCATCGACTCCTCCCTGGCTTCAGTGCTTTTTACTATAAATGAAAGGATTGGCCAAAATCATCTCTGAAGTTCCTCATCAGTCTTGACATTCTCCAAAATGCAAGCATTTTCCTGAAGCTTACTGACAAGCAGTTGCCAAACACCAGAGGAGTGCTGATATGTTGTTAGCTAATATTATCTCTCATCTGTTTGCAGCTTCTTGCTGGGAAATCATCACTGGGAGCAGTTCAGCCTTCTGATGTCTGCTCCGTGGAGAGCTGTGGAGAATGCAGGAAAAGGGAGCCATAGAGAGGGTGGACTCCTCCAACCTGGGCATGGATGGTGTCACTGTATGAGGAAGCTGACACCAAGTCAGAGCAACCAACTGCAGGCTGGTCTCAGCGCCTGAAAGATGAGTATTACATAAGTGCAATTTTACTTTCTGCGTTAATCTTTGCTGAGGTAATTGCCTTCATTCTATTTTCAGTGTGTTGTTGGCAATGCTGCATGGCCTACTGACAGTTGTTCAATAAAAATAGAGATCATACCCAAGAGAAAAAGCACAATACTCACATGCGTCCAGTGTTCTGCTTCTAACAGCCACTGTACTCAGTTCCTCAAGAGTGAAGAGGAGAGGCACCTGTGGAGAGTTTGATCAGGATCAAGATGGTGTTATGTTAACAGGTTGCTGAGTGTGTCTGGTGTACACTGCACACAAGGAGCCTTGCAACAATTTCAGCAGAGGGGACCTTTTCAAAATGAAGCCACCTGGAAGTTACAGTATTCTCTTCACATTCCATTTAATTTCAGGTTTTAGCCATCCATATCTTCCATATGTGTCCACAAATAGGACCAAGTTCGCCTTCTAGATGTCTTTTAATGGTCCATACAATGCTGTCATCCTCTCCTCTCCCTGGCTGCTGCCTTGATTCAGATCACTATCATTTCTCACTTGAGTTCTGCAATACACTGCTAAAAGATCTTGCCGTCCCCAGAACTCTTCTCACCAACCCACTTCCATTCTCTATTCAGGAGTTTCTAGCTTCCAAAGTGACTGTGATATTCCTTGCTTAAAATTCTTCAGTGGTTCCTGATAAAAATTTAACTTCGTTACAGAGTCAATCAGTGTCATCGGAATCTTGCTTGACTATTTTACCAGCCTCCTTCCCTGCCATTCTCCCTTCTTTTATGATCCAGCCAAATTTAGATGCTCACAATTCCCCCCAACTTACCACATTTTTGTCCCCTCTCTGGAATACTTTCTGTTTTCTCTAACTCACACAGGCAGCTTCTCCTTAACTTTTAGGTGTCTCTCACCAGCATCCTCTTGATTTGGCTTGCCTAACTCTCCAGGCAACCGAAGGACCATTTCTTCCCATTCTCAATGTTCCATCTGCACACTCCCAATATGGCAATAATCAAGTTAGCATAGTCAGGGTGGACTCAATGGTGATTAAAGGCCAAGACAGTGTGTTGGATCCTCCTCTCCTTAGTATTAAGCCAGAGTAGAGCTGCTCAGTAAATACCTAAGGAAGAGACTGGAAAGAATATTTATGAAGCACATAAGATACGTCAGGCTGCATCTTGTGAATTTTACTGAAGCTCTTGTATTTGGGGGTGGGAAGAAAGAAGGGAAAATAAATAGTCTATGAGTTGTATGTGGAAGAAAAATAGAATAATAAAAGCAATGAGAGGATGAGAAGATACATTAATAATAAAAATCATGTATAGTAAAAAGTCAATAAGCCATAAAGTTCTCTAGTATTGAGTAGAATTTAATAAATCACATAAGGGGAGGAAAACTAAGGGTAATATCAAGGAAATAAGAACTTTGCTTCCAAATGCCTCTCATTACTGGAGGAAGAGGAAAGGCCCTAGAATCCTCACTGTTAAAACTACCTGGCATATTTGAGAATGACCTTGATGAGCACTATCTGGCACATGGAGTGGACTGGAAAGTGTAGATGTTACAAATCAGAGAAATTCCAGTAATCACTCTTCATGAACTTCAGAGATATTAAAAGGAATTCGCAGATAGATCTTTTATACCTGTATAATTTAGACATAGGTTATAGCAAAATTTTTCTCTAATTCTCTTAAATTTCAAAGACTTTGATTTTGACACTTGTAGTGGGGAGTGTTGGGAGGTGAGGTTGGACAAAGAGCAGACAGGAAATTATGATGAGCCTTGAGGAGTGTCCTGTGGAGTTAATACTCCATCATGAAGGACATGGAGGTCATTACAGAATTTCAAACATGGTATGTCACAGTCACATTTGCAGGCTGGAAGTCTCTGGCTGCTGTATGGAAGATGGATTGGAGGTGTAAATGGGGGAGGGGAATGGTGAGACAGTACTCTAGGTGAGAAAGATTAGTGTTCTGAATCAAGACAGTGGAAGGGGGAATGATGAGGCATGGAAAAACAAGAGGAGATGATTTTGAGATAAATCATGCAACTGACTCATGCTATGATAGATTCCATCACCCCTTCCATGTGCTAAGTTAGTGAGGCATTCCTAACCCTTCAAGATTCCCATGACCAAAAGGATCTCAGCTCCACTGTGGCAGACACGGCTGTCCATCCAATGACTGTTATCTTGCCCAACCTTCTTCCCATAGAGCTCATGTCTCATCACAGAAGCTGAAAATCTACTTCTCTAGCTCCCTTCCAGTGAAAGATGGACATCAGACAAGACTAGAGTCAATAGAACCTAAAGGGAAGCCAGCTGGGCGATTGTCTAGTAAAGACTTTTCTCCCTGAAAACGAATCACAAGATGAGTGATATCCTTCTACTGGTCTCTGCTTTGCATCTACTGGTCACCATGATGCCTAGAACCAGTGCAGCCATCTTGAGACCATGAAGGAAAAGCCCTGAAGACAAAAGTCAGTTTGAAGATGGAGAAGTAGAAAAACAGAAAAAGCTTGGGTCTTTGAGCTATTAAATCAGCCCTATAACCACCTACATTAGGACTTTCATTATATAAGATAGTGCAAAGCCTTATTTTAAAATTTCTTGCTACTCAAAGGGTGGTGAGCAGACCAACTCTATCAACATCACCAGAAATTTCTTAAAAATGCAGAATCTTGAGCACTATCCCAGAAATCTGCCCTTTAACCAGGTCTTCAGTACAAATCTAAACCACTTTTAATTGGGTAATCTTTTGGTTGCAGTTGGAAGCATCCTAATTAATATTCACAATATGCACTGATCCTCTTATAAATAGAATTTTTACTTTCTTTTGTTATTCTACAACATTTGACCATTCCTCCAACACCAAGTGCGTTTTATTTTGTCATATGTGAGTAGTATAGCAGGAATCATCCTTGACAGTCTCACCCATGCAACTCCATAAATCCCTTCAGGGTAGGCTCTATCTCCTATTTTTAATATTCCTCCTTGCTACTAAGAATGAAGCACTGTAAAAACTAGGCATTCAAATATTTGTCAAATAAAAAGATAAAAGGAACAATTATTTCTTTGCCATTCCTTTGGCCAGTGAAAATTTCAGAACCTTCGAGAATTATGCAAAATGGGTTCGATAAAGCATGCTGATGATCTTCCTGGGGCTATAAATGCATTCTGTTTTCTTATGCAACCACTTTCCCAGGAAAAGCCCTATTCTTCAGAGCTCTTCAAAGTCAAGATGTTTAATGAAACTCAGGTCTTCTCTATGGTGGGCCACATCACTACTGTCTTCCTAGAACTTATTTGCCTTACTGAGACTGGAATAATGAAACTCAACCTAAGGCTGTCCCTGTCAGAATCACCAGCTCCAGGCCCCTTGGGAATCACTCTATACACATAGGTGCTTCGTTTAAAGTAATCAATTCCATAAATCAATCCATCATTTAGCATCAAGCACTGACTACTAAATAAGATCAGAGAGGAAATCCTTGTCCTCCTAGAATTCAGGAAAAACAAGAGTAACAGGCACATTCCAGCTGACTCTGCCTTCCTTAAAAGATTCTGGCAATGGCCAAGCTTAGAGAAGCTAGAATGCTAGTATAAATATAGAAAATTGATTTAACTTTTTTCATTTAATAAAAAGCATCTATAGATTTAATAAAGTAGAAACCCTGCATATAGGTCATCCAAATAGAGGACACACACACACACACACACACACACACACACTACACACAGAATAGCTCTTAGTCATCTTACAGCACATGCAAGAAGATACAGAATTTCATTTGACTTTCTATTGTATACATGACTTGTCAATAAACCTTCATAGGCCATCCTGTCAATCTGTATGCTGGCCTGCTTCCTCAATATCTGGCAAGGCAACCGACATTGCAGGTGTGGTAAGTAAAGAAAGTTCCAGACCCAAGGAGAAGAGAATTAAGCTTTGGTCACAACTTCATTCTGATGAGAAGTGGGAAGTGACCTCAAATCAGCCTTAGTTTGTTCAAATAAGAACCATCCTTTTGATTGTGAATACCCCTCAACATCAAATTTTGGAGTGGAAAAGAAAAAATTTTAAGAGAAAAACGTTTCAAAAAAAATTCTTGGGCGGTATGTGACATAATTCAAAAGAGGTTGTTAGTAAATCTGTCTGTTATAACAATTTTATATGTTTGCATGGATAGCTCTAATTGGGCAAATAAACAGACATGATGTAGTAAAATAATCCCTAGCAGTGCCTACAACAATTTAATATTGTCAACAAAAAGACAAACTTTGTTGGACCAAATGCTCAACAAGCAAGGCTCACAAAAACCACACACACACATGGACAGCTGTGGCTATATTATCCCCAACTGTCCTTTGAAAAATGGGAAATTTCAGAAGAGATTTCAGAATCTGAGAAGGCCTAACAGCAAATTCTGCTTGTTCCAATTACATTCCACATGAACAAAATCAGTCTTTTAATTGATAGGACATTTTTTCCATTCCCAGAAGAAAAACTAACTTTATATTAGTAAGATATTTTTGAGGCACTATTAATTTGAAATTCTGTGGAAGTTAATTCCCAGGAAGACAGACTTTGTTAAACAATTTCTAGTTCGCAACTTGGGTTAACAGATGTCTTCCTTTTATGATTAAAAAAAAAAACACAGAGGAAACAATCAAGTCCCCGGAGGCTTCAATGGCTTGTCCAAGCTCACTCACTGACAGGTAAAACCACGGCCACAGACTCATGGCTGCTATGCTTAGAGCAATGATTCTCCACTGGCTTCAATTCTGCCCCCAGGGAACATGGTACAATGTCTAGAGACCATGTTTGTAGTCATAACAAGGTTGAAACTAAGGGTGCTGGGTAAATATCCCACAATGCACCCCAAAAATGTGATGCCAAGATTAAGAAACCCAGAAACTGAAGTTATTTTCAAATGTAAAGGCATACATGCACACACATGTGCACGTGCACACATACACACACACACACACACACACAAATGCAGAGAATGCAAAGATGATCAGAAGGGAATAAAATAACTGCCTATATTATTTTTAAGATTGGTCATAAACAATCAAGAACAGCTATAGCAACAGCTAGCCTTAGAGTTTTCCATGACTCTAATCTTTCACTCTTAGTTCACTTCCCATGTCAGCACATCCTGCCAGCTCTACCTCAAAACTATGTCCCCAAACCAGCTGCTCAGTACGTTGTCCCCTGATACCTCTTAGCCCTGGCTATCATTATCCTTAGCACGGACCATTGCATTAGCATCCTAAATGCTTTGTCTTCTTCCACTGTCTGCCTGTTCACTCTGTTTTCTTCTCAGCAAACACAATGGCCTGATAATATAATTTTGATCATGTCACTTCCTTGTTGTAAAGCTTAATCATCCACTGGGACTAATATCATATCCCAGTGCAGAAAATGTGTGGGACATATTTTGGACTATCACAACAAATGGGGCATTATAGGCATTAAGTACCTGCAGGCAAAGGAAGATAATTATTCTGCAATAGGAGGGACTGTGAAGAACTGCCTTGCCCAAGTTATTAAGTATGTCTGATAGATGCAGAAACTGCTTTTCCTCCTCTGCTGTTCATCTGGTTCTCTGTGCTGTAGTCATTGACTTGGAGTTCCTAGAACCTGCTAATTATGCTTCAATCTCAGGGACATGGAACTAGTTGACCCCTATTCACTAAGTACCCTATGTCTTCCTTACTTCATTCAGGTCTCATTTACATTGGCATCATATCAGGGAAACATCAGTTCACAATCTTAACTAAGTTTTATCCCCTTTATTAAGGAGAGAGAATATTCTGCTGTTACTTCGTTTCACTTACCATGTTTGATATCATAAGATAGCAAAAGTTATAAGCATATTCTTTTTATTATATGTCTCTCCATTATAAAGGGAGCTACATGAGGGCATGAACTTTGTTTGCTCATCTTTGTCTCTTTAGTACTAAGAACAGCTCCCAGCACAGAGAATACATGAGGGATGAACAAATGAACATATAGTTTGGCTTAGAAAAAAAACTTTCTGAAAATGTATGGCCAGAGTAGAGGGAGAGTCATAAATTCCCTTCTAACTTGATGACTGTACATTTAAAAAGCCTAACATTACAAAAATTTCCACATGCACCAAGTCCTGCTTGCAAAATTATAGTTAAGAAATACTTCAAGTAGATCTGCCTGGAATCCCAGCTACTCAGCCACTCAGAAATCTGAGGCAGAAGGGTGGCAAGTTCAAGATCAGCCTCGGCAACTTGAAGAGACCTTTTCTAAATAAATAAATAAATAAATAAATAAATAAATAAGCTGGGGATATAGCTCAGTTGGTAGAGTGCTTTCCTTATACGCACAAGGCCCTGGGTTCAATGCCCAGCACCACTAAAAATAAAAATAATTTAAAAATAAATAAATAAAAAGGAGTGGAGATGTAGTTCAGTGGTGAAGTGTCCCTGGGTTCCATCTCCTATACGTGGGGAGGGTGTGGGGAGGAAATAGTCCTAATTGTTATTTTAATTATTTGATGAGCCTATCTATCTTTGTGGATTGAATATTATAAATAAATCAAGCTATTTCTCAAAGGACTTCAGGGACCACAGACAAAAGGAGAACACATTCAATTAGGTGGACTTCTCCTAAGATATAATTAAAGGATATATTATTAAGGGATACAGAATTTCATGGACTACTTTGTGATGACAATGTCAGATGTGTACATTCAGTAGGTTTGGTGAAGTAAGGAAAATTCCTCCCCATTAACTTTGATGGGAGTTTGGTGTCTGACACAACTGCAGTTGCCCTGGGGTCTGGTCTCAGGCCAAGGAAACAATTTCTCCTCTCAGGAAAAAGTTTTAGTCCGGCGAGACAGACTCCCATACAGTCCTTTGATCAGCAAGCAGAACATGGTGTCATCCCTGTTTAAAATTTTTTGAGCTCTTACTGTCCCCATGCATCCTCTAGCTCCCTGGCTGAACAGGGGAGTTAGAGCAGTGCTGGGAGGCCGGAGGAAGTACCTGCTCATCCTCATCTGATCTGTGGACTTGGGGCCAGCTTCCAGAGATCCAGAGTCCACAGTGGGTATTTTTTATTTATTTATTTATTTATTTTTAGTTTTGCAGCCTTCATTTTGATTCACTGTACACAAATGGGGTACATCTTTTTATTTCTATGTTTGTGCATGATGTAGATTCATACCATTCATGTAATCATACATGTACATAGGGTAGTGATGTCTGTCTCATTCCACCATTTTTCATACCCCCCACCTCCTCCTCCTCTCATTTCCCTCTACATAATCTAAAGTTCCTCCATTCTTCTCTCTCCCCCCACCCCCAGGTATTTTTGAGAAAGTGACTTATCAGGGGGTTGCTCTCAGGAGAAGGGTGGTATAGAAAGCAGAATCAGATGAGGGAAGAAATCTAAACATAGATGGAATCTTAACTGGAGTCCAACTTCAGCCTGAACCCAGGGGGAGTTCTGGAATTCAGCACATACCACAAAATTGGTTGTCCTGAAGGCAAGGTGGTCATCATTTCATCAGCTCATGGCCTTTGACTTGCTTGGGAGGGTGGGATATGACCTCCCTGATGAGGAGTTCCTATCCCATGGAGGACAGCTCTCTAAGGAAAGGAGACCTTGGCAACCAACCCTCACACCAGCTGTGTGAGTGTGCCTGAGTGTGTGGGGGGCAGGCACTGCCCCTATCCTGTGAAGGGAATTTGGATGAAGCACCAACAACATTTGCCTCATGTCTGCCAGAGTCTCAAAGATTCATAAATCACAGGTACAATTAGCTTTTTGATTTTTTTTTTAAACCCCAAAACACTCTCTCTAAGTATCACCGCTTGGCACAGCACTAGTCTTTGTGGCTTTGAGAATCTTGTCTGGCATCCTGAGTTTCTTCTAAGGGAATTCTGCTAATGTAGGGCAATGTCCACATGGTATTTGCAATGCCAAAGAACATCTTCTTCACTCTTTGAAATTCTCCAAGCATTTCGCAAAGAGCCATTTTAACAAGTCTCAGAGAACAATGGATGAGGTTAAGAATAAACGTTAAAACATCTGATGTAAATATTAAAAAGAGTCCATTTTATTAGCAACTTAGAATAATAATTAAATGAAACCATTTCAGCAAACCCTCTAGAAATCTTATTTGCATGTATATTCTTTCCATTTATTTTTATTTAAGTCTTCTGAAGCAATGTGATATAGCCCAGGGTTTTATCAACCTCAGTACTATACACATTTTAGGCCAGATAATTTGGAGCTATCTTCTACATTGTTAGGATAGCCGAATCCATGGCCTCTACTCAATAATTGTTACTGGCCTTCCCCATCTCTTCCTCCTTATTTTGCCAAATGCTCTTGGAGGGCAATATTGCCCCTGGTTAAGAACCACTGATAAAGCTAAAGGCATCCAAGACAGCCTTTGGAGTCATGGCAGAGTCATCCACTAATTGTGCATTTTGAGTAAGCTACAAAGTTATGCTAAGCTTTTGTTTTCTTAACTGTGAAATGGGAATCCACAGGACTGATCTAATGATTTAAGTAGAGAACATTTGTAGAGCATAGTATCTGACATATTTGTCAGTCTAATTTCTTCTCTTCATTTTCTTTTGGACTAAAATACTATCAAAAGTGTTTCATGTTCTTACAGATAGAAAAGTGAAAACTTGTATTTTATACCAGTTAGGATATGATACATGGCTTAACTTCAAAGAGATACTATTGATAGACAGTAAAGTAATTCTTTCTAATTGGAAAAGATGTCACTCCCACTTTTTCCCTTCCAGTTTTTTACTCAATATTCTTCAAGGAAAGTATATTGGGCATTTAAAAATGCTCAAATATGTGTCATATTCTATTCTATGCATGGATTATTTCCTGTGTAGATATTACTATTCCCAACCTATCGATGGCAAACAGGAGGCAAAGAGAAGTTAAGTAATTTACCCAAAATAGCAAGAAATAGTGGATCTGGAATTTATACCAATAGTCTATTGGAAAATGGAAGAGTGATGTCAGTATCTACAAAGACAGTGGTGTTTTGAAAAGAGAAATTACACAGAAAGAAGCAGCCACAATGAATGGACAGTGGTCTTTCAGTTGCCTCTACCATATAGTCCTGGAGACACATCTCTTCTTTTCTTTGAATTAAGACTTTACACACTCTAAGCATGGAAGAGCTGAAGCTGCCTCTCTGTCCCCATGTGCCATATATTTTAGTCAGCTTTTTTGTTGCTGCAACCATAAGACCTGACAAAAACAACTAGAGGAAGAAAAGTTTATTTGGGAGGCAGAGGGCTTGGTCCATTGAAGGCTGGCTACATTCCTTAGAGCTTGAGGTGAGGCAGAACATCATGCCAGAGAGTGGGGTGGAGAAAGCAACTTAGGACATTACCAGGAAGCAGAGAGAGAGCTCTGCTCAACAAGGACAAAATATAAACCCCAAAGTGCACTACCAGGGACCCACCTTCTCCAGTCATACCCTACCTGCCTATAGTTACCACTGAGCTAATCCTTATGAAGGGATTGATTCACTGATTGGGTTAAGGCTTTCAAAACTCAATCATTTTACCTCCAAACCTTCTTGCATTGTCACACACATGAGCTTTGGGGGACACCTCACATCCATACCATAACACCATATATAATTCAAATGAAGACACAAAAAACACAACATATATTTACAAAACCCAGAGGAAGTTCTATTTTTCTCATCATGAATATCTTGATGATTTTATGAAATAACAAATATTACATTTGGTCAAAAATATTTTCTCCTATTTGGCTTATCTATTGGGTACCAAGTGCTGATAAGTCTGAGTTCTTTTCATTCTGAAAATTTCTTGGTATTGAATCAGTGATTTTTTTCTTCTTCTTCTTCTTCTTTTTTTTTT
>JAJEJO010005297.1:175636-210894 GCA_020662805.1 Glaucomys volans | reverse complement strand
TTACATTTTATTTTAAGGCAGTCTCACTAAGTTTCTGAGACTTGCTTTGAATTCACAATTCTCCTGCCTGGACCTCCTGAACTGCTGGGATTATAGTCACGCACCACCACGCCCAGCTGAATCAGAGATCTTGACCTTGACCTTGAAGTGAAGGGTTCATGACCTTGAACTGGAAAACTTGCCTTTATTCTCCTAACCTTGGTTAGGCATCCTGATGTTCCTTATTTAGAGAAGTTGCCAGGAGACTTTCTGAATAGGCCAGGTAGTAATTCTATTAGGCTTTGTGGGCCATGGGGTTTTTAATCACAGTTACTCAATTCTGCCACTATAGTTCAAAACAGCCATGGACAATATATAAACAACCTGGCGGGTCTGTGTTCCAATAACATTTTATTTGTAAAAACGGGTGATGGGCAAGATTTGGCCTATGGGTCACAGTTTTCTGACTTCAGATGAAGGGTCTCATTTTCTGTGTGTGGTGTTTATTCCACTATCAATTCTCTATGCTTTCAACCCAGTACTTTACCTATAATTAGATCATATTTCTTCCATGTAGGTGATGCTTCATTTTTGGCTTTATGATCCAAAAGGCCTGGCTTCCCTAGAAGAGGTTACCCCATCACCAAACAGACAATTCTTTATAAAAATGGAAAAACACGATGAATGCTTTGGTTAGATTTAGAACTTACACACTTAATAAAGATGAATTATAATGGAAGGAAGTATTTCTGGAGAATGGTGCCTGGAAAAAGTATTTAAGATTATGAAACTATTCAGTGACAGATCCAAAAATAGACGAGAGCTCCTGAGCACCATTCTGGTCCTCTACTCTGTACCATCTTACCTCTTTCCTCTAATCCTGTTTCTCCTGGTTTGAATAAAACATCATTTTTAGTCACTTCATATCTCTGAGTTTAGTGTGAAATGGCTATGATATTTCTGCTCTTTGGGAGAAAGGGACTCTTTACCTGGTTGTGGCTAAAAAGAACCACCAATAGTGAAATAACTGAATCCATTGTCTATTTCTTAGCTCTTACTCTCTTTGACAGATATACTTCATTTGACCCTTTCCTTTTATATCCATCCCTTTCTTCTCAAGGTTTCCTTCCCTTGTAGTTTCCAGGTTCCTTTTCCTTTGACAGTAGTCCCATTCTTAATTCCATTGACTGACTCTTTTTCCATGTAAAGGCTGGTGTTTCCCAAGGTCCTGTCCTCAATTCTTTTCATTTTCGATAAGTTCTCTCAGAGAGCTCTCATCTGTTCCCATGGCCCTGACATCACTGACCTGCTAAAGACGGCAAAATCTATATTATGTCTCTTTTCTGAGGCCCACATTCCTGTTTTCGACTAAAGGCGGTCAGTTCTGCTCTAATGTGACTTATGCATTCCAACACCATCTAATAGAAAACAGAAGTTAAGGGGAAGATGAAATTAGAGGAAAAATAATCACAAACTCTGTCAGTAACGGCAATAGACTGAATGTGTACACCTCAAATTCACAGGTTGAAACATTAACCCCTAAGGTGATGGTATCTGGAGGCAAGGCATTTGGAAAGTGATTAGATAATAAAAGTTGATAATAAAGGGTCCTTGTGAATGGAATTTGTGTCCTTACAAATGAGACTACAGATTATCCCTTACCTCTTCTACCATGAAGTTACACTGAGCAGAAGGCTGGTTATGGTGAAGCAGGTCCTTGCCGAACACTATTTGCAGATGACTTGATCTTGGACTGCAGCCTATAGAACTGTGAGATATAAATTCTTGTTGAAATAAGCTGCCCTATGTACACGATTTTGCCATAGCAGCCCAAATGGACTAAGTCAGAAAACTTACAACAGAAAAAATAGGAAGATAATAAAAGAAATATCATAATTTTACACATGTTAAATGGTAAATAAATATACAAATATTAAAATAAATATGGCACCTCACCATGAAGAACCTGAGGTTTGCTTGTAGACATCTGCGTGTACTTTGGAATGATTGTATTTTGTGTTTTGCTGTGAAGTGGTTATATGAAATCAATCAGAAATTTGTAACATCAGATGTGCATAGGTGTGGTTCATAACACACACTGTGGATTGTGATATCAGTAGATGTTTCACACATGTATGTGTGTGAGTGAGTGCCTGTGTGACTTGGATCAGTTGGATGTCATTTTTTACATTCATCTAATATTTCTTTTTATTTATTTGCTTGTTTGTTTGTTTTTATGTGGTGATGAGGATTGAATCCAGTGTCTCACACATGCTAAGTAAATGCTCTACCACTGAGCTACAACAGCAGCCCCTCACTAATACATCTTGTGCTTAAAATTACACATAAGCAAATTCAGAATTCTTGTTATGCACAAATTATTCTTTTACATATTAAGACCAATGGGACAAATTCAAGGCTTCATATCCAATGTTAGAATAGAACTGAAGCCTCCCAGCTTCTCAATGCAACATATCAAAGCATAACATGCCCACCACTTAGCAGTGTCCACATATTTTATCCATAATAAGATCTCTGCAAAGTCTTGTTTTCGCCCCAAAGTTAACAAATGCCATCAATAGCTACTCAAGTGCCCCAAACAGAAACCTGGACACGATCTTCAACTATTCCTCTCACTACATCAATTAGTCACCGACTGTTGCTATTGCTATCTCATATATGTTTTCTCAGATTCCTCCCCTCTTCTCCATTGTGAGAATTGGTCTCATTCAAACTTACCATATTTTTCCAGGTGATTCATTTTTTTCAACCACTCTGTATATAATGTTCATAAGGTGCCAATATGTGCTTGTGTAAGAAAGTTCATAACAGTGATTTTTAAGCACAAGTAGGCAGAAGGCTTCAAAATGCCACAGGCTTATGTTTTTTGAAAGTGTATCAGGAATGTGGAGCTTTAAACTACCAGGCTCAGGTTCTTCTTTGAAACTACCCTGTGTATAATGCTCAATAAAGTGCCAATCTGGGCTATTATAAGACAACTTATAAAAACAGTTCTGAAACAGAGGTATACAGAAGGTTCCTAAGCTGGGGAAAGTTTGAATTCATAGAAGGACTTACAGATGATGACCCTTTCAATTACCAGGCTCAGATTCTTTTCAGTCACCCAATGAGTAGTACTCATAAGGTGCTAGTATACTTTACTGTGACCAATCTTATAAGAGCAGTGCTGAAACAGAGATATCCAGAACATTCCTGAAGTGGGAGAGGCTTGAATTCATAAAAAGAATATTGGAATTAACAATGCTTTCAACTGTCAGGCATAGCTCTTACTTTGAAACACCCTGGATACAGTGTGCATAAGGTACCAGGATACTTTATTATAAGAAATCTTGTAACTGCAATTCTAAAACATAGAAGGCCCCATTACCTACTTGGCTTTTCTATCTCCATTCCTATTTCCCTTGTCTGATTTTCTACAACCGAAATAGTGATCTTTCAGGGAGCAAGCTTTCCAAGAGTAAAGGCCCTGGATTTAAGTCCTCACCCTGATCACTGTCTATATGATCCTTAGCTAACTTACCTAACGCCTCACACCCCTCAGCTTCCTAGTGGAGAAAAAGGGAATGAAAAGAAATCTCTTGTCATGGATGGTTGTGGGGGTAAAATGCATAAAGTGCTCAGCACAGTGTCTAGCATGTGCGTTTGATAAGTGATTGTCATGATCAAAATCACTATCATGGCTGTTGGTGTCATCACTATCATTATCATCATCATCAGGATTTCTTCCTTCCAGGACAGATTCCCCAAGCTGAAAAACTGGACTTTTACTCTTTATCTCAGTTATTTAATTCACTGTAAGTGACACTTATTGAGTGCCTACTGCATCCAAAGTAGTACCAAGGGAGACACTCAGTTGAATCTTACCTCCAGTCTGAAAAACGTTGTATATTAATATCTCCACTTTAAAGCAGATTGTCATGATGGCTATAAATAGAGCACATGGGAAGTGTAGGAAAAGAGATAAATTCCAATGACGGTATTTGGAGGCCTTTGGGGAGTTCAGATAAGACTGGTCCTGAGGATGGGAAGGACCCAGAGAGGCAGTTACAAGGAGAAGGTCTATTTTAGAACCATCACAAAGGTTGGTTGTGGCTGGTGGTTGGAAAGATTGAGAAATGACAGCTGTGTCTGCTGTGGCTGGGATGCAGCATGCAGGAAGGGAGGAGCTGGGAAGGACCATGCTTTACTGATGGCTCAGGTTGGGTGAGGGTATCTTGTTCACTCTGAGCCCATCCATTCATTTTCATCTCCACCTTGATGGTCCCAGCCCAGATGCCACCTTCACTCACAGGGAATATTACAAAGACTACCTGTGGGTGCTCCCTGCTTCCACCTTTTTCCTGATTCCATGGATCTACAATTTTTTTCTACACATTGACCAAAGTATAAATCACATTATATACTTAAAACTCACTCAGTTGTTCCCACTTCACTTAGAAGAAAATCCAAACCCCTTTCTCTGGCCTGCAGGACTTTGCACCATCTTGGCTTCAGTATGATATACCGGCATTAACCACATCTTCCATCTTAATCACAAGGGTCTAGTTATGTCCGTTGAACAATTCAAAATTGTCTCCATCTCTCGGCTTTAACCCTTGCTGTTCCTCTGGCTAGAGTTCTTCCCCATTTCCCTGGATGACTATCTTCTCCTCATCCTCAGCATAAATGTTGGGGAAACTTTCTCAACAACCAGGAGCAAAATGAATCACCCTGATTACTCTCTGTAATATCATTTCCACTTTTTATTGCCTATCTATGCCACCAGGATATAAGTTTCCTCTGTGTCTGGTATACTGTTGTATCGGTAGTGCACAAAATA
Organism: Glaucomys volans; assembly: GCA_020662805.1. Classification (NCBI taxonomy): domain Eukaryota; kingdom Metazoa; phylum Chordata; class Mammalia; order Rodentia; family Sciuridae; genus Glaucomys; species Glaucomys volans. The sequence continues at coordinate 206,075 of JAJEJO010005297.1, read as the reverse complement.
ATGCCTATGCATAGCAAGTGCTGAGAAGCGCTGATTCAATAGCTGCATGACCACAGGTAGGGACAGGCAATAGAGTTGAGTATAAACGACCCTCATTACTGACTGAGGAATTTGTTTGCTCTATAGTGGTGGGGTTTCTGTAAGTGCCTGTGTTTTCTCTTCCTTCTCAGGTTCTTCTCCATCTATCTAAATCCCACTCATTCCTCAAGACTCAGTGTTGGCCTCACCTTATAATGGTGGTTATCCTTGGTCTATCATCTGAAGATCTTCTGTCTCCTATGCATCCTAGATTTTTATTATTTATGTCATTTTTGGCACAATAATTCTACAAAGAATTCCTGGATATTTGTTTATCTGTTTATACTTATCTTCTCAAATAAATTTATGATTCCTTGAAATGTGCCTTGTTCGGCAATGCATAAAAGATGAGGACATTGCAGAACTCCTGCACTCAGGTAGTTCATGTGCAACCTGGGAGAAGCAGATGTATATATAGATGCAATAGTTAAAGTGCTCATATCTTAGTATGTACTGACTCCACTGAGACCATGAATGAGAGATCAACTGTGTTCCATGGGAAGTGATAGGAATGGTGGTAGAGATAAGAAGCACATCTGCATTCAGACTGAGCATCGTTTGGGGAAAAGGCACTCCAGCTGGAGGAATGACATGAGCCAAAATTCAAAGTGATATGAATGTACTGATGACTGTTTGTGAGTAGCCAATAAACCAGAGTAGCTTGCAGCATAAGAGGTACAAGGGTAGAAAAGGGGTAGTTATGACTTATTTTAAAAATACATTTCCAGTGGGCTTTTTTTTAGGAGGAAAAGTACATACAAAGAAGATGATGTCCTACCTATCTTTCTTCAAAGCCATTACCCCAAAATCATCCTGTGAAAATGAATATCTAGAGGGTGATGGCACTGAACTGACTCTGTGGACTGTTTTCCCCATCCCAGTGAGCGTACCCCAGCCTACAGAGCTGTCAGTTGTGTCTTGCTCCCAAGTGTTTCAAGGAAACATAGCTCAACCTGGACAGACCGAGCCCACCAGAAATGTGATCCTGGGTTTCATTAGTGTGACTCAACTCCAAAACATTCTTGAAAATGTGTTTGGCATGAACCACTGGATTTCGGGTCTCTGGGATGCACTTGCCACATGGGAGTGGCTTGCAAATAGCAAACTAATGACAGGCTGTTCATCCTGAGAGCCTGAAGAGGCTCTGCTGGATCACATAGGTGTCGGCATACGGTCAGACAGACATGTGTCTCTTTCACAGATCGGGAAGCACCAGGCCTAGTGTAGTGTTGCCTTAATGGAGAAGGAGAGGCAAAAAAATGGTGGATAATGGCCCAAGTGCACTATCTTTTTCCAGAACTTGATCAAACAGGATACATGCTTAACTCCTGGCAAAATTCTTAAGCCAGTTTTGATACAACAGGATAGATGCTTAACAACTGCCAAATTCATTAACCTCTAATTCTGAATCTATGAAAAGCCAGGGGTTTAAGAGTTGGAAACCCAGCACTGAAATATGACAAGAAGTAGGATTAGCCACATTTCTCCCTCACAGTAGAGAGATAAAGCTCTGCAGCAGCCTGCCATCATCCAGTGACTGACAGGGACCTGGGAGATCAGTCACTGCAGCATCCTTGCTCCTTTGTGGACATGACTCTGAGTGTGCCCTGCACTGGTTCCAGAGTCCCCCAAAGGATTGAGCCCCTGTTGCGCATGGCACGACCCTGATCAATAACATACCCTCTACTGGCTGCCTTCTCTCTCCTGCCTCATTTTCTGTGCAATCTGTCTTCAAATCTCCATTCCACTTTTGGGGGGAATTGCCTAGTACAGTCAGAGTAGACTTACAGAATAGAATCTGATTGTGGAACATCTAAGAAAAGGTAGAGAGACAGTTTCAAACATTTACTGCAAACCTATTAGGAAACAGGTCAGCTACTTTTCTTTTGTCCTGTGGTAGGACTGGAGTCACCCTGTTAGCATGTGTCAATGCACACTGAAGCCACTCACCACAAATTCTCCACACTTCCTACCCACGGCCTGGCTTCTCTGGCCTCAAGAGCATACTCTGCCTGCCAGCTGGACAACTCAGAGCTGAGGTAGAATGAATATCCCTGAAGCAGCTTTCAAACAATGGTAAATGACAACCAATGGTGGGCAAGTAAGTTCCTCACTTCTTGAAGAGGTAACTGTCCACATGCTGTCCCTGTGTCCCAGATGTCCTCAACAGGATTGTCTCCAATGCGTGCAGCAGTGCCCTGACCATTAAAACACTCTGTGAGCTTCTCACTTCCTTGTCCCCCTGCAGGTGCCTCCTGAGATCCCCCCTCCCAGACAAACTACTTACAACCAGTTCTTTGTTACAGTGTCTGCTTTGTGGGGAGGATGACACAAGACAGCATATATGTTTCATTTGATGCTAATAATTTGATGTCAGCTAATAAAATAATGTCCATGCTTATTCCCTCTTCTTTGCCCATATTAACCCACTTAGTTCTCAAATCACTGTAAAAATGAAAGTTCTAAACTTATGCCCATTTTACAGGTAAGGACAGGATGACATACTCATTCACAATCTTAGTCTTGCCATTGGCTCCACAGCTGTTCAGCTGGCTAAGAGAGGAGTCTAGATTCTAGGTCAGGCAGTCTGGCACTAGAATTGACACTGTAGTTCATGTAAGGAATTGAGGAGGCTCAGAAAGTTTAATTAACTTGTCAAAAGTTCCCACAGGTGACAAGGGACCAGGATAGATCAGAACCCATGTCTGTCTGTAGTTAGTGCATTTGTCCTGCTCTAATTAGCAGATAGTTTCCTGGAGGTCTCTGAATGGATTCAGCCTCCTATTAGGTTTTCTGGAAGAACAGGCCTGACCACATCTCCTGGGACCCCACCCAGTGGTAGCTTGGCTCACTCCCATCCACAATCCTGTGGTAAGAGGGAGTAACTCCTGGTAGGGTACAGTGGTGGCTGTCTTCCCAGGTCACCATATAACCTGGAACTCTCCAATGCTTTCACCTGGATGTTTTCCAACATGTGAAGCTGCTTAACAAAGAAAACAAAGAAGGTCTATATGTTTTGCAGATTCTTGACCCTAGTAAACAGCAACAACAACAACAAAAACTGGTGCTACTTTAGTGATGATGATGAATTTATTGTTGTTTAAATAAGAGTGGGGGTGGTATGAGAATAAAGTTTGGGCATGAAGAAAATAGTAGAGCCCTTGGTTTTCAGAATTCTTTTCTGAGCTACCTCTAGTTGCATCTGTAAGAAAAAAACACCCAAGACTTATAGCACATTGCAGTTGGATGTCTGGTTCAAGCCAGAGCTATGCAACTTCTTAGTTACATAAATTTAGGAAATTGTGCCATTACTCAATACAAAGTGAAGATAGGAATGGTACTGGTTATGCCAAGCCAATGTAAGTATCAAAATGGGGCAAGGCTTAAAAAGGATTCTGTGAATATTAAAATGCTATAACATGTTCACTGCATTGAAACATTGCAATGCAGGCTATGTGTCCTTTCTCTTAATTCTTCCCATATTAACTAGTAGAATAAATATTTACTGAGTATATTCAGAGTGCCAGAAACTGTTCTAGGTCCTGGGAACACAGAGTAAGTAAACAGAATTCTCTGCCAAGAGTTCTGGTATAAACAAATAAGTGAACTATGTTGTTTGCTAGAGGGTACTAAGTCCTATGGTGGTGGGGAGAAAGCAAGGAAAGGCAGAGGAGGTATTGGAAGGAAGAGTTATACTTTAGAGGGAGTGGCCAGGAGAGGCCTCAAGGAGCAGGAGGCATCTGGATAAACACTTGAAGAAGTGATCAACTCAAAATGGATTAAAGACTTACACATAAGCCCTGAAGCTGTAAACATCCTGATGGAGAACATAAGGGAGCATCTCCTAACAATGAAAATTTGGCTATAACATCAAAAGCACAGGCAACAAAACCAGTAATAAACAAGTGTGACTCCATCAAACTCATGTTTCTGTGCAGCGAAGGAAACGGTCAACAAAATGAAAAGGAAATCTATGGAATGGGAGAAAAAAATTTGCCAACCGAAAGAGGTAAAAATCTGAGGTGATGGACAGGTTAATTAACGATCTTGGTAGGGGAAATCTTTTTACAATATATTCACACATCAAAATATCGTGACAAAATCTGCATGGTGCTGCCATAAAAACAGATACATAGACCAATGGAACAGAATAGAAGACACAGAGACAAACCCACACGTGTACAGTCATCTGATCCTTGGCAAAGGTGCCAAGAACGTACACTGGAGGAAAGACAGCCTTTTAAACAAATGGTCCTGGGAAAATCTGATTGTATGTAGAAGAATGAAACTAGACCCTTATCTCTCACCCTGCACAAAAATCAACTCAAAATGGATCAAAGATCTTGGAATTAGGCCTGAAAATATGTAACTTCTAGAGGAAAATGTAGAGTCACCACTCCAGCTTTTAGGCATAGACAATGACTTTTTCAATAGGACTGCTAAAGCTAAGGAAATAATGCCAAGAGTTAGTAAATGGGATGGCATCAATTTAAAAATTGGAGGGGGGCTCCAATCACTCCTGCATCATTTGCTGCATTCCCATACACAAGCCTGGGATATGATGGGTGCACAGCAAAGGAAAGAATTAAGAATATGGAGAACCTACAGAATGGGAGAAAATTTTAGCTAACCACTGTTTTGACAGGGGATTATTATCTAGAATATATAAAGAGCTCAAAAATCTTTATACCAAAATATCAAATAACCCAATAAATGGGCAAATGAATTAAAAAGGCAATTCTCAAAAGAAGAAAAACAAATGGTCAACAAATGGATGAAAAATATTCAACATTATTAGCAATTAAGGAAATGCAAATCAAAACTACACTGAGATTTCATCTCACACCAGCCAGAATGGCAGTCATCAAGAATACAAACAATAATAAATGCTAGAGAGGATGTGGAGAAAATGGAACACTTTTTCACTATTGGTGGGACTGTAAATTAGTACAACTACTATGGAAATCAGTATGGAGGCTCCTCATAACACTAGGCATGGAACCACCATGTGACCCAGCTACACCACTTCTTGGTTATTTATCCTGGAATCAAAGCCATCTTACTACAGTGATACATGCATACCCATGTTTATAGCAATACAAGTCACAATCGCCAAACTAATGAACCAGCCTTGGTGTCCACCAGTGGATGAATGGATAAAGAAAATGCGGTATATATACATGATGGAGTTTTATTCTGCTATAAAGAAAAATGAAATTATGGCATTTGCAGGAAAATGGATAGAACTAAAGAACATTATGTTAAGTGAAATAAGTCAAACTCAGAAATTAAGGGTCATATGTTTTCTCTCATATGCAGAAGCTAGAGAGGAAAAAGGGAAACAAAGGTGGGGGTGGATCTCCTAAAAGTCAAAGGAAAGGGATCAGTAAAGGAAAAGGATCAAAGGATGGTGGAAGGTGGGAAGGAAGGGGGGAAGTGTTGAGGAGTGATATTGGCCAAATTATATTATTATATTGTGTGCACATACAAATATGTAACAACAAATCCCATCAATATGTGCAACTAAAAAAACATGGAAAAAAAATCACAGCTTCAGGCGGGAAAGTCATGCATACCAAGTTTGTTAATAATACCTCAATAAAGCTGGGGCTGGGGAAGACTTGAAGAAGTTATGGTGCTGAACATGAAGGAATACCCCCAAGTGCATGACCCATTTGGGTAAGCACTGCTAATGTCCAGCCCAGCCCCTCTACTGAACCCTCCTGAACTCTGTGGCTAGGGCCCTTTGCAATAAGTAAAATGGTTCATCCCAGAAAAGAGAGAAGTTATCTTAGTTGGCCCTGATTCTGAGCATGCTGCTGTAAACTACTTGTGATCTAATAAATTCTCATATCTGGAGCACCAGTTTGAGAAACCTGGGAAAATAGCCCAAAAAGTTTGCATGAAATTGGCAGCCTGAGAAAATTATTCTGCAAAGCCAGCAACCACTGCAGACTCTTGCATTCCTATTAGGGCTGTAATCATGAGGGGACCTTCATGTACAAGGGGAGCATGGAGCTGGCCAGTCCTCCCCATTGCTATCCACACAGGGAAGCTTTGCTTTTCAGCAAAACTGCTTCTCAAGTCAACAGCATCCTGGTGCTTTAGAACTGTGAGGCATTCAGCAGCATCCCAGCTCCAATAGCATCTCCAATAGCTCAGAAGCACTAGGGTGTCAGCAATGACCCCATTATGATGAAACCTGCCTAGAGCTGGCCAGAGTACATCTGGACCACCTGAGGAGCAATTAGACTGGGAATGTTTGTCACTGCTAAAGCTCTGCATAAACTACCTTTTGAATGCAGAGAACAAGAACCAGAGCATGGAGCAGAATTTCCAGGCAATATATTTGGCCTGAGTTTAACTTAGTAATCATCTGGTAAAAGTCACTACCTATGACAAAAGGTCACTCTCCTTTTAGCAAAGCAACAGAAGACATTGACTATGTCTCAGCTACCCTGGGATGTAGTCTTGCAAGACTGGGGTTCTATTCCTATGCAGGTCCATCCAGGGACCTCAGGAAGGAGGCTAAATATTCTGAGTTTCAGTATTCTTATCCATGCAGTAGGAAACTATGTCTTCATCTCTCATGGGGATTTTTCTGAGGCCAAATCATCCTTAAAGGTAAAAAGAAGAAGGTGCTATTGAAGTCTCTTGAATCAGGACATATCACCAGGGTTTGAGTTGTCATGCAAATAATTTCAAAGTGCTGCTGGTGAGCTAAAAATCTCTCTGTGGGAACTTCTGTGAATGCACAAATGAGTCAGGCCAAAGGCTCCCTTCTAGATCACCAGACAGCCAGATTTTTACCTTCTTCCTGCCCATCTCATCTATATGACTTATTGGATTCTTTTTTTAAAAAAATTAACACAGAAACATAAACACATGAAAGTTGAACATATTCATGGGGAGCATGTAATATTCGATACATGTATACATTTTGTAATGTTTAAATTGGGTCAAACATTTGTCATTTTTGGTGAAAATTTTCAAAATCCTTTCTTTTAGCCTTGAAATGTACAATGTGTAACTGTTACTAACAGTCACCGTACTGTGCGATAGCACCCCAGAGCTTCTTGCTCCTATCTAATTTTAACTTATTACCTTTTGGTCAATGTTTCCTCATCCCTCCCTGACCTGCCATCCTCAGTCTTTGGTAACCACCAGTCTACTCTTGATTGCTGTTAGATCAAAGTTTTTAGATTCCAAGTATAAGTGAGATCATGTAATACTTATCTCCCTGTGCCTGACTAATTTCACTCAACATAATGATCTGCAGTTCTGTTCATGTTGTTGCAATTGACAGGATTTCATTCTTTTTATGGCTGAATAGTATTCCATTCTGTACATATACCACATTTTCTTTATGCATTCATCAGTTGATAAATACTTCAGTTCTTTCCCTTTCTTGGCTATTGTGAATAGTGCTGCAATGAACACATGAGTGCAGATGGCTCTTCAACATACTAATTTCATTTCCTTTGGCTATGTGCCCAGCAGTGCAATTGCTGGATCACATGGTAGATCTAGTTTTAATTTTTTAAAGAATCTCCTTACTATTTTTCATAATGGTTGTACTATGTTCCTTGGATTCTTTAAGCATGTTTTCTCCACCACTTTAACTAGAACTGGTTATTCACTAAATGAAGATAAAAGAAGTTTTTAAAAATATTTAAATTGGTATTGGGTGTTTCTATAAATTAATGTAAAAAATTTTTACTTGTAGATAGACACAATACCTTTATTTTATTTTTTTATTATTATGCGGTGCTGATGATTGAACCCAGTGCCTCACATGTGCTATCCAAGGACTCTACCACTGAGTTACAACTCCAGCCCTCTGTAAATTAATTTTGAATGAAATTAAACTAAACTAGGTGGCCACCCCAGTACTAAGTGTTCACTTGCATTTTTCTCTATCTTAATCATTTCTCTATGAGATGGGTAATATAACATAAAGTTGGTATTACCAGGTGAGAATCCTGGGGTTTGGAGATATAAGAGGCACACAGAGGTCACACAACTAAAAAGCAGCAATGACAATCCCAGTCAGTTTGATTTCAACTCCCTGAACTAACCATAAAGCTGTATTAGCTAACTATTGGTGCATATAAATCACCCTAAAAATTAGTAGCCTAAAATAACAAACAGTGATGGCTTCACTCAGCTTCTGAGGCTTAGGAATCCAAGAACATCTTAGCTGAATGGTTCAAGATGGTTCACACTGAGGGTCTCTATTCAAGTTGCAGCAAAATATTGTCTAGACCACAGGGAGCCAATGCTTTCCTGAGCTAGAAGCTCCCTGCCCACTTACTTGATGCTGTCGGGAAGCTTTAGCTCCTCACTACTTGACCTGCCCATGGGGCTGGTTTCAGTAAGATGGCTGGGTTCAGCAGAGTGAACCATCTGAGAAAGAATGAGAGGAGGAAGATAAGACCAAGACAGAAGTCACAGGAGGTGTTTACATATAACCTAATTTTGGATGCTATACATGGCATCATTTCTGCCTATGTTATTGGTCAGAGAGACCAACCTTAGTGCAAAATGGGGTAAACTCTACAAGGATGTAAATATCAGGGGACAGAGATTACTGTAGGACACCTTGGAGGTTGCTTCAATTACCTACTAGAGTTTATGCTATTGCTTGGAAAGGACCCAATAGATTCCTTGGCTCCAGATCTCCTCACCAGCTGCATATCAGCAGCTGAATGCAGAGGTTGATTTCTCTGTAACACAGATCATGGAAGAGAGAAAGAGGTTTACATAAAATGACTTTTGCATCCTTCACAGTACCTTGAGTAACTTCGATTGCACATGGTCAGTCGAGGGTAGCTGCCTCTCAGGACACATGCACTCGGTCCCTGCCATTTTTGTTGAGAAGTGAGAGAGAAAAAGCATTTCCAGACTCCCTGGACACAGATTCACCAACAGATTTATTATTATTTTTCTCATAACACGGCGGGGCATTATCTAGCTTGGGAACTGAGAAAATCCAATGGGGAGAGAAAGGGAGAAATGAACCATAAATGCTAGAATTATTCCACAGCACCAACAAATAATAAACTCCTGCTGTTCCTCACATAGATCCATAACCACAATTGTACTCGTCGCTTTTAAAAATAGCAGTTGGAGTCTAGAGTATTTCTAAGACAGTGGAGTGTCATCTTCAGTTTTAAACATGAATAGGCCACATTGAAGAAACCTGTAGGGCTGAAGCATTAGACAGACTCAGAGCAGAGAAGAGATAGGGGCAATTTTTTACCAAGAGTTCCAGAAAAGCTTGTTTACTCATTCACTCCTTCAATAGGGAACCTTCTTTATGGAAGAGCTACTAAGCATTGGGAGGGGGATATAAAAATATGCAAAGCATAGTCCCTGCTTTCCAGAAAAGAGATAATATAGTTTGATTCCTATAGATTGAATGAACTGAGAGAGCCTCAATGATTTGTTCAATCATTCAACATTGATGGGTTGGGCCTTATGCTCGACATGGGTATGGTAAAGGCAATTAAAGCATTCCCCATCCTCCAGAGTCCCCAGTCGATGGGTGGAGAGGTAAAGCAAATTTGACACGAAAGAGAGAAGGGTAAGTCTACAGCAGCCTTATGCTGGGTAGAAAATGGCAAATAAAGGCTTGTGCTTGCTTCCATCTTCATGTCCTATTTCTCCCCTTCCCCACTCCTCCTTTTGGGAGACTCAGAGATGGAACCCACCAGGGAGACTGAGGCTGTAATAAGAGTAAGACATATCCAAGGAACTGCGCTGCAAAGGATGGGGTGGGAAATCCTACTTGGAGCAAAAGAAGTAGAACTAATTGGTATGGTATTTTGTCTACCTTGTGGCATCCTGCTAGATATGTGCTATTATTCCATGTCATTTAACTCTAAATCAGTTTTCTGGGGAAGCTACTGTGATTACCATTTTAAGATGAGTAAAGAAACATTCAGAGCAATTATTAAGTTCCACAGTGTTATTAGTAATTGGAGGAACTGGGTTTTGAGCCTAGATGGCTATGACTCTGAGGCATGTGCTCATGACTCTTCTGATATGGGGTGTCAGAGCTAAGGAGTCATGAGTATGAATGGAAACTTGGCCCAGAGAGAGATAGTACTTGAATTGAGCATTAAACACATAAGAAGGGATTTTAGATGTGGAAAAGGTAAGTTGGGTCATTCTAGATTAGAAATGCTAACAGTTATGCAGACTTGAGAGTCATGAACCTCCTAGAAAGTATGGAAGAGTCTGGTGAGGTCAAAGAATGGGGCTGAGGTAGGAGACACAGCTGGATCTGGGCAAGTTCAGGGTCAGTTGTCCCTTTTCTCAACCAAGTGGAAACACAAACCTACCTTAGGGGTGGGGTCAGGGAGGAGAGGGAGTAGCTCCAGGATTCTACAATGACAACATATCCCCACCAGTCTGGTGCCCTTGGGCACTGCTCAGTTTCTGTATCACCATCTGAAGATGGCAGCACAGAGCCCAGCCCCTGGGACTCTAGACATTGCCAGTGCCCAGCTGTCCAGATTGGGTTTGATAGTGGGAAACAAGCAGTCGAGAAAAACCAGGAAGGTTTCTGAACCTCGGCCACCAGCCCAGTGGATCCCAGAGCACAGAGGGCACCCAGCCATGACAGGGAGGGATCTTCCCTGCCTCCTTGTGGTAGCACCGATGATCCCCCAGCAACGCCAGTCTGGACACAGCCATTCCACAGCAGCCAATGTTTTGCTGAATTGCATGCAGCTCAGAAAGATGTTAAATCCAGGTTTTTTTTGCTAATGATCTTATTCTTTTCCTATACCATCACAGAAATAATTCCCAATCAGCTGGCATGTCATTTTCTGAGATAATGTGATTCCAAATTGACCAAACCCCGAGTTCTTCCTTATGGGAAGGGGTATGGTATTGGGGAGGAGGGGAGAGCATCAATTTTGGAACAAGCACTTCAGATTCAAGCCCCGACTCTTGGAATTAAGTAGTTGTGTGATCTTGGACAGAATACTTAGCCTCTCTGAGCTCGTTTCCTTAACTATAAAATAGACTTAAGAAAGCATACCTTACTTTATAAGGAAAGGCCAGCTATCCCAGGGTGGATTTGTGCGGAAATGAGATAACGGGAATGAAACTCGCTGCTATTCTAAAGTGAACATTTAGGCTTCATGAGAGATAATGAAGTCATTTTGGCATATGAGGGAAATGTGATCGCCTCTACTAGCATGCTCCCCAAGCTGTCCAGTAGCAATGCTCCCGGCCCCGTTCTCCATCCTGGGCAACTGCACAGTCCCCACAAGGACAATAGTCGTTTTCTCTCAGGGACAGAAATAATGTACAGAGACTCTGACGTCTCTGCCTGGCAGGCAGAAGGGAGAATTTCAGGCACGGCTGGCTCCTGCTTCAGGCAAGGTCTCTGATCACTTTTACATCCCTGTGTGTGCCGGCAATTATTTGAGATGGTGACACCCATGTGCCTTCACATTTAAGTGTGCCTTGGACCAACAGTAAAGATCCAAAAGTATCCATCTCATTGCTTCCCTCCACTGGCTCAGTCAGCTACTATATACTTGTAGTTCTGTGGCCTTGAGAAGGTTATTTAATCTCTGTGTGTCAGTGCTCTCAAAATCTGGGATAATGATGGAATCTCTTTCTTAGCACTAGTATTATTAAGATTACATAGATATTCCATATAAGGAGAGTAGCACATAATAAGCACTCTATAAACATTAGCTACCACGAGCTACCATTAGCCTTGTGATTACTGCAGTATATCACAACCATTCCTTTGCTTGGGATTCCATTCTACCAGACCGAATGTTGCATAGAAATATCAGGAAGTGGGGGGTGAGGTCAAGCATGAACTCAGCTTGACATGACTCCAGCCATCTTGAGTTGTAGCCGCCATGGCTGCCCCAGAGTAACCCTAGCTGGTTTTTCCTGAACAGTTTCCCAGTCAACTATAAATAGACAAAACCATTAGAGTGGTATGTAGAGCTTTGCAACTGGTCCCTGGCTCTGGGGATGTGCCTGACTTTGATACTGGCTTAAGATAAACCAAGTATATTCCAGCTAGGATAAGGTCACTTTTGTTATAACCCACAAATATGTTTCCTCTTTGGCTCTAAATTATAGATATCAACTGGTCTTGCTACTGCCCAGGCCTTATTTCCACCAGTAAAGTTCCCAAGAAACAGTACTCTGTGCAATTCTACATCTTTCTGCCTCTCTCTTTTTGATCCCATGGCATATGGGAGCTGATCCTCACACACTAGGACCAGGTTGCCTGGCACATGTTAGATGAGGATGAAATGAACCCAGAAAGACCAGCTCTCTCAGTCTGCAGATATAAGAAGCAGGCATGTCAGGAGAACTTGGAGGAACAGAAAACTGGGCTAAGATGCAAAGAACTCAGAACCATTGCCAGATGAGGAGGAGGCAGGAGTCTAGTTCTGGCACAGTGACAAGAAAGAGGACAAGGTGGTCACTGATGTGGCTGGAGAGGGAGGTGGGAACAGTGCTGAAGATCTTGAATGGTACCTCGAGCAGCACGGACTGGAACTCTTGGGGTGAGAGCATTCCAAACACCAATCAGTATCATCTTCACAATTTTGGCCAAAGCTGAGTCATGAGCTATCTTTTACTTAATGTCTTGGTATCTTCTTTAAATTGACTCACCATTTTCTTTTTTTTATATGTATTTATATTTTAGTTGTAGTTGGACATAATTCCTCTATTTATTGTTATGTGGTGCTAAGTATGGAACCCAGTGCCTCACACATGCTAGGAGAGCACTCTACGCTGAGCCACAACCCCAGCCCTCACTTTCTTCTTAATCTAATAAACTTACTTTATAAGGAAACTCTTACTATTATAAATAATAACCTGTACCATTTGTTATAACTATAAGATAATGAAACAAAGTAAAAACAAAGTATATTATTAAATTCTTGCTGTCTGCTTTTGCCTGCTAAAACCTCCAAATAGAGCCTACTGTTTCTCAGCTAAAAAGGAAATCAGAAGGTTTTCCATGAGTGTGACGGTGATAAAGCATACCTGCAGCTCAGTCTTAGAAAGATGGAGAAAGATCTGACAGGAAGCAGTTATGGGACATGACGTGAGGCAGTACTGTCATTGTGAGCCTTAGAAGCATCCTCAGGGTTTCCAGGGACCAGTGTCCCACCATTAGAGAAACCCTTTTGGGATGATGGAAAGATCTTTGAAGGCTCTAAGGAAAGAAATTTATACTTAAAGAATATCTTTCTAGCTATTTTGCGGGGTGTGAATGTATGAGGGGTGTGAATGTTTGCAGGGAGATGAGGAGAAGAAGCTGCTGCAACCCCGGTGAGAGGTGGTGAAGGTCTGACTGAAGAGAAGTGCTGTCATGTGGGGAGGAGAGAAGCCTTCCAAGAACTGTTCTGCGAATATGAGTTGTTCTTGATGATTGACTGTGCAAGGAAGGAATATAAGAGCCTTCCAAGGCCCATGTGGGCAAGTGGCAAGATGAATTCCACAAGTGATGAATTCACTTCTCTTCTCTACTTGTTTAGTCATGGTCTTCCAGGTTCCTTCTGTTTCTTTTGAGTTGCTCAGATCTTCAGGGTGTCCCAGTCAGACCTGGGGAAGAGGCTACACTCCAGACCCAGTGCCCTGCCTAGGACTAAGTCAAGGTAGGGAGCAGGTTGAAGAAAGATCACTACACCTTTTCTCTCTCTCTCTCTCTCTCTCTCTCTCTCTCTCTTCCCACAACTGCTACTGTACAGTTGAAAACTTTTTAAAAGGAAAGGAAAGGCAAGCACAGGAGAAACAGGACCTTCAAAATTCACCCCTGAATCCCGGGGGAGCTACATGAAGTCCAGGAACCCACGGGACCTTCTTTTTATCACTTAGTAGCTAAGTGAATGTGAGACATTAAGAGCAGCTATTTGCATCTCACATCACTCCTTTGTACTGCTGGAAAAACTATCTCTGTGATCCCAGGTGATCCTGCTTCACTATTCAGAGAGACAGTGTTTAATTGTCACAGTGGAATTCCTACCCTTCCCTTTAGGGCCAGTAGCCCATCCCAGCACATCACGGCATCCTGGAAATCATTCTGCCTGTCTCATTCTCCCTGATCCAGATGAAGATAACAGCAGAAAATGGTTAATGAACGAACTTACTATGGTCTAAATGACTGAGCAGGTTAACTATAAACTCCACCATCAAATAAACACAAAGGAATGAATCACTTGTACAGTTTCAGATTCTTGGGGCTTCATTTCAAAGTGGAAAGTACATCTTTTCGGTCCTGTGAGGCTACCCTAAATCAGTGGGCCCCCTGGGCTTGAAGGCCCCATGGATGGGATGAGAGTGGTCTATAAAGGACTTGCCACCGAGTGACATGGCCATGTCCTTTCAAGTCCAGTCGTAGACTTAGTGAGTTCCTCAAACAAATGCTTTATTCTATTTCTAAGAACAAACACATGTACTTCAAAGCAAAAACTCATTTCCAGATTCTTCAAATTGAAAACACACTGGGGTAGCAAGGACGTATAAAGGCTCTTCGTGAAAGATCAAAATGTTTCCCTTGTACCTTTGTGCTGGGTGGACTCATGATGTAACCTGGCATTTCATACAGAAATTCAAACACATTAGAATAAAAAAAAAAAAAAAAAGGAAGGAAATGTAGGAGAAAATGATAGCCCTTCCAGGAATTCTAGAAAAATTAAGGAGTACTTTTTTTTTCTCAAAACAATTGAGAAAGTACAGATTTCTTTTTCCCACAATATAAATATGTCAGTTTCTTTTAAGTAGATGTCATTTGAATTTGTTGACAAATTTCTACCTGAACCTTCCCAGCTTGTTGATTCAATGTTGAACTTTAACTACTTGAAAAGATTGAAGAGGATGTTTTTAATTAGATTTAAAATACTTCTGAACTCCAAGATGGGAGGTCAATAGATGTGTCAAGTTGTGACCATTCTGAATCTTTAAAGACCATGTGGACCAACAGGTCTATTTCCTTTACCCTTTGTTCAGAGAGCAGTTTACACATGTAATTTCATTACAGTCTTCCTGGTAGAAGAGTCAAAATGAAAGATATGGAATGTAGAATATAAGCCTCAATTTTTTCCTAACCCAGAAGAACCTTCCTTGACTCAGCATGTGGCTTATTTATTCAAGTCCCAATAATATTCCTCAGACAGAAAAGGAATGTGACCATACATCACCACATCCTGCTACATTCAGAACAGGTGCAGGTAGAGCAAGGGCTTTGAACTCTGGATGCCCATCAGGATTCCCTGGACAACTTATAAACATTGCCCAGGTCCCCCTCCTGAGCTATCAGAATCACCTGCAGTGTTTGGGGCCATGCATCAGTATTTCCAGGTGCAATCCCCTCCAGCCCGAAGACCCTGATGAGCAATGTGGGTTGGAGATCACTGATGTGGAATCCAAACTCACCTCTAGTGTTGCGAGCTTGTTTCTAAGGTCAGATTCAAGCAACACTTGACACATTTTAAAGGTTCATCTTGTAAAAATGAACCGCAATGTGGTATTTCATTTGTTGTCCTCCTTGCAGATATGAGATGAATTTTTTTCTTTCTTCTACAATCAGGAGAACAGACCTGATGCTCCCGTTACTGTCCTTCATGGGAGCTGTGAGTTTCCATCTCTCCAGGCTAAATCAGCACCTCTGATGGAAGCCACTGAGATATAAGCAAAGACTTGGGAGATGACCCACTAGATGCTGAGTCACCTGGACTTTTTGCCTTTGGCTTGGGCAACCATGTACTTCCACCTGGAACACAGGTCACAGGGTCCCTTCCTACAAGACCTAAGGAAATGCTTCAGCTAGGTTACCTAGGATACTGGCTTTGTTTATCTGTGCCTGCAATTTGCACTTGAAAAAAATCAGGTTTTAACTGTTAATGAATAATTATTGAGTTTCTACTTGTGCTTAACACTTTACTAGTCACTTTTGATGAATAGTGAAGAGGAACTAAATCCTGTCTTCACAGAGCATCTGTTTTATGCATCTGTATAAAATATTTTAAAATTGTGTTAAAAGATCAGAAGTGTCTGGACTAAAATCAGAGGTTCACATGCAGAATAAAGAGAATAGAATTAGGCAAGGATGTGGAAATATTAGGAAAGATCTTGAGAATCCAATGGAGAAAGTTACATTTCATGCAGGGATTTATTGATGGATTTGTTCCAGAGGAATGCCCTGGTGCATGAAGCAGCATGACTCCAGAGGACAAGGGAGGACTGAGTAAATGGAAGGAGGCTGTTGGTGTAACTCAAGCAGGTGTGATGGCCTGAGGTGGCAATGGGATCTCACTCTGAATAGGAAAGATGATGGGAACTAGTCTTTGGGAATGAAGAACGAAGAGTAATGAGTCAAACAAGATGTAAGATTTGTAGGATAAATGAGTGTGTGGACATAGGCAGTGTAGTTGCTTTTAAGATGTGTTGAGTTGGAAGTCAGACTAGGACATCTAAATTAAAAAAAAAAAAATCCCCAGCTGGTAACTAAAGATAAGAGGTTGGAGTTTGAATAAAAGAGGCTATCTTGAATTTTAGCATCTGAATTCTTAGCATCTTAGATTCTCCAAGACTGAGAATCTAAGAAAGACAGAGAGGCCTAGAGTCTGCCTCAAGAGAAGAAACCATCCATGAGTTCTGCATGCATGAGGGAGATGGGCCTCTGGTTATTTGTATGTGTCAATAACTTCTATGTAGCTTTAGTGAGATTGAAATCACAGACTTTTGCCCAAAGCAATTCCATCTTATGCTGCCAATTCAAAAATCTTCTCCCCAGAATGAAATTCCTTTTGTACATTTCCCTTTTCTGGCCAATTAGCTCTAACAGGAAGTTTTGTCAAAGGGAAAATGTATACCAAAGGGGGAGAGTCAGTTACCTTTAAAGCTGTGACCTTTCATTTTTCATATTTTATTCATATTTTTAGTAGATAAGGTTAAACTCCTTGCTGTTTAAATTGTAATGCTGATTCATTGAATTCATTGGAAAAACTTAACAATATAGACACTATCACCATATTTTTTTCCAAATGTACCAGGGATTTAACCCAATAGTACTCTAATACTAAGCTATGTCCCCAGAGGACTCCCTCTACCCCACTCTTTTTTTGTTTGTTTGTTTGTTTTTGAGGCAGGGTCTTGCTAGATTAGCCTCAAATTTCCCATCCTCTTGCCTCAGCCTCTGTAGTAGCTGGGATTACAAATGTCACCACTGCACCTAGGTATTTTAAATTAACTAATTATTATTTTTCTCCAATTGCCAATCAGTTCTAACTACATATTATCCAGACTAGGAAATATAGAACAATTCAGGAGTGCTTAGCAGTGAATCTGTATGCAATACAATTCAACCGTGTTTTAGTCAGCTTTTTCGCTGTTGTGACTAAAAGACCAAACCAGAACAATTGTAGAGGAGGAAAAGTTCATTCGAGGACTCACGGTTTCAGAGGTCTCAGTCCATAGAAGTCTGAATAGAAGACCAGCTCCATTCCTTGGAGGCTGAACATCACAGTGGAAGAGTATGGCAGAGGAAAGCAGCTCACATGGTGATCAGGAAGCAGAGAGAGACCTCTGCTTGGTAGATAGAAATATATACCCCAAAGCCACACCCCCAATGCACTACCTCCCCCAGCCACATCCACTTGCCTTCAGTTACCACTCTATTAATCCCATCAGGTGATTAAGTCACTGATTGGGTTAAGGCTCTCAAAACCCAATCATTTCTTCTCTGAACCTTCCTGCATTGTCTCACATGTGAGCTTTTGGGGGACACCTCACATCCAAACCTTAACAAACAGGAAATTATAGGAAATAGTCATTAACTCTCTCTGAGATCCTGAGGAAGATAACTAACCTAACCTATCCAAGCTGAGCCACTTTTTCTCCATCTATAAAATGGTCCTAACAAGAACAGACTTACTCACCTAACAGGTTTTTCTGTGAAGATTAAAGCTAAAAATTAGAGTAACATGTGAAAGGACTTTCTAAGACTTGGCGCCCACAGTCAAGATTCTTCTATTAGGACAAAGGTAAGATAGACAGAGGGGATTTGGGAGTCAGATCACCAAGCAACCGAGAGATGCTGAATGTGGACGTGACCAAGATTGTCTTGGCATGAGGACTCTCTAAAGAGGCACTGAAGCAAAGGTTTAGGCTCACATTGTTTATTTGGGAAGTATTGTGCGGAAGTGGGAAGGGAGTCAGGGATGAGGGAGAGAAACCAAGGATAGAAAAGAGAGCAGGCTACTACTATGGGTAGCAGAGGCCCAATCCACCAGGGGTCCTCTAAAGGACTATGGGGGACACTTCTCAGAACTGGCATTGAGGGGATGAGGAAGTCAGGATCTTTGGTGCTAGCTCTCATCCCTCCATGGAAAGCTTACTCCTGGAGTGTTCACATTATCCCAGAGACTTCCAGGCCTTGCACACCCCCTCTAGCTAGAGAGCACTTTCAGATGGTGACAGGAAGCCATGGTGTGTCCAGGAATGTTTGCTGATGACCTCCAGAGATGACCAAGGGCATGCAGGAGGATACTGAGCATCTGTTTTAGACCCAGACAGACTTCTTCCTATAAATTATACTGCTGGGTGTATCACCCAGCTTTCCTAGCTTCAGTTTCTCCAGCCACAAATTGGGAACAATAGCTACCTTGCACAACATTAAATAAATGATCATGTTTATTTAAAAATATTCAATGACCTGGGAAAAGACTCATGTTATAAAGTTAAGTGAACAAAAACGGTCACATTTATTTGCAGTTTGAGTCCAACTTTGTGAAGTGTATATATAGTTTATATGCATTTGGTACAAAATATGCTAAGAGATTAAAGGGTGATTAATTCTGGGTGGTAGGATAATAGATGATTTCTTTCCGATGTACATGTTTCTTCATTTCCTAAATTTTCTGCAAAGAACACATATTACGCTATCATCTGAAAAAGGCAAATTTTATGGAACCAAATTTTTCAGGGCTCTTGTGAGGATAATAGATAATTATACAGAAAAGGGTTTATTATAGCACCTTACACAGAACATGTGCTTAATGTGTGTGCTAGTCAGCTTTCTGTCACCATGACAAAAGAGTTGAGAAAAATGACTTAGAGGAGGAAAGATTTTTTTTGGCTTCTGGCTTCAGAGGTTTCAGTCTATGGTGATCTGAGGCCATTGTTCTGGGCCTGAGGAAAGGCAGAACATCATGGCAAAGCTGCTTAGCTCATGGCAGCTTAGAAGCAAAAAGAGAGAGAGACGAGCAAGGCACAAAATACTGTTCCCAAGAGCATGAGGCCAAGGAGTCATCCATTCAACTAGGTCCCCCCCTTGTAGTTTCCACTGCCTTCCAAAAGTCCATTCAACTGATGAATCCATTAGTGGATTAATCCACTGACAAGAGCAGAAGAACCTTCATGATTCAACCATTTCCTCAAAGTCTTGCCTCTGAATATTGTTGTATTGAGACCCAGCCTTCAACACACAAGCCTTTGGGGGACATTCCAGACCCAAGCTATAACATTATGTGATTATTTAAAAAAAAGAAAATTCAACTAATAACAATAACTCAATGAGTGCTTACTGTGCATCAGACCCTGTACAAAGCATTTTGCCTTTATTTTAATTATCATACCAGTCTCATGTGGTAGGTACCAGTCTTACCACTATGCAGAGATTTCAGAAAACTGAGGATTATGATGAAAACTTCTGTTTTAACATGCCGCGGAACAGCTTTGGTCTTCCTAAATCAATAAAATTCAATCCTTTACTTAAATAAAAAAGGAACTTAGAGATTGAACATAATTTTGATAATTGCTACTTAAGCAGAACAAGGTTAAAATTAAATTGCATACCAGAGACTAACCCCTTGGTCGCTTTAGTGCATGAGCAAGTTGTGTGGTGGGCATCAAATTGACCCAGGAAGCTTTCAGCTTGGACTGCAAGGTGAGATTTCTGTGCATCTCTGGAATTCAGTTATCTTTCCCAACAACAAAGGAAACCTGGAAACAGCTTACACAGACTCCTATCAGGGATATGAGAATGGAAGAGAAGGCTGATTCTCAGAGATCCATCACAGGTCACATCACAAAAAAATACCAGGCCATGCGCACTATGAGCGCAGCATAAGAAATAAAGGAAGATTTCTATTGGACAGAGGGTGTTACTTCATTTTATTTAGCTGACAGTAAAGCTGAGGCCCTTCTTGTGTTGCTTTGGTATTATTCTTGGATTGCTGTGTTCTCTTAAAGCATTTAGAAATTATTGACTATTAAATTAGTTAAATTAACTATTTTAATAATAGTTTAAATGGCCATATCTGTCACGCTTACAATCCCCCTTAAAAACCTCTCCGTTCTCTTAGTGAATTTCATTAAGAAAATCAAAGAGAAAAGTTCTGAAATTGTCACCGTAAAACTAAGTGGGGAAGGGGATGCGAGGAGGGACAGAGGTGGCATTACAGCATGGGTTAGAACAGCAGCGAGGCCATTCATATTTTCAACTTAAATCTTTTCAAATGACAAAGGCTCTGGCTGCTATTTGTCAAAGGTGGAGGCTTTGGAAATAAATAGATAACACTAAGTCTATTTATTTTCATGGCACCTCTCTGATTCTGTTTCTTCTTGGCAGGAAGGAATCTCAGAAGGAAGGAGAACAATAACTTTGGTTATTGCTGTTTTGATTTGAGGTGGCAAGGAAGCTTGTAAGTCCTTTGAACATGTACTACCTTGGATTTAATGGAGACTCCCGAGTGGCTGAGCAAAAGGCCTTGTGTCCCAGATAGAGAACAAACACCAGTTTCTGGGAACCAGGAACCCAGGGACTTCTGTCAGAGGGTTTATATTCATAGATGTAATTCCTTACAGCGTTAAGAAAACTGAGAGTTAAAGTGGCATGTCATATTGGTTTGAATATTATTCTTGACTCTACTTTGTGACACTTTCTTTGATCTGACCTATATTTCCCCTTTGCTTTTTCTCATTTATATCCTCTTATAGAATTTTATGCATTATCATAAGCTACTTTAGGTGGCTTTGGGGGAAGATAGTGAGGCATAAAAATGTTCAGAAGCATCATTTGTAGGCAATAGTGAGAGATCTACTTGGTATTTGAAAAGAGGGGGAGTAAAAACACTTGTTCTTCATGGCTGAAAATGAAGAGAGCCCACATGGTAGAAGAGAGACTGTGTCCCAAGGGTTATGATCACAGATTGGTCATTTCATGTAGGAAAGGAATATTTCACTTTAAAGGGGTAACTTGGACAAAACAAATAGACAAACGGATTCACAAATACCAGCTCGACAGTGTACCATTGCTGCAGAGAGAATCCCTACATCTAGGGGGTGGAGGAATTTTGGCCATCAGTAACAGAGGGCTCTGTTGTGGGGCAGGGAAAGTTCATCAGCCCTTACCATGGCCTGGGTAAGTAACTCCACAAATACTCATTTCCTTTTGTGCTGTATCAAGGCCACCCAACAAGTTCTGATTATTCACTGGGCTTCAGGTAACTGGATGGGAATACTAGGCACAGAATGGTGAAGCATACACATTCCTGGAACAAACTCAGCCTTCCTGTATAACATTGCTCATGAAATTTTTGGCATCTCAGTTGTCGTGAATATCTAGGTAAGGGAAATTTAACATGAGTACACTGATCATGCCAGTGAGCTGAGACTACCTAGGTTTTTTTGTTTCGTTTTGCCCCAGACTAAATTTATCTATCTGTCTAGGAAACAGTGATCAGGAGGCTTGGAGGTGACCAGGCAGCAGCCTATCCTTGGAGGCAACCTCCATGCCTTGGAGTCTGTCTCTGATTGGGCTCCCACAGAATCCTGAGAGAATGATTTGACTGCTAGTAAGTTCATTTGGGAGATAATCCCTAGAAGCATCCAAAGGGCAGAGGAGAGGTGAGTCAGGAGAAGGGAAGAACACAATGTGGCCAAATGAGGCTCAGTCCTGCTGGGAGACTCTGGGAGATAGGTTTCAATGGCCAGAGTCGTCGTTTTGGTTAGCTTTTTCCTTGCTGTGATCAAAAGACCTGACAAGATCTTTTTTTTTTGGTGGGGGGTGATATCTAAAGATTTTTATTTTTTTTTATACTTTTTATTTTTTTTTTTTATTATTTATTTTATTTATTTTGATTCATTGAACGCAAATGGAGTACAGCTCTTGTTTCTCTGGTTGTACACAAAGTAGAGTCACACCATCTGTGCATTCATACATGTACACAGGGCAATGATGTCTGTCTCATTCTGTTGTTATTATTACCCCCCCACCCCGACTTCACCCCTCCCTTCCCTCTGTGCAATCTATCCTTCCTCCATTCTTGCCTCCCTTTCCCCCTGCATTATGCATCATCATTCACTTATCAGAGAGACCATTCGGCCTTTGCATTTTGGGGATTGGCTGATCTCACTTAGCATGACAGTCTCCAACATCATCCATATACTTTTATTTTTGTTTTAACAGAATGTATTTTGATTCTTTGTATGCAAATGGGGTGCAACTTTTCATTTCTATGGTTGTGCACACTGTAGATTCACACCATTCATGTAATCATACATGAACTTAGGGTAATGATATTTATCTCATTCCACTATCTTTCCTTCCCCTCTCCTCCCCTCCCCTCATTTCCCTCTACACACTCCAACATTCCCCCATTCTTCTCTTACCCTCACCCTGCCCCGTTATGTATCAGCATTCACTTATCAGAGAAAACATTTGACTTTCAGTATTTTGGGATTGGCTTATTTCACTTAGTTTGATATTCTCCAACTCCATGCATTGACCTGCAAATGCCATAATTTTATTCTTTCTTATAGTTAAATAATGTTCCATTGTGTATATATACCCCAGTTTCTTTATCCCTTCATCTATTGAAGGGTATCTAGGTTGGTTCCACAATCTAGCTATTGTGAATTGACCCTGGCCCACCCACTCTCAAGGAGAAAAAAATTGTATTTTATTCAGTCCACAGTCAGTTCACTCCATAGCTCTGGACCCAGGGTGAGGTAGAACAACTGGCAAGGGGATGGCAGAGGAAAGCAGCGCAGAACATGGCAACAAGGAAGCAGATAGAGAGAGAGATCTGTTCACCAGGGACAAAATATAAAGCCCACTGATAGGCTACACCTCTCAATACAATCATTTCACCTCTGAACCTTCTTGCATTGTCTCACACATGAGCTTTGGGGGATATCTCATATCCAAACCATAACAGTTGCCGCATATGAAAAGTGGAATACTCATTCTTTATCAGATCCCTCAGTGACTGGGGACTGCCCCCCTGGGGCATTAACTCTCTGATATGCCTGGGCCAAGCTCACTTCTTTGAACAGAGAAAATCATACAGTTGCAGATGCTGATGGCAGGAAAACCTTGGTGTGTAGGGAACTGTGAGAACTGACAAATGGGGACGGGTCATCAGCAGTGTCATTAGTGTCCATGAATAGCATCAATAGGTGAGGCTGCATCTTGTATTTCCTGCATCTTCCTACTTATGCTGCCCTTTAGGTACTGTATTTCTTGATTTTGATTCTGAATTACATAGTCAACTTCATGAGGGCACTAAAGGTGAGAATTTAGAGTACTAGGCAGGAAAAAAGCATTGAGACCATGATCATGAAAAATAACATGTGGGGTCTCTCAGCCACATCCTGCATGGATGAGAAAAGGGTTAACTGCCAGAGGATGATGTTGAATCAATTACTCATAAACTTATCTAATCAATAAACACACAAGAGCCAATATTCCTTTTAAATGAGAGAGGGTATGACGGGTCTGGCCATACCAGTTCTGGCCTCTAACAACTCTCCTTTATTTTATAGTCACACAGGTAAAGGGGCCCAGACCAGGAGGGGCTTCTTCTGTGATGAACTGGATGGGGTGCAGTTAGGAGAGACATTTTCTCAAGGGAATATCACAATCAGACAGGGAACCACTCCCACACAGCGCCACATGCTTCCTGGCAATCTGGGACATTCCTCTGTGGTAGCCAGTTCCTAGAAGCCAGGCCTCTATGTCCCAAGGCTCAACCTAGTCTGATGCTGCTAAATAAGGATGGCTCCCCACCATAACACAATTTGATCAAACCTCCTTTGTCAACATGTTGGTAAGAATTGTTTTCATCTGAAATTACATTGTGGAATCATGGTAACCAGAGCTCAGGGATTCTAATGATCTTAATATGTCATAATGTTAATACATCATTAGATGTAGGAGGAATATTAATCCAATCAAAGCTCAGTTAATTTCCTAAGGGCAATACATTATTAGAGCCACCTCCAGAGAAGTTGCCTTTCCAACAGCCAAGCTGCCTTTTCCAGGATTGGTCCCAGGATGTAGGAGCATCATCTCTCCTGGATCATCCTGTCCCTTTGACCACAGTGAGTAAACATCTGATAGGAGTTGTGACAATCAGAGATGCTTCCGGAAAATTTGGAATTTTGGAATGAAGAAACACAGAGCAAGATTGTGTAACTTTAAGGAGGTAGAATTTTGGAAGAAGTTCTATCTGTGATAGGAAGTCCTTCTAGGGTGGAAGTCTTGAATTCCAATGTCACTAAATACTTATCTGGAAGAAGAGTTCATGTGCCCTTCTGGGTCTTTTCCAGCGTCACTAAATACTTAAGTATTTAAGCAGAGTGGACATTCACAATGGCCTGGTTAGCACCTGTCTCCCAATATCTACTTTTTAACAGGACCCAGCTTGATATTCAGAGATCCGTCCTGTATAAAAGATGACCCTGTCCTCAGTCAGGAGTGGCTGCTGGTAAGACCCACCTGATCAGTTCATGATTTTCCTGTCATCGTGATGGGTTCAGGTAACCCAGACCAGATCATTTCCTGGGTCACAGAGATTGGTTAAGTGTTGGGCACATGATCCAATTCAGACCAAAAAGATATAAAGAGATACTTTTTGAGAGAAAATGTGGGGAAATCATTCTTGCTTTCGAAAAGAAAAAATCATAAGCTGTGGTTTCTCCTCTTAGGAGTAATGTTTTCCAGGCATGAAGACTGGAAAGGCTGCCGCCATTCTTTTTACCAACTTGAGGGTGGAACATATGGAGGGCAGAGACATAAAGAAACCGTATTCTTCACATCATCACAAATCACTGAGACGTTCCCTGTGGCAAGGTATTTCTAGTTTTCTGAGTTAATAAATCTCTTTTATGAAGTCCACTGAGTTGAATTTTGCATTCCTCGTGCCTGTAAACATCAAGCTTGTCTTGCATCAGATTTTTCCAGAATCAAACACTGAGACAAAAATATTTTCCTTGAACAGGAATCCTAGGAAAAACCAGGGAACATGGGAAGGAGAAATGGGAAGAGAAAGAAGCTAACAAAGGCATGGTATCAGATGCAGAGTTATTCTGAAAGGGACCCCTTTAGTAAATTATATATAATTTATCTTTACCCAAACTGTGAGCTTAGATTTCATACCCGCACCTCAGTCAATCACTGGTTCAAACCTTCCCTAAGAGGACATACAATTCTAGGCACTTAGTGCATGAACGTAAATTGGCTCTTGTAGTCAAAGGGCAGTCTTCCAAAGACAGTTGTAGGTGCAGGCAGTCAGAAGCAATAGCAAACAGAAACCCGGGAGGAATGTATAGAGATGCTATAAGGAATAAGGGTCAGATGAGATTTGAGTGAAATAACAATATCAGCTACAGAGACTCATTATCCTTCAAGTAAAGCTATCTTGGTTCCTTTTAGTTGGCTGCCTACTGAAAGAACCTTTAGTTAATATAGACAGGTAAACTAAAGGCACAGAATCATGGTGATGAGTGTGGTGGTTTGACAGAGTTCAAGGAGCATGTATGTGTCATGGTTACAATAGCAACAAAACACCAAGAATCTCAAGCTTAGTGTCCTAGCCTGACTCCAAGATGGCCCCTGATGACTTGCCCCTTTTGCTGTGTGTGGCTTTGTAGAGTCCTCTCCACCCCAGAATAGAGCTGGCTTATCAAACAATATATTGCAGGAATGAACGGTAGAATTTAACTTATGAGGCTAAACCACAAAAATCACTGTAGCTCCACCTTGTTCTCTGGGACCAACCACTTTTGGGGAAGTCAGATGTCATGTTATGAAGAATTCATGCAAAAGTAATAGAGTGGTCCACGTGGTAAGAAACTGAGGCCTCCTGCCAACAGCCTTAACTCACATCCATGTGAGTGACTAGTCAAGCCTTCATTCAATGAGAATTTTATCTGGCATCCTGACTGCAATATCTAGTGAGAAACTTCAAGCCAAATAGCTCAGCTATGCCACTTTTAAATTCCTGACCCACAGAAATTTTGAGAGATAATGAATGTTTACTGTTTTGAGCTGCTAGTTGGAAGTACTCTTTACAATGCTGTGATAGATAATATCCATGATAAACCACCTACATGTTCCAGATCTATTTTTATCTATCTTCAAAGTAGAAACGTATTTTCCAAAGAAAAAAATACCTGTCCTTATTTCATTAGTTCATTAATTTATCCATTTAGTACTCAGCATTTGTCAAAGGTATCAGAAATATAGACATGCTAACTGCTAGAGATATAGATATTGTTCTATCCCCTCTAGGTGCTCCATCCATAGCCTGCAGATTTCTACAGGTCCTTAGGTTTGCCTCAGGCTTATCTTTTATTGATATTAATCTTCACAGAAAATTCCATATGACCCAAATCCCACTATGGTTATGTATCGAAAAGAAATAAAATCTGCTTTCCATGTTCATTGCAATGCTGTTACAAATATCCAGGATATGGAATAAATCAAGGCATTTATCAATGGATGAATGGATAAAGAAAATGTGGTATATACACACAATGGAATATTATTAGCCTTGAAAAATATGGAGATTCTGCCATTTGTTATAATGTGGATGAAACCAGAAGACAGCATAAATAAAGTAAGCCGGATACAGAAAGACAAATACTGCATAATCTAATTTGTATATGGACTCTGAAAAAGTCAAATTCATAGACTCAGAGAGCAGAATGGTACTTACCAAAGGTTATTGGGGAGGGAATTTGGGGGAAAGAAAGAAAATGCAAAGCTCATTGGAAAAGCTATTTGCCCATTTAGTTAAAAGCCTGACCAAAAAGAAAAATGTTGAAAGCAGACTCTCTAACCAAATGCACATAAAAACATCATTTTGTCAAGAACTAGGAGATCTGTCTTAAAACTGATGCCTCTCACTGACCTAATAGTGCCAGGAAAAAGTCGTGGCCACATATTCAGTGCTGGGCGTTATTTTGACAAGACCATTGCATTTTGACTTTATATGTGTTCTCAGAGACAATGAATTCCTAGAGGGCAGGGATCATCATGTGCACTGATCAAATGCCCTGTTCAGTGTCCACTCTGCACAGATAAGACACTTAATGACTTTTATTCTGATGAGGATGAAGATCACAGCCAGTAGAGCCCAGTACAATATTCTGAAAACTCAAGGGCGTGATCAAATCTGAGAATTTGGAAGCTTTGATGTTAATTTTCCTAGACTCATTTGTCCTTTCCAAGCACAGGGCTAATGGTGAAGCCGTAAAGAAAACAAATTTGTCTAATCTCTTTCTCACAGTTTATTTTAATTCTTTCATTTCCACTTCTGGGAATATAATGCTAGAATTAAGCTCATGCATCCTATTTTTCTATATTTCTTTTCTTTTTCTTCTTTTTTTTTTTTTTTTTTTTTTTTTTGGTACCAGGGATTGAACTCAGGGACACTTGACCACTGAGCCACATTCCCAGACCTATTTTGTATTTTATTTAGAGACGGGGTCTCACTGAGTTCCTTAGTGCCTTGCTGTTGCCGAGGCTGGCTTTGAAAGAGTGATCCTCCTGCCTCAGCCTCCCAAGTCACAGGGATTACAAGTCACTGGTGTGCCACCGCACCCCAGCTAGGACAGTTTTCCATCTTTCTGTGCTAGCTTTTTATGTATCATTTCTATAGCCTCTAAATGTACACTTGACACACTAACAGAAACATTTAAAGTATAAACTTTGTTTTCATATAAATATACACCTGTATATAGCAGTCAGCATATTGCTACTATAATGAACACATGGTTCACACCTCAAAACCTCTTTTGTAATTCTTTCCTTTGAACAACCCCATCTGCCTGTTACAGGCAACTACCAATTTACTTTCTATCACTATAGTTTGCATTTTCTGGAATTTCATATAAATAGAATCATAAGCTATGTATTCTCGTGGTCTGAGTTCTTTCATTAGTTCTTTCCTTAAGCATAAAGATTTTAAGGGCTTTTTGTTTGCTTGTTTTTTGCATGTAGGCAATAGTCTGCTTCTTTCTTTGTCTTGATGATCTGAGTAGTGCTCCATTATAGGGATGTAAATCAATTTGTTACCCTTTTAGCTGTGATGGACATTTAGGCTGTCTTCAGTTTTTTACTACTACAAATAAAGCTGTTATGACCATTTGCATACAAAGTCTTCATAGGAACATATACTGTTGATCATCTTGGGTAAAATCTTGGGAGAAGAAGAATTGGGTCCTCTAGTGGGTTTATGTTAATCATTTCAAGAAATTGCCAACTGCCAAGGTATTTGCACCATTTAAATCCTCATTAGGACAGTGTGAAAATTCCAGCTGCCCCACATTTTTACCAATACCAAGTATGGCCAAGTCTTTTAATTTTAGACTTTCTTAGAGGTATTAATAGTATTTCATTTAATTTACATTTTTCTAACCTTTCATGTCTTTTTTTCACCATGTATGATATCTTCAAATCTTTTGCTCATGTTTTGATTGGGTGTTTTGTTTTATTACTTACTTTTGAGAGTTTTTTAATACACACTAGTTAAAATCCTTTTAAAGGTATATGTGTATTTATCTATTCATTCTCTTTTTTCTATATTTTTATTGGTGCATTGCAGTTAAACAGAATGGTGGGATTTGTTGTGATGTATCCATACATGCACACAATATGCCAATATAATTCAACCAGTGTCATTCCCCAGTATTGCCCCTTTCCCTTCCCTTCTTATGGATTTGTGATCTTGATTCAGCATACAAGAAACATCTCTAAAGTCACAGAGGTTTTTTTCCAGTATATCTTTTTGTAAGTTTTATAGTTATTGATTTTACATATAGTCTAACACATTGTTGAGTTACTTTTGTGTATGATTTAAGTTGTGAATTGTGGTCTATTTGTTAAAAAATATGGATATTACATAATTCAAGCACCATTTGTTGAACAACCTTATCCCTCCCCCGCAGAATCATCTTTCCTTTGTACATTTGTCAAAAATTAATAGACAGTTGGTGTCTGGTTCCACCTCTGGATTTTCAGTCTGTCTTATTGATCTGTTCATCCAAATTTATCCCAATGCCTATTTTGATTTCTGTAGCTAAAAAGTACATCTTAAAATTATGTAGTGCAACTTTGCTTTTAAAGTTGTTTGGATCTATATGCTTTGCATTTCCATATGAATATGCAGTTTAGAAATTTCTATAAAAATGCCTACTAGAATTATTTTTGTATCACATTAAATCTTTAGATCAATTTGATAATTGACAACATATGGTTATATCTCAGCATTTATTTATGTCTTATTTATTTTCTTTAAGTGATGTTTTGTTTTCAGTGTATAGGCATTGCATATCTTTTGTCAAATTTTGGTAATTTCCATTTCAACTTCAACTTGTTCATTGTATAGAAAATTGTTTTTTGTTTTGAATTTTGATCTTCATCCTGAAAACCTGCTAAATTTACATATTGATTCTTGTAATATAGATTTTTAAAGATTTCCTTCATAATCATGTTGTCTCTGAATAATGATTTTTCATCTTCCTTTCCAAATTGAATGTCCACAAAACATTTGTTTTTTGGAATAATTATAGACTTACAGAAGAGTTGCAAGGATTGTATAAACTGTTCCTCCTTTTCACCTGTGCCTACCTTCTACTCATGGTGACATCTTGTATCCATGACACATTTATCAAAAGTAAGAAGTTAAAATTGGTATAATACTATTAACTAGAGAATTAATTGTGATTTATTTCATTTTTAGAAATTTTTCAATGTCTTTTTACTGATGCCTCTTTTTCTTACAATATGTGATCAGGGATCCCTCAGCGTACAGAGTCCTCACATCATGTCTCCTTAGTTCCCTCTGATCCATGCACTTCTTAGACTTTCTTATCTTTTATGAACTTGACATTTGCGGAGCATGGTGGCAAAGTATTTTGTATGACTTGAATGTATCTGAAGTTTTATTAGGAATGGTAGGGAGGTATGAAAAATGGTGGAATGAGACAGGTATCATTACCCTACGTACATGTGTGATTAACAATAGTGATATGAATGTACATCATGCACAACCATAGAAATGAAAATTTGTAC
>JAJEJO010005297.1:159421-171850 GCA_020662805.1 Glaucomys volans | reverse complement strand
CTCCATTCTTGCCATCTTTCCCCCCCACATTATGCATCATCATTCATTTATCAGAGAGACCATTCGGCTTTTGGATTTTTGGGATTGGCTGATCTCACTTAGCATAACAGTTTCCAACATCATCCATTTACCTACAAATACCATAATTTTATTCTTCTTTATGGCTGAGTAATATTCCATTGTGTATATATACCACAGTTTCTTTATCCATTCATCTACTGAAGGGCATCTAGGTTGATTCCATAATCTAGCTATTGTGAATTGAGCAGCTATGAACATTGATGTGGCTGCATCACTGAGGCAATCTGATTTTAAGTCCTTTGGGTATAGGCCAAAGAGTGGGATAGCGGGGTCAAATGGTGGATCCACTCCAAGGTTTCTAAGGAATCTCCACACTGCTTTCCAGAGTGGCTGTACCAACTTGCACTCCCACCAGCAATGTATGAGTGTACCCTTTTCCCCACAACCTCGCCAACACCTGTCGTTGCCTGTGTTCTTGATAAAAGACATTCTAATTGGGGTAAGATGAAATCTTAAGGTGGTTTTGAAATCTTAAGGTGGGCAGAGAGTCTTAAAACACCTCGTCTTGAAGCTTCACTAAACATATAGTGTCACTCCTAGGCAGCTTCCAAATTTTCCCATGTCAAAACACAAAGAAATACAACAGTATATACCCCATCATCCACGTGACATACACATGTTTCATTTTGTTCGTCTTTCTCACTTTCTCTGTGTTTATAAAACCTTCCTTATGAAAGCAAAATAAGCAAAATTTGGGAATTTTCCACAAATGAAATTCCAAAGAGCACAGCAATCCAGCACACCTTGGGCAAAGTTTGCTCGATGTTTAAATTAGCAGTTACATAAGGAGAGAGAGATGAGGATCTCTCTCATCATTTTTGTGACAAAATGATATTTGATAGTCAAAAGGATTTATGTGAAGTGGTTAGAGTTGGCTTAATGTTTTTCTATGGGTCCATTTCTGTCAAACACAACCAAGGATCATCATAAATGTATTATGACACAAATGTTCTCTATCTTAAATAATAAATTACACTAACATTTGGCATCTAAGTTTGAGTTTCTAAGCTATACTTGATGGCAGCTGGAGTCTTCTGGGCAAAATAATCAATTTGTGACAGAGAGAGTAGTATTGGGTGAGGATTCTAATGTCAATATGCCAGTTTAGGGCAGGGAAATGTGATTTCCATGTAGATATTTTCATGCATCTGTGCCATTAATTGCCAAATAACACCAAAACCAAAGGGCCCTATTAAATTGAAGATTCTAAGACTGATCCTGATTTTAAATACAAATATCATTCCTCATTCTCCTTGCTTAAGTAATTTAAAAAAAATCTGTTGAAACTGTATTCATGAAGAGGCACTCAAAGGTCAAAGAAAAAAATATCAAAATTTCTATCAGGAGTCAGGATATTGAAATATTCCACTCCACCAGCAAAGTTCTTTGTCCAGTTTATGTTCTACTCAAGCTCAAAATCTATTTCTTCAATGTGCTCCCTGTTTAGAAGTTTAGTTTCTGAGGAGGTGATAATGCAAACATGAGCTCGGATCAAGGACAAAACAGCGGTTAGTGTAAGAGATAGACTCTGGAGGTAAGAATGAGGAAACAGGAGGAGGAAAACAAGTCCTCACAGGTAATTGTGGTGTATACACTGATCCCCCTTATCCTCTGGAGATACCATTCAACAACCTTAATAGATGGCAGGCAGTACTTAACCCTAAATACCATGTTTTTCCCTTAACACACACACCTATGGTAGAGTTTAATTTATGAATTATATACAGTAAAAGACTGGCAATAATAACCAATAATAAAATAGAACAAGTATAACATGTGTTAGTCAGGTTTGCTTTGCTGTGACCAAAATACCTCACAAGAACAAGTAAGAGGAGGAAAGATTTCTTTTGGCTCACAGTTTTAAAGGTTCAGTCAACGGTCAGCAGGTTCCAAGGCAGAATGTCGTGGTGGAAGGGCAGGGCAGAGGAAAGCCACTAGGCTCATGGCAGCCAGGAAGCAGAAAGAGAGAGGGGGGAAGGGGCCAGAGAGAAAATAAACCCTTCCAGGTCATGCCCCTGGTGACCTACTTCCTCCAGTTGTCTCTCCAGCTATGGATGGATGAAGCCACTGATGAGACTAGAGCCTCAATGCAATCATTGCTCAAAAGACCAGTTATAGACATTGCTGCATTGGGGACCAGGCTTTCCACAGGAGCTCTTGAGGGACTCATGTTTAAATCATAACACAACAGTAAACTATTAAAAGTTAAGCAAATGTGTTCTCCCTCATTCTCTCTCAAAAAATACCTAATTGTATGCTACTCACCCTCTGTGGTGATGTGAAATGATACAACGCCTACGTAAGAAGAAATGAGTGGCTGATGTAGGCACGTGACGTTGTGCCCGGCTGCTGAAGTTCACTTGAGCACAGTTCTGCAATGCAGGGAAGGTCGATCTGATAGCCCATAAGTCTACCAAGTGACTAGTGGGCACTTAAGATACCCAGTGCGAATACACCGGGGGAAAAAATCCACATCCTTGGCAGGAGGGTGAGAGAGTTCATCATGCCACTCAGAGTAATAGGCATTAGAAAATGTACAAACTGGTGATTCCTGGAATCTTTCACTTAATATTTTTGGACCACTGTTGACCAACAATTAATTGAAACCTCAAATAGTAGAAATGTTGATGAACAGAGGCTACTGTAAGTTGGTTACCCCTGTGGACCCTGGGACTCACTCCTACCAGAGGATGTGCCAGGGTTTGAATATGTTTTGTCCCTGAAGGTTCCTGTGTTGGAATCTTGGACCCTGGAATGGTGGTGTTGAGGTGTTGGAAATTTTAAGAGGTGGCCTGGGGAAAGGTAATGAGGTCATGGGGCTCCAACCCTCATGGATGGATTAATGCTGTCTTATGGGAGTGGGTCAAGTCTCCTGGGACTGGATTAGATCCTGAAGAGTGGTTGCTATAAAAGAGAGAAACTGGCCCCTTCCCATGCTCTGGTCTCCTTGCTTGCATACCTACTCCCGCTGGTGCCTGGTTCCCTTTCTACTTCTCTGCCATGTTGTGACACAGACAGGGTGTAACCAAAAGCTTGGTCTTTGTCCCCATGCTAATTAAATAACAAGGACACCTTTTTGGGAAAAAGGAAAAGAAGAAGGTGTATCACTTTGCTAGGAAATGAGAAGCACAGGTGACTCCTGTCCCAGAAGCTGTGATTCTTCCCATCCAGAAAAATAGAGGGTTTTAAAAGAATTCCAGGTGTTCCCTGTGGGGGGTTGTGATTCACTTGTTAATCTGGGAGATAGCCATTCCTTAGATCTTCCTGTACCATCTCTGAAATCTGAATTACTTGGTTCCTGTGGTGGGTGTGTACTCAAAGACAGATAGCTCAAAGTGGTCCTGTTCCCCACCACCAGGTTAGGAAGTAGGAGAGGGAGGAGAGGAAAAGAAAGTATGCCCACTTTAAAATAAGCCTCAGTGGCAGAGCCGCAAGGGCTCTATTCAAAGCAGGAGGTGGACCAAGGAGACCCTCACCAGCATGTCAGTACATAAACTTTAAACCCTCTAGCTACCAGAATTATGAGGCAAATAAACCTCTTTACTTTATAAGCTACCCAGCCTCAGGTATTTTGTTACAGCAGCACAAAATGGACTAAGACAGAAGGCTAAAATACCATGTAGTACACACCTAAGAATTTCCTCTCTGAAGCACTCTGAAAAAAATAGGTAGCATTTTATATCAACTCCCATGCTGTATTAATTGAGGTTGCCCCACAGGCATTAAATTCACCTTATTTTTGTGCGAGGGGGCACCTCCCAGGTTCTAAAGAAAATAATAGGAAAGAAAAACTGTCAAACTTGGGAAGGTGACCATTAGTGGGCCTGCCCACCAGGGTCGCTCTGAGTTGGGCTGGGATCTGACATGGGGTTTCAAAAATATCTACCACAAATTTCATGTCTTCAAACTTATTTTTAAAATGTAGGATATTAAAACCCCTTTCTAGTGGGAACTTCTTTCTGATGAGCACTGGAAAGAAACATGCTGAGAAGAGGCATTTGTCCAGTCTTCTAAAGAGAAGAGGATAAAATTTAATCTTGATCATGCCATCTGGACCTGGGATTGATGGCCATAAGGATGAGATAGTTAAAGCATTAATCCCAGTGCAATTCCAAATGCACAAACACATACATGCTCAGGTCAGAGCTAAAGACTCCTAAATGACTTTCCTTTCGTAAGAAATCTGGAGAGGGTACATTAAATGTGGCCTGGAGAGCAGATAACCTGGGTGGCCACGTACAACCTGCATTCTGAGAGTAGTCACGCACGGGGCGGAGAGATTGCACTGGCAATTTCCCATCGACACACCAGGGACAAACTTCATCATCATCGTATTTTTAATTATTTTAATTGATGCACAATTAATTGCATATGTTTAGATTTTACAGTTTACTCTATTTTTACACATGAATTCAGTTGTGAAATCATCACCACAATCAAGACAATAAATATGTCTGTCACTGGGAAAAGTTTCCTCAAGACCCTTTAAAATCCATCGCCCACACCTAGTTCTTCCTAGGCCACCATGGATCTGCTTTCTGTCACTGAGGTTCAGTTGCTTTCTAGACAATTCTATATAATAGAGTCATATAGTATGTGCTTTTTTTTTTTGGATTTTGATACTCAGCATAATTATTTTGTATTAATATGTTATCCTTTTCCAGGGCTATTTTTCATGTTATTGATACACTATGATTGTTTATCCATTTACCTGTTAGACATTTCACTTCTTTGCAGTTTCTGGCAATTACCAATTAAACCATTCTGAACTTTTCCATACAAGTCTTTGTATGGACATAGATTTCAGTTCTCTTGGGTGAGAGAGGAATGGCTGGCTATGTGGCTTCTTAAGAAGCTGCTGGGTCTGGGGTTGTGGTTCAGTGGTGAAGCACTTACCTAGCGTGTGTAAGGCACTGGGTTCGATTCTCAGCACCATAAATAAATAAATAAGATAAAGGTCCATTGGCAATTAAAAAAAAAGAAGCTGCTTGTTTCCAGAGTGGTCATATCATTTTACATTCCCACCAGCAGTTTATGAGAGTGTTAGATGCTCTGCATCATTGCCAAATGCTGATGTCAGAGATTTTACTGGTCCAGGGAACAGAGTGGTATCTCCCTGTGATTTTAATTTGCATTTCCCTGTGGGTTAATGATGCAGAATGTGCATTTTTGTGTTCTTTGCAATTTTGTATATCTCCTTTGGTGAAATGCCTATTCAAATCTTTGGAATTTTAGGAGTTCTTCATATAATCTGAATACGAGTCCTTTATAAGCATCTGATTTGCAAATAGTTTGTCTCCAGCTTTGGTTTGTCTTTTCATTCTCTGAATAATGACCTTTTAATAGTTGGAGTTCCAAGGCAGGCCTGGTGACACTTGCCTGTATTTCCAGCTTCTTGGAAGTCTGAGGTAAGAGAATGGCAAATGTGAGGCCAGTTTAGGCAACTTTGAGGGATTTTGTCTCAAAATAAAAATCAAAAAGACTTAGGGATATAATTCAGTGTTAAGAGTCACTAGGTTCAGTTCCTAGCACTGCCAAACAAAATAACAACAAAATACAAAGCCGAGGCTCTTAAATTTGATGAAGTTTAATTTTTTTCTTTTTATGAATCATGCTTAGCCCAAACCCAGACTTAAAGATTTTCTTCTTTGTTTTGAATCTACAATGGTATAGCTTGAGGTCTGTGTTATTCAGTTTTATGCTGTCACTGTGAGCAAAGTACCCAACAAGACCAACTCAGAAGAGAAAGAGTTTATTTTTGATTCAAAGTTTCAGAGCTTCAGTCCATGGTGGGCTAACTCCATTGCTTTGGGCCTGAGGTGAGGCAGAACATCATGGTAGAAGGGTGGTGGCAGAGGAAGGCAGCTCAACTCATGGTGACAGGGAAGGAAAGAGAGAGAAAGGGGAGAGAGAGAGAGAGAGAGAAAGAGAGAGAGAGAAACAAACAAGGAGACACCAAATACAAACCCCAAAGCCCGCCCTACCTACCTACAGTTCCACCCTATTGTCCATTCAAATTAGAATGGATCGATTAGGTTATGGCTCTCACAATCTAATCATCTCAACTCCTGCACCCACACAGAACAATTCACATCTAAACCATAACAGGATCTTATATTTAGGCAAATGATAAAATTTGAGTGAAATTTTATATGGTGTGAGTTAGGGATCCAAGTTTGCTTTGTGCATATAAATTTGCAATGGTTTAATTACAATGTCATAGTAGTAGAGAAGATAAAGGTAATTGCAGCTGTAGACCAATTAGCTTGACTTTTTTTGAAAGATGGGGTGGGCTGTAGCATTTATCCAGTACTGTCAGACATTCTGCCAGATGCTTTGGTTATCACTAATTCTAACCCAAACCTGAAAGAAAAAGTTGGAGCAGATGTTTTTGGTGCCTTTCAGCACATCTCCCTGATCCATTTCCTATTTCAGTTGCTTCTATGATGGGCAGCTCAGATTCATCCCCTTTCCATCTCCTACCTCAGCCCACTATGCACTGTAGTTCAGGGTCATCTCTGATGTAGGCTTTGGCACTCACCCAGCCCCGCAAATACAGACTAGGAGTATAGGGAGGTTAACATCCCAGGGACACCCCCCTTCAACCAAAGTGGACCTGGAATCAGTGGACAAACACTCCAGTCTCATGTCATAGGGTGAACAACTCTGAGAGGCATGCCACATGCTCTTCTAAGAAAGTCATGGTGGCATCTAGCTCCTGGTGCCCACCTTTCAATCATACTAACATACTTTCATGTTGCCGTTCCCTCCTCTCCACTTCTTCATTGCTGCTTTCTGGAATTATGTTCAAAATGAAACACCTACCTCCATGTTCTTGTCTCAGCTTTGCTCTCAGGGGAACTCAAACTAAGACAAAGGTGATTGCTATGCCCATGTGAGACAATTAAATTTCACCCATAAAAAAAAAATTTCCCCCAAAGTCATCAAACTCATAAGTGATCATATTGGAATATGAACATAGATCTATTTGTTCCTAGAACTTCTGTTCTTTTCTTGATGGGATCATCCTACTCATTCATTAGCACCTTGGCAAAGACCATAATGTGTAGTAGTTTAGGAGCTTGATTTAGGGGTTCAGGAGGCAGATTCCACAGCTGTGTCATTACTGGCTGTGAAAACTTGAACAAGTCACTTTATGTCTATCTGTGTGCCTCATTTTTTGTCATATGCAAACTGGCATAGTTTTAAATTTTATCTCACAGGTTTGAATGAATTAATATTGATAAAGTTCTTAGAAGAGTGTTGGGCACAGGATGAGCATGACTAAGATTATGCTGTAGTTGTAACTGTTGCTGTTATCTTCACGCCACACTCTACTCAAACTCTTCCCCAACATCCAATCTGCCTGTAATAGTCTAGTTGCATTCCCAGTGAGAGTGAAGAGGAAAAACAATCGAGAAGGCTCTCCAGTGGATCATACACTACAGCAGATGAAAGATTTAAAAATTACTGTATCTTTACAATGAAATCATGCAATTGTTTGAATCATGCAAAATGTTTGCATCCATTTATACTCCCCAGAGGAACACATATGCATTCTAGCTGCCAGGCAAAATGAATGTATGATGATAGGAGCCAAATCCATTAAGAGGCCAACACTGTCCTTTCAGTGTGAAGACCATGCCCTCTGCTAAGTCTCACTCCATTACTTGGTCTGTCTTTACTTTGTTCATAGCATGAATTCCTATCTGAAATCCTCTTGTTCCTTCATTATTACCTACCTATCTTTCTTCTCATTTAGGATAAGAAGCTCTATGAGAATGGAGACTTGGACTATCAATTGTTTCCTTTCAACCTAAAATAGTGAGTGGCATATAGGAGGTAATTAGTAGCTGTGGAGTGAAAAGCTACTTCTAACAGTTTTATTATTCAACTATTAATGCTGGTTTATGTAGGGACCTTTAATATATTAAAGTGCCTCTGACTGAGCTTTACACAGTTTTTTTGCATAGGACTGAGGATGTGCTCAGTGCTTGAGTGCTTGCCTAGCATGCACGAGGCCCTGGGTTTGATCCCCAGTACCTTTATTTTTTGAGAAAGTTTTCAGTTCCTTTCAGGAATACTTCTTTTGTCCTCAATATTTACACTTTTGCTTCAAAATTTGTTGCATGTGGAGATCCTAAAAATAAAACAAAATGCTAAGAATATCGAGGTCAGTATGTTATTATGATCATTTACAGTTGCTAGGTGACATGTAGCTGTGCTAAAAGCTGACTAGATAAATCATATGAACTAATAGTAAAGAAAGAAATAAGGTGAACAAATAGTAAAAAGGATTTTTTTTTTTCTTCAAGAGGCACACCCTCAGGCTCATTCACTCACTTATGTGCTGATCCCTTGGTGAGACCCTATCCCTCTGAGTCTCGTAATCCTCTCATATCAGAATGCTGGATCCTGTGGATTGGTGGGAGGTAGGAGGTTTGGAAACAGGGATGCAAAGGAAATCCTAGACTAGCAGAGAGAGTCCAGAATATTGTATCAGGTTAAGAATTGACTACTGAGGAAAAATATGTCTGCTGACAATAACCACTTTTCATAGGTTTCATTAAACAGCAGATAGATACTTTATTAGAATAACTGCTGAAGGTTAGACAGCAAACCCAATGGAAAACCCAATGGAAAATGGCTCAATGGAAAAGAAGGGGATGCGTGGAATGCATTGGGGTGTGACTGATACATTGGATACGGCTTTCCTTAGGCCCAGTTGGATCCAGGACTTCAAATGATTTCATTAGGACTCATTATTTTTTTCCTCAACTCTGACCTCTGTTTTTTTTTTTCCCTTCATTTTCTCTTTGCTCTCAGGCAGTTTGTTCCTTCCTGGTGGCCAGTATTCTTTGCTCCCATTTATGTCACTAAAAAAAAAAAAAAAAAAAAAAAAAATCCTACCCACAAGGTCCACCAAAAGTCTTGGGTTTGAGTATCACTGGTCTGTCTTAGGTTGCAAACTAACATCTGACTCAATCACTCAGGCCTGGGAGAAAGTATCCTCTGACTGATAAGGTATATGCTTAACTTTGTGGCTGAGGGTAGAGAACATCCATTCAAATAAACTTGACTAAGAATGTGAGGGAAAACTGGATGAGTTTGTTCTCAAAAGAGAAATTAAGGTATGATCATCAGATGAATGGAAAAATGCACACCCAGCAGGTAAAAGGAGTGAATTTATATAGGTGACGTGCATACTCTCCACTGTGTTGGCATGAGTCACAGAAAGAAATCCCTCCAGAATATTCTACTTAATTTCTGATTGCTTAAATCTGTTAGATTAGCCTCCTATTGTCCCTGCCATTCGCCAAAAAGTCCAGGCATTTTCTCCATCTTTCTTCTAATCACTACCATTATCTGGAAATATTTGTGTCTGGAAAGTATCTGCAAATACTTGTTCCTATTAGTTGAATAAACAAGCTAGCAGGCACGAGAGTCGTTAACCTGCCACAGACCACCACCAGTGGATTAGATGCTGAGCTTCTCTGTGTGTGGCTGTGTGGATTACAATAAGTACAGTGTCTACAAATTTAATTCAACTATTAAAGAGATCAAAATGCCCCTAAAATTAGGGTCCACAAAGAAAAGCTGAGAATGAATCCCAGGGCCTATGCTCTTGTACTAATTTTTCTAACCTGAAATTCAGAGTCCATGAACTTTGATAGAAAAAAGTGATCACAACTTCAATTTCATTTCAAAGTGAAATTTTTTATCTCCTTTGGTTGTGAATATAGATTAAAACCCACGGTTCTATTAGTAGTCCATGGCATTTTGCCACAATTGAAAATACCTATTTTCACATCAGAGTTTTTACAAACACCGCGAGAGATTGTTTACACTTGTCATCACTTCAAAATTATAGTAATTACCAGACATCCTTCTAGATCCTGTTATTTAATTCATTAATAAAGGAGCAAAACAACAATCACAATTTTAAAATATTTCAATGACTGTATTTTAATATAATTGGTTTCCTTGGTAATTCTAGGTCCTTTACATCCTGAGTTGAAAAACATTATTCCAGGAAGGCTTCTCTAAGTGACCAAAGAGGTCCAAAAGGGTCAAAAGGGTTAAAGTTCATGTCTTAGCTCCTAGACTATGCTCTTCGCTGTTTCTGCTTATCTTTCTGGGGTGGGGGTGAGATTCCTAGATTGTTGTGGATGTTTTTATTTCTGTAAGAGATTCTTCCTAGGTTATGTTAAATAATTATTTATCCAATAAACCTCTGGGCCCCCAAGTTTATTTGGGGAGTGCAGTACTGGTGTGTCTTCCTTGCTATAAGGCTCTGTACTTCTGATGCAGGAAAGGGGTTCAATTGAGGTTCTGTGCACTTAAAATGGGCCAGAAAGAAACATTCTTGTAAAAGAGCATCTCATAGTCTTAGAATATGCAAAAGATGAGAGATTTGGACAAAGTGTTCTGTCATCAGCATTGCAGCATTGGATAAGTCCTCCCATTGCAAGAATTTCTGTGCCCTTTTGTGAATCATTTCCCCAGCATTGGTTTAAAGTTGGTTCTTTTATTTTTTAATTTTCTTCAGGTACTGGGGATTGAACTCAGTGGCGTTCTACCACTAAGCTACCTCCTCAGCCCTTTTTTATTCTATATTTTGTGACAGGGTCTCACTAAATTGCTGAGGTTGGCCTTGAACTTGTGATCCTCTTGCCTCAGCCTCCTGTTTCATTGGGATTACAGATCTGTGACACCACGTCTGTAATCCCAATGAAACAGATTGGGAGAAGTAGAAAGAAATCTTTAATAATAATCTCATTTCTTCCAAAGAGAAATTTAGAAGAATACAAAGGTTGGGAGTAAAGCCCTTGGGCAGTAGTTGAATTTGTCTATCAAATTGAGCTGATTATACAGTTAGATTAGCAAAACCTCGTGGGTAGGCGATTATTAATTTATTACCTATTGCTTGAGTTGACGTTGAAGATTTGAACAATTCAAACTGCATTATTTTAAGTGAAGAACTTAAATAAAACTTAAAAGAACAAAGTGATCTGTAGTTAAGAGAACATTCGGGATGCATTCACAGTGAAGAGAAAATTGTCAGTGCTTTCAACATAAAGCAGATGATGACTCAAGGCTGCCACTGTCCCCTACTGTGTAGGATAATGTTGTCGTTACAGTATTTATAACCTACTCATAAATTTATAGTTCCAAGCTGCCTGCAAACAAGCATTTGCTATCATAATTTCTTGTGTTCATTGTGGAAGGGAGGGGGCCGGATGGAGAAGTAAACTCCAGGTTATCCAAGTAAGCAGCTGAGGCAATGGGAGATCCCCAGAGACAGAAATTGGGACATTGGGGTTGTAATAGAAACAGTATGCAACCTGGTGGAGGGAGGTTACCTTGCTTGTTTTGTTTCAATGTTATCTGCTGCAACTGGAAAGTTCTTGGTGGAAAGGGCTTCCAGTATGGTCATAACTCAAGCAGTGTGTCAAGGACTCAGCCTCTCTCTTTTTATTACAGGCTGCTTTCCTTCTGTGGCTGTAAGATGGCTGCAGGCATTCAGATGTGATAGCCTCCTTTGATTTGATGCTTCCAGAAAGAAAGAGACTTGTTCCTGATTGGCTTAACCTAGGTTGTGTGCTCATCCTTGAACCTACAACTAGATAAATGGATGGACTTGGGGCGGGGGGTTAGTTTAAACCATCTAAGGTCTATACTGGGAGAAGAGGATGAAATAGTTCCCTTAACAACAGGACTCTACTGGTAAGTTGAAGAGAAATATTGGGGAGCCCAGGAGAAGCCATCTGCTATATAAGGGAGTATGTTCTTCAGGAAAGGGCAAAGCTATAGGTTTCGTAGTTTGGCTTTTGCTTTTTGTTAGAGACTACTTTGGCTTACTTGATAGAGTCTGGACTTGAGATGAAGAACACAGGCTGGGCTTCAGATATGTGGGAGAAAGGCTGTCCTTGACAGGTAGGGGTTGGGGAGTAGGAGCTGGAGCTGCTAGAACTTGCTGTCCATGTCAATTAGAAAGAAGAAGATGACAAAGGTAACCACTAATCTTCTTTGATCCCACTTCTCTGAAATTTGAAAGGGTCATCCCAAAGTCAGCCCAGTTATTGTGAAGTCTATTTTCGAGCCTAAGGCAGGTACATGATAGTTGATCCAAACAGTAATCAATGGGTAAGTGCACAGTATGTCAATCACGCAGTGCTGCGTTAGAGCCAGGAGAGTCGTCCATGCAGTGACCTGCCTGACCATGTCCTCTGGCCTTGTTTTTAGTTTTGCCTCTTCCTTTTGCAATCCTTGGGTTGTGATGAATGTGTTCTCTTCTGAGGGGATAAGGTACGGGCCCCCATTGTTGCCCAATACCATGATCTACAA
>JAJEJO010005297.1:144563-159411 GCA_020662805.1 Glaucomys volans | reverse complement strand
GGGATAAGGTACGGGCCCCCATTGTTGCCCAATACCATGATCTACAACCCCTCAATCCTGCCCACCAGCTGCATGCCATTCATCTAATCACAATAACTTAAATTTTTCTGCTCAAAATTATCATAATAATATTATTTCAACCTTTACTGTGAACTTACTATGTATCAGGCACTATTCTAAATACTTTATATGTATATACTCCTTAAAGAAAGAAAATAAGATCCTTCAACATGTGTTGTCTACAAAACAAAAATATTCAACTTAGCAGAGCATCCAAACCTCTTTGTGAACTGGAACATATTCACTTTCCTGGCCTTCTCCATCCTATTCTGTATTTCAGACACATAGAAGTTCTTTGTTTTGCAAACATCTGTCTTTTATAGACTTTGCTCATAGTGCCAATTTTCCACCTGAAAATTCTTTCTCCCAACACCTCACCATCAAATGTCAAGCTGCTCATGGAGCCTTCTTCAAATCCTTGTTGGAATAAATGTTCTCTCTTCTGTGAATCCAATACATGTCAGTTGACCCTCTGATTGCCATGCAGTTGGAAGGTCACAGATCTTCCCTACTATGTATAGACTCATCTAATTTAGTACTTATTAACCACCTACTGTGTATCCAGTGCTAATTCATTGCCAGTGTACAATGAAGAACAAGAGGTGGACCCTAATGTCAAGAAGCTTGTGGTCTAATATGAGAATACACAGGTCTACATAATCCCAACATGATATGAATGCGTGTGCACACTGGGAGGGCAGAGCAACAGAAGTACAAGATGGTCGGAAACACAAGGCACACTTGATGGTGGAGACAGGTGGTTTTGATGAAGGAGAGCAATATGAGCTCACAGACACCAGAGGGAGGGCATTCCAGAGGTGGCACCATTAAAGGCATGAGTATGTGAAACTTTGGATAACATTTGGACAATCTCAAGTAATGTGATTAGTTTGGAGGGTGTTTTGAAAAGGCAGACCTATATCTGGGAAGTCAATAATGGTGGGTTAGACAAACTTGGGTCCAATTCCAGCTTTACAAGCAAGGAACTGTGACATTGGGCATGTTATTTAATTAAGCCCCATTTTCTCAAGTAGAACATGGAGGAACTAATAGTATCCATCCTCAGTTGAGATAATATATGCCAGTATTTAAGCAATACCTATGACATGGTAGAGAGCTTATTAGATTGCAGT
Source organism: Glaucomys volans (assembly GCA_020662805.1). Classification (NCBI taxonomy): domain Eukaryota; kingdom Metazoa; phylum Chordata; class Mammalia; order Rodentia; family Sciuridae; genus Glaucomys; species Glaucomys volans. The sequence continues at coordinate 158,218 of JAJEJO010005297.1, read as the reverse complement.
GTGTCAGAGGACTATGTTAGCATTCTAACATCTGCCCAGGTCCAGATACTTAGCCTGCTTGCATAAAGCCTCATCTCAAGGTATCCAACAGGGAGCCTGGCAGAAGATATGTCCCTTGCCTCGCTTCCACTTCCATCTCCAACTTTTGTCAACTTTAATTAGGAAAGCAGGTTGAGCATCAAGAATAGAGCTAGGGAAGGTGGAATGGACAATATGGTGAGAGGCATTGCCTGGGGAGGGGAGTCCATGGAGAGATTCCACTGCTGAGAATTTCTTCTTTCCATTGAATGGTCTAATTGAAAGCAATTGATGCTTTAGGGCAAATTCATTCTCCAACTCTACCACCATAAAACATCATTTTCTGAGAGCACTGAGCTTTGGGCACCTGCTGTTCTCTCTGAAGGGCCAGTTTTCTTGGTTCAAAATGGGATGTAAGTTTACTGTTCCAAAGTGAGCCCTGAACAAATTCCCACCACAGCCAGCACGATACAGTTCTCCTAACTCATGGGCACTTGGGATGGTAGGCTGGCTAGACCACTTAGCAGTCTGGCCTTTCTCCATGGGGCACCAGTGCCAGCCTAATGTACTCCTGCTGAAAATTCATTATGCTAAACAGCCTCATCCACAGGAACTCCACAGAGCAATGGAAGATCTGAACCAATTTTGCTCTCCAAGAAAGTCTCTGTGGAGCCAAGATAAATACCAGTACAGTTTAGATTTGTAACTTCAGTCATTATTACCACTATAAACTAGAACAAGGACAAACAGAGCAGTTGTCATATGCCAGGTCTCTCTCCCTACCATGTTGCTGGCTGATACGAAAATCCCAAATCCAGCCAACTCTCCCAGCCACTGGATAAAGAAATCCCCTGAAAGAAGGAAATTTCTCTAAGGATAAAAAACAGTAAAGGTTTTTAAAATTGAACTAGTTGGATTTATACACACACACACACACATCAGACACAGAATATCAAGCAAGATACCAGTTAGTCTATGTGAGGATCTATATTCTATATTTTACAACATCTCTTATAAACAGAATGGGATTTCGCTGCTATTTAAATAAACCATTAATTGATGTTTGGAGTAACCAGAAAAGTAGATTAATGTTGAAAATCATGTCATCTTTTGACTAAGACTGAATCATTTTAATTAAATAACCATACTTATAGATTTTATAAATGCAACCACAAAAAATATAGGCAGATGTAGAGGATTTTTAGAATGTGAGATCTCTTTGTATGATAGTATGGCTATGTGCCATTACACATGTGTCTGAACCCCTAGAAAGTACACCAAGAGCAAACCCTGACATAAAGGACGGACTCTGTGTGACTGTGATATGCCATTGTAAGTTCACAGTGGTGACACAGGTACTGTGTTGGGAAAGGTTGTGCAAATGTGGAGGGAGAAGGTATATGGGAACTCTGTACAATTTTTGCTCAATTTTGTGCTAAACCTAAAATTGTTCTAAAAGTAAACTCTTCAAAAAATACTTACCTGCAATCCTTGTACCCTTTCAAGTCCTAGAACTGAAATGGACATTTTGTAAGACAGCAGCTGGTTTGCCTGAAGTTGCCCATGTCACTGCTATATACATCACTCTTAGTGTCAGGCTGAGGGGGTGCACCTAGGCTCTCATTCTGTCTCTGCCATGCTGGAGCAAAAGGAACAAGGAAGGCCACAAGGAAGCATGGATAATTTAATAGGGTCTATTTTTAAGGCTGTTTACAGCTTATTCATTTTGTCAAGGACAGTATCCTGTCCTTGAACCACTGGCTATTCCTAGACCTGGCAAAACCAGAGCCATTTCTAGGAAAGAACCATAGCTCATTAGTAGGAGCATGAAGAACATAGTTTGTGATCTTTTTAAAACCAGGTTTCCTGAGGAAACTTTGAGACTTTATGTGCATTTTTTGGTTCCAAGGACATTAATAGAAAATGTGGATTGTCTCTATTTTTTTGAGCTCTTGGTGAGAGGGAGGGTAAGGTCTGCAGATACACCTATATGGAGAGCTGAGCTCACTTGTTGCATTACCAGATGGAGAAATTAATTCTACCTAAACAGAGTATGTGAATAAGAGATGTGCCCCCAGTGTTGCAGGAACATCCACTTGACTTTGTGGACCTTGGAGGAAACCAAACAGCTCCTGTTTTCTTGCCATAGTGCTGAGGATGTGATGAGATGTGAAGAGTGTAAAGAACCTTGACATTATATAAAGTGGTATGTTACATTTTGCCTTCAAAACCTATAGTTAGGAGCTACATCATCCATCACCCTCACTTCACTCTTCTGGAATCAGTCTCAGGTATATATGCATGCTCTAGAGGTTGGCAAACTATAGCCTTTGGGTTGAATCTGCTCCACCTTCTGTTTTGGTAAATAAAGTTTTATTAAGATTCTGTCATGCTCACGTATGTATTGCCTCTGTTTTTACGCTACACACAGCAAAATTGAATAGCTCAACCAAGAACAAATGGCCCATAATGCCTAAGCTATCTGGCCCTTTATAGAAAAATGTTGCCAGTCTCTTCTCTAGTATTAAAGAAAAAAGAAAAACTTCTAATCTCTTAAAGCAATAAGTCAAGAGAAAATATCTTAATAAATTAATAGTAATATAAGCATATTGTTTTGTTAAAAGAGAAAAATATATATATCCTGGAATAGGGGAGGAAATGTCACAAAGGACATTATTAAGTCAACTGAAAAAAAAAAAACTTAGACAAATTAAATTTAACAAAGTTTATTTGTGCAAAGAACATTCCTAAATCAGGCAGTGCTCAGAATCAGAAGAGGTTCAGATGGCTAGGTTGGCAATGACTATTTATGGCTGAAGTAAATCACACCAATAGCCTGATTTGTTACTTCTAGGCCATTTGCCTATTGGTCATGATCTGATCAGTTGACTGCCTGGGATTGGCTGAAGTTTGGCTACTTGTGATTGGCTAAGAATCAGCCATTTGTTTCTCTTAAGTTAGGCGTTCAGCTTGTTTCTGAAACATTAGGCTGTGGTTTGTTCCATAGGAAAGAGAATACAAAGGCAGCCTGGGGCCAACAGCCTTCTATTTATTTAACCATTTGGAAATATGACAGCAATGACAAGGAGAAACAACTAAAAGAATGAAAAGTGGTGGCCTCTTAAATCAGGTCAGGACACTGATATTTTTAAAAATTTATTAGTACTATTTACTATTTTGGAATAAAAAAATTTGTATTATTTTGATAAATGAATAAATATATAAAATAAGAAATGACCACTCTTCCTTGACTCCCATCTTTCTATACCATTATTAGCAGCTTTCTATCTTTTCTTATCAAAATTTCTTGAAAGTCTTGTCCACACTTGGTTCTCTGTACAGTTCGTCCCTTTTCAATCAAGGAACTGTTCTTGTCCATGCTGCCAACATTCTCCATGTTGTCAAAGAGAGTGAATGTCTTCTCTATCCTCTGACCTCATTCTCAGCAGCACCCAGTTCAGTTTACTTCTGTTTCTTTCTTGAAATACTCTTCTTTTAGATTGAAATTTTTCTCTTCCTCACAAGCAGTCCCTTCACCCTTTCCCTTGCAGGTTCTTTTTGGTCACCCCATCTCTTTGGATTACTTAGTCTCAGGAGTTGGTCTGGTACCCTCCTCTACTCTATCAAGACCCTCTGAAATCTTATCCCCATGAATGCAACTTAAGATTTTCTGACATTTACCTGACATTCTGGTAGGTTTTGTTGTTGTTGTTGTTGTTTGTTTGTTTTGTTTGTTTTTTCAGTGCTGGGGATTGAACCCAGGGCTTTGTGTTTGTGAGGCAAGCACTCTACCAACTGAGCTACATCTCCAGCTGGAAGGTTTCTTAATAGTTATTTCAAACTTACTATAACTTCAGAGCTCCGATAAATTCCCCATCCCTTACCCTAAGCCTACTTCTCCTGTAGTCTGTTTTATTCATTTAATGACTAAAATCTAAGTCATTCTTGATTCCCCTTTTCCTCTTCTACCTTCTCTTACCAATCACTAAGTTCTATCCATTTTGCCTACAAAATGCATCTCTGATTTGTTCACTTCTCTCCAAGTCCTTATCCAGCTTCTTGATTTTACTGAGCATCACATCTTGCCTGCTTCAGTACAACAGCCCCCAAGTGCTCTGTCAGCATACACTACAGCTCCACCACTGCTTGTTCTCCACACAGAGATCACAAGAACCTTTTAAAAATAACTTAGATCATCTTTACCATATTTATATGTCTTCCTCTTGCTTATAGAATAAACATTTACAATTGTTCATTTATCTCCTAGTCTAGAAGATCCTAGGAGATATAGCTTATTCTGCCTCATCTAAATTTTCTTCTCTTTTGTGCCCCAGTTTTGCTGGACTGCTTTGTATTCCATGAACACTTTAAACCTTCTCTTACCCTCAGAGAGTTGCACTTGCCCTTCCTATAATATTTTTCTCCAGCAGTGCATATCAGTAGGTCTTTCTTAGTCTCAGGTCCTAATCAAGATCGCAAGGCAATCAAACAACAAAATGAAAGCTTGGAATGGATCCACCACTTGATCCAGATATCCCATTCCTTGGCCTATACCCAAAGGACTTAAAATCAGATTACTACAGTGATACAGCCACATCATTGTTCATAACTGCTCAATTTACAATAGCTAGATTGTGGAACCAGCCTAGATGTCCTTCAGCAGATGAATGGATAAAGAAACTGTGGTATATACACACAATGGAATATTACTCAGCCATAAAGAAGAATAAAATTATGGCATTTGTAGGTAAATGGATGATGTTGGAGACTGTCATGCTAAGTGAGATTAGCCAATCCCAAAAATCCAAAGGCCAAATGATCTCTCTGATAAGTGAATGATGATGCATAATGTGAGGTGGAAGGGAGGCAAGAATGGAGGAAGGATAGATAGCATAGAGGGAAGGAGGGGTGAGGTCAGGGTGGGGGGGCAAGAATAATAACAGAATGAGACAGACATCATTCATACACAGACATGTATGAATGCACAGATGGTGAGAATATACTTTGTGTACAACCAGAGAAACAATAGCTGTACTCCATTTATGTTCAATGGATCAAAATTAAATGAATAAAAAAAAGACAGTTTATGGATTGGGAGAAATGTTTGCAAACCATGTATTTGATAGCAAGATAATATCCAAAATATGAGAAACTCATGTAACTCAATGGAAAAAATAAATAAATTACATAACTGCATTTAAAAATGGGCACAGGATCTGAATAGATATTTCTTTGAAAGTAAGACAGATAAATGGCCAGGTATGCAACAGGTATATTTTAGTCAGCTTTTTTTCTCCCACTGTGAACAAAAAACCTGACAAGAACAATTTTAGAGGAGGAAAAATTTATCTGGTACTCAGTTTCAGAGGTCTCAGTTCTTAGATGGCTGACTTTACTACTCTTGGCCCAAAGTGAGGCAGAGCATCACAGGGAAAGGATATGGAGGAGAAGCAGCTCAGGATATGACAAGGAAGCAGAGAGAGTTCTTTTTCCTTTCCCTCCCTTTCCCTCCCTCATTTCCATGTCTCCTATCTCTACTCTACTGATCTCCCTTGTATTTTCCATAGAGTCAACTTTTTTAAATTCCATTTTTCTCTCTAGCTTCTGCATATGAGAGGAAAGATTCAGTCCCTGTTTCTGAGTCTGGCATATTTCACTTAGCATGATGCTCTTCAGTTCCATTCATATCAGCAAATGGCATTATTTCATTCTTCTTTGTGGTTTCATAGAACTTCATTTTGCGTATATGTGTGTGTGTGTGTGTGTGTGTGTGTGTGTAACATTTTCTTTATCCTTTCATCTGTTGACAGGTACTTAGACTGGTTCCACTGCTTGTCCACTGAGAATTGTTGTGATAATGTTTATTAGGCTGCATATAACACTATAGTATGTTCATTTTAGTCCTTTCTGATAAATACAAAGGAGTAGGATAGATGGGTGATATGGTTGTTCCATTTCTAGTCTTTTGAGGAATTGCTACACTGCTTTCCAGAGTGGTGGTACTAATTTGCTGTTCTACCAACAATATATAAATGTGCCTTTTCCCCCACATCCTCATTGGTTCACTCCTTGTCAATTGCAGGACATTGCTAAAGAAAGGCAGGTTCTCTCAGAATGTGATTAGCTACTAACATAGATGAAGAATTAGAAGAAGATCAGTTTAAGTACATTAAAACAATGTCTCTACCTGCATAAGTATGTATATGTATGTATTCATATGCAAATATATGTTTCTGAAAAAGTAAATATGTCAGATTTAGAGACAGGCAAATTGACTCTCTGAAACATTTTTACACTGCTACAATTTCTCTGTGTCTCTAGAGCACCTTTGGTTTTCTCTTGGAAGCATTTGATTGGAAGTGATTACATAGGTAGGGAAAGTAGGCATCTTCAAGACCTTTGAAATAGCTTGGCAAGTATTTCCTGGCAGCTTCCCTGGCAAGTATTCTCCTCAAGTGTCCTAAAGGTTTCTGTGCTTTAGCTCCTGGCCTTTCCTCCTGGAAGTCTGTTGTGGTTCCAATGCTCCACAGAGTGATGCCCAGACTTACCCTGGAGGTTTGCTTTGTTTTATGTTCCTCATAAAACTTCCCCACTTTGTGTTGGGTACTATTCTGTACTTCTGATGTTATTCCATACTTGGTTTGCTGAAACTCAGACTCATCCTTTTGGCTTGGTCGACTGTACATACCCTGATACAAAATGAATGCCTGCAATTCTGATTTTCCTTTTGGAACATTCAACTACTGAATATTAAACTCCCTAACCCCAACTAATTTCTTGAACCATCACCAGTTGCATGCTCCTATTTCCTCTGACAATCCTTTCTGTTATTAAGTGGCACTATCTCCATATGGTCAGACTGGTTCATCTCCCCAGTGTGTGTCACATTGATAAAGCTGGCCCCAAGCTTTGTCCTAGTATGTGAAGCAGTGAACCTAATCAAAACTGGTCAAATCCTAACAAATATAGGCTCCAGAATACTCTCTAGTATTTTTCAATGTGGGAGTGTTGACTCTCTAGACACTTCCAATATGCTTGATTGCATATGACCTTTGGTCCAGTTCCCCAAGCTTGTCTACTTACTTTTAAAATTCACATTGCTCTGGGAGAGATTAAATGGTAGGGGAAGGGAATCAAAGGTGTAAAACTAGGATTTTAGAGAAATCAAAGCAAGCTTCTCATAATCATGGGAGAGACCCAGCAGTCTGCAAAGTCAAAAATGTTGAAGAAAGTACACACCTACCTGCCACAATGAGGAGTCAAAAGATTATCAAATCCACAAGAGGCAAAGATAAGCTCCAATGTCTTACAGGAATAAATGCATGTCCATCATGAAGAGGCTCCACCAATCAATAGTACAATGACTTTGATCCATTTCACTTGGAGATATATTTAGTAAAATTATTATTAGTGCAAGTGAAGTTTTTCTGACTATGTGCAAAATGATAATATAGTATTAGGAAAAAAAACATACATTTTAGAACCAGACATACTTGGACAAAGTACTTTATGTTGCTTGGAGAATGAGAGTGTTTACAATATTAGACAGTGATTGGTAATTTGTAGACACTCCAAAAATGGCAATAGTTATGCAAAAAATTTTAACATCTTTGAGGCTGGGCACTGTCTCATTTGGCTTATGTACCCAGTGTGTAGCAAAACACCCAGCACATAGTAGGTGTTTAACTCATCTGAATAAAAGGAATATTTGAGAGACCTTGGCCAGTGAAGGATAAATTCTAGCTTTATTTCAATCCGCAGCTCTTTTATACTGATTTTTGTGATTGACATTTCAGTCCCCTTTGCAGTTTGCACCTCTTGACATTTAATTTGGGCTGGTTTGTCTCTGGTCTTTGTGAACTGGACAAGTCTAGTTAGTTCCTGGTCCCTGTGCCATCATGGTACAATTCATAATCCAAGATTGTATATATTTTAGGATGATACAGTGTTATTCTGCAAAACCAAATACTTATTCCAAGCATTCTACTTTAAGCTGGCTAACCTATGCTTAATTAATAACAATGATTCGTGAACACCTGGTCTCAACTCCAATCTACCCTCTCCTGTTCCCTGTAGTCTCCATAATCAGTGTTTTAGACTAGTGCTTCTCAAAACCATCAGATTCTCCCAGAGAGGTGGTTAAAACTCAGATTGCTCAGAGGTGAAATCAAGGAAAATGACACAAAAGAAACAATTCAAATAATTGACACAACAAAAAGTTGTTTTTAAAATTTTTTTCATTATTATTATTTTTTAATTCTTACAGACTTCATTTTGATTCATTGTACTCACACGGGGTGCAACTTATCATTTCTATGGTTGTACACAATGTAGATTCACACCATTTGTGTAATCATACATAGGGTAATGATGTCCATCTCAGTCCATTGTCTTTCCTTCCCCACCCCACCTTTATTTCCCTCTACACAATCCAAAGTTCCTCCATTCTTCTCTTACCCACCCCCACAACCCCATTATTTATCATCATCCACTTAAAAAGTTGGTTTTTTGAAAAAATAAACAAAATTGATAAACCCCTAGCCATACTAATGAAGAGAAAGAGAGAGAAACTCAAATTACTAAAATTTGTGATGAAAAAGGAACTATCACGATGGACACTCCTGAAATACAGAAGATAATAAGAAACTATTTTGAAAATCTATACACCAATAAAATAGAAAATCTTGAAGACATCAACAAATTTCTAGAGACCTATGACCTACCCAAGCTGAATCAGGAGGACATACACAACTTAGGTCAATTTCAAGCAATGGACTAGAAGATGCCATCAAAGTGTACCAATCAAGAGAAGCCCAGGACCAGACAGATTCTCAGCTGATTCCTTAACTGAGAACAGATTCTCAGTTAATTCCTTTCAGTAAGGAATTAACATGAATTCCTTACTGAAAGGAATTAACATGAACACTCCAAGTTATTCCATAAACTTGAAAAGGAGAGAACCTTTCCAAACTCATTCTGTGAGGTTAGTATCACTCTGATACCAAAATCGGACAAAGACACATCAAGGAAAGAAAACCTCAGACTAATATCCCAGATGAACACAGATGCAAAAATTCTCAATAAAATTCTGGAAAATTGCATACAGAAACATATAGTGCACACTAATCAGGTGGGGTTCATCCCAGAGATGCAAAGTTGGTTTATCATACAAAAATCAATAAATGTAATTCATCACGTCATTAAAGACAAGAATCATATGATCATCTCAATAGAGGCAAAGAAAGTATTTGACAAAATACAGCACCCTTTCATGTTTCATGTTCAAAACACTAGAAAAACTAGAGATAGTAGGAACATACCTCAACATTGTAAATGCTGTCTATGCTAAAACCAAAGCCAATATCATTCTAAATGGAGAAAAATTGAAAGCATGCCCTCTAAAAACTGGAACAAGACAAGAATGCCCTCTTTCACCATTTCTATTCAACATAGTCCTTGAAAATCTAGCCCGAACAATTAGACAGAAGAAAGAAATTAAAAGGATATAAATAGGAAAGGAAGAACTCAGACTATCACCATTTGCCTATGACATGATTCTCTATTTAGAAGATCCCCCAAATTCCATCAGAAATCTTCTAGAACTAATAAATGAATTCAGCAAAGTAGCAGGATATAAAACCAATACCCATAAATCAAATGTGTTCCTACACATCAGTGATGAATCTAGTGAAAGAGAAATTAGGGAAACTACCCCATTCACAATAGCCTCAAAAAATAAAATATTTGGGAATCAATCTAACAAAAGAGGTGAAATACCTCTACAGTAAAAACTACAGAAAACTAAAGAAAGAAATTGAAGAAGACCTTAGAAGATGAAAAGATCTCCCATGCTCTTGGGTAGGCAGAATTAATATTGTCAAAATGACCATACTACCAAAAGTGCTATACAGATTTAATGCAATTTTTATTAAAATGCCAGTGACATTTTTCATAGAAATGGAAAAAACAATCATGAAATTCATTTGGAAAAATAAGAGACCCAGAATAACCAAAGAAATCCTTACCAAGAAGAGTGAAGCAGGAAGCATCACAATACCAGACCTTAAACTGCAGAGCCTTGGTAACAAAAAGGTCATGGTATTGGTACCAAAACAGACACATAGACCAATGGTGCAGAATAGAAGACACAGAGACAAACCCACATAAATATGGTTATCTCATACTAGACAAAGGTGCCAGAAACATTGACTGGAGAAAAGATAGCCTATTCAACAAATGGTGCTGGGAAAACAGGAAACCCATATGTAACAAAATGAAATTAAACCTCTATCTCTCACCCTGGATGAAACTCAACTCAAAGTGGATCAAAGGCTTAGAGGCACTAGAAAGAGACCTTGCACCTAACAGAACTAAAAATAGGCCCAACTCTTCACCATGTTGGCTTAGGATCTGACTTCTTTAAGGAGACTCCTAAAGCTCAAGGAGTAAAATCAAGAATCAATAAATGGGATGGATTCAAACTAAAAAGCTTCTTCTCAGCAAAAGAAACAATAATGTGAAGAGAGAGCCTACAGAATAGGAGCAAATCTTCATCACACACACACACCTCAGACAGAGCACTAATCTCCAGGATATGTAAAGAACTCAAAAAACTTCACACCAAAAAACAAACAAGCAAACAAACAAACAAACAAAAAAAATCAATAAATGGGTTAAGGAACTGAACAGACACTTCGCAGAAGAAGAAATACAATCAGTTAACATTTTTTAATATGAAAAAATCTTCAATATTTTTAGCAACTAGAGAAATTCAAATCAAAACTACTCTAAGATTTCATTTCACTCTAGTCAGAATGGCAATTATCAAGAATACAAGAAACAATAAGGATGTGGGGGAAAAAGATACACTCATACACTGCTGCTGGGACTGCAAATTGGTGCAAAACCACTCTGGATAACAATATGGAGATTCCTCAGAAAACTTGGAATGGAAGTACCGTTGGACCCAGCTATACCACTACTCAGTTTATACCCAAAGGACTTAAAATCAGCATACTACAATGACATAGCCACATCAATGTTTACAGAGGTTCAATTCATAATAGCTAAACTATGGAACCAACCTACTATCTTTCAAAAGATGAATGGATGAAGTGGTATACATATACAATGGAGTATTACTCAGCCTTAAGGAAGAATGAAATTATGGCATTTGCAGGTAAATGGATGGAGCTGGAGAATATCATGCTAAGCAAAATAAACCAATCCCAAAAAACCAAAGGTTGAATGTTTTCTCTGATATGCAGATGCTAATTTCACAATAAGGGGGGGGTGATCTGGGTAAGATTGGGTAAGATTGCTTTGGACTAGTCAGAGGGGAGTGAAAGGAGGGGAAGGGGTATAGGAGTAGAAAGGAGAGTAGAATGTGTAGAATGTGTGATTCTACATCATGTACAATGAGAAGAATGAGAAGTTGATACCAAAACCAGAGAAGGACACATCAAGGAAAGAAAATTTCAGACCCATATCTCTAATGAACATAGATGCAAAAATTCTTAACAAAATTTTAGCGAATCGCATACAAAAGCATATTAAAAAGATAGTGTGCCATGATCAAGTGGGTTTCATCCTGGGGATGCAAGGTTGGTTCAACATCCGGAAATCAATAAATGTAATTCACCACATCAGTAGACTTAAAGTCAAGAACCACATGATTATTTCAATAGATGCAGAGAAAGCATTTGATAAAATACAGCACCCCTTCATGCTCAAAACACTAGAAAAAATAGGGATAGTGGGGACATTCCTTAACATTGTAAAGGCTATCTATGCTAAGCCCAAGCTAACATCATTCTAAATGGAGAAAAATTGAAAGCATTCCCCCTGAGAACTGGAACAAGGCAGGGATGCCCTCTTTTGCCACTACTCTTCAACATTGTTCTTGAAACTCTAGCCAGAGCAATTCGACAGACCAAAGAAATTAGAGGAATACGAATAGGAAAAGAAGAGATCAAACTATCCCTATTTGCTGATGACATGATTCTCTATTTAGAAGATCCTAAGAATTCCACCAGAAAACTTCTGGAACTCATAAATGAATTCAGTAAAGTAGCAGGATATAAAATTAATGCTCATAAATCTAATGCATTTTTATTCGTGATACATCCTCTGAGAGAGAAATTAGGAAAACTACCCCATTCACATTAACCTCAAAAAATAAAATACTTGGGAATCAATCTAACAAAAGAAGTGAAAGACCTCTACAATGAGAACTACAGAACACTAAAGTCAGAGGTTAAAGAGCATCTGAGAAGATGGAAAGATCTCCCATGTTCTTGGATAGGCAGAATTAATATTGTCAAAATGGCCATACTTCCAAAAATGCTATACAAATTCAATGCAATTCCAATTAAAATCCCAATGATGGACCTCATAGAAATAGAGCAAGCAATCATGAAATTCATTTGAAGGAATAAGAGACCCAGAATTGCTAAAGCAATCCTTAGCAAGAAGAGCGAAGCAGGGGGTATCACAATACCAGACCTCCAACTATACTACAGAGCAATAGTGACAAAAACAGCATGGTATTGGTACCAAAATAGGCAGGTAGATCAATGGTACAGAATAGAGGACACAGAGACAAACCCAAATAAGTACAGGTATCTCATACTTGACAAAGGAGGCAAAAACATGCAATGGAGAAAAGACAGCCTCTTCAACAAATGGTGCTGGGAAAACTGGAAATCCATTTGCAGAAAAATGAAACTAAACCCATATCTCTCACCCTATACAAAACTCAACTCAAAGTGTATCAACGACCTAGAAATTAGACCAGAGACTCTGCACCTAATAGAAGAGAAAATAGGTCCAAATCTTCATCACCTTGGCCTAGGACCAGATTTCCTTAACATGACTCCCAAAGTGCAAAAAATAAAAGCAGAAATCAATGATTGGGATAGAGTCAAACTAAAAAGCTTTTTCTCAGCAAAGGAAACAATCAGCAATGTGAAGAGAGAGCCTTCAGAGTGGGAGAAAATCTTTGCTACACACACTTCAGATAGAGCACTAATCTCCAGAATCTACAAAGTACTCAAAAATCTTTACACCAAGAACACTAATAACCCAATCAACAAATGGACCAAGGAAATGAACAGACACTTTACAGGGGAAGATCTACAAGCAATCAACAGATTCATGAAAAAATGTTCAACATCCCTCCCTTGTTATAAGAGAAATGCAAATCAAAACCACCTTAAGATTTCATCTTACCCCAATTAGAATGTCTTTTATTAAGAATATAGGCAACAACAGGTGTTGGCGAGGATGTGGGGAAAAGGGTACACTCATACATTGCTGATGGGAGTGCAAGTTGGTGCAGCCACTCTGGAAAGCAGTGTGGAGATTCCTTAGAAAACTTGGAATGGATCCACCATTTGAGCCAGCTATCCCACTCCTTGGCTTATACCCAAAGGACTTAAAATCAGATTACTACAGTGATGCAGCCACATCAATGTTCATAGCTGCTCAATTCACAATAGCTAGATTGTGGAACCAACCTAGATGCCCTTCAGTAGATGAATGGATAAAGAAACTGTGGTATATATACACAATGGAATATTACTTAGCCATAAAGAAGAATAAAATTATGGCATTTGTAGGTAAATGGATGATGTTGG
>JAJEJO010005297.1:83537-144163 GCA_020662805.1 Glaucomys volans | reverse complement strand
ATTTCAATAAGTCTTTTTGACAGGGGTTTTATATTTTTCACAATTTTAAGTATGTTTTTAAAATAAATAAAAATGTTGCTTTATATTAAAAGAAAAAAAAAAACTACTTACCCATATAAAGCAACCTCCCACCCTACAGGGCTTGCCCCTGTCTCCTTTCTGACAGTTCCCTGTGAAACTCAGTTGCTCAGTCCCCTAGTAGTGGATTCCAGAGAGAACACACCCTCCCAAAGAGCTGCGATAATTTTCTGGGCTATTGATGGGTCATTTGGCGAACCCCATTGTACTTTCCTATGTACAGATGTGAATAAGCCACAGTGAATCTCACCTCTATGTATATCCACAGGCACTAATTTAAAAAAAAAAACACTATAAATAGAAGAAAGATCAGTAGAGTAGAGGAAAGGGAAAGGGAAGAGGAAAAGACAGGGGAAGTGCTAAGGACTGAATCAGAGCAAATTACATTCCATGCTTGTACACTTATGTCAAAATGATCCCTAAAATATGTGTAACTAAAATGAATTAATAAAAAAAATGAGAAGTTATACTCCATTTATGTATGATGTGTCAAAATGCATTCTACTGTCATGTAGAACTAATTAGAACAAATGAAAAAAACAAAACTGATTGCTGAGCCCCTCTTCATCTCATTCAGGAAGAATGTATTGGGGTGTGATAATTTGCATTTCTAACATGCTACCAGGTCATGATGCCAATATTGCCAGTTCATTGGACTCACTTTGAATAACATTGTTGTATCCTTATTTTATTAACCAACTTTCCTTGGCACATAAGCATTATTAATACTGCCATACCTTTGATTTTCTATTCCTTCTTACTTAAATATCCTTCCCAGGTCTTTTTGGGGGGAAGATTCTACTCATGTTGGCAGCTAATGTATTTCCTCCCTAGTTCTCTCTGTCCTGTCCTTTACTCCTAAAATATCAGTCCTTTCTAATTGGCTCTCAACCTTAATTCTTTCACCTAAACATACTTGAGCACATTTTCTGATTGCGTTACTGTTGGTACCTTATACTTCTGTTTTTTTTCTACAAGATTACTAGATTGTGAGTTCACTGAAGTCAAAGACTCTATTTTTTCTCAAGTCCCATGTCCTTGCCAGGAGATTTTTGGATCCAAAGAATTTATATACATATATATGAAATTATATATATATATACACATATATATTATTAATTCTTGTTAAAATTATCACTCTTAGGACTCCTATTTCCTCCTTCCTTGGGTTAAATTATAACTTTACTGCAACTTTACACTGAAGGTTTTGTTCAGTTTTCTATTTAAAATATTATGCACCAGATGGCATAGGAAGGTTTTAGTTTAATACTCTACGGAGATATCAGGGGGTATTAGATAGCTGCTGTGCACAACAGGGATCTCAAGGAGCATTAGCACAGTCTAACAATTACAGTCCCCTTTAAAAACCATTGTTGTCTTCAGGGACTCTCAGTAGGTCAGAGTCATTAGTGACAAAACCTCATCGACACACTCTCCAAATAAGAAAGATGTTGCCTGTGTGTAATAAAAGGAAATTGGACCAGTGAGACTATTCACCTAGCCTACCTGGGCTTCATTTCAGGTTGGAACCAATCAAAACCTGTAAATTAACTTGAGATTCATGGGGGGTTGAAAAAAAAAAAGAACGTCTCAGGGGTGGTAAAAGCATCAGAACCGCTCCTTCTGCTTCCTCGAGCTATTCCATAAAGGAGATCTCAGCATGCTGCCATAAAGAAGAAAGATGGTTCCCTCAAAGAGTTTCATTTGTTTGGTTGAAATTTCTCATTTAAGAATTAGCATTTCCAGACAGAAGCAAGGAAGGGTTATAGGGACCTAGGGGACAATCATGCATATTAGTTTTACATAATCATTTACCCTTTCTTACAAAGGATGAGCCATGATATACTGCAAGCCTGGGCTTCTGTGAGAACAGTTGCCCAAGACTGATAATTGAACATTCACCAGCAAGGAGTCATTGCTCCTGGATACTGCCACACCATTATCTCCCATATCTAAGCACTGTGTGAACTCTTCTCTGACCAAGAAACTCTTTCCCAGGGCATTAAGGAGTTTAGTTTCCATGGGCTTACTCAGCCTCTAGAGTTATTGGCTAATAGATTAGCAAAGTCTATTTATGTCTAAAGGGCATCAGTCTTTGGGAAACTATTATTTCTACTCAGTAGAGATAAGGGTTCAA
The DNA here is from genome assembly GCA_020662805.1 of Glaucomys volans. Taxonomy (NCBI): domain Eukaryota; kingdom Metazoa; phylum Chordata; class Mammalia; order Rodentia; family Sciuridae; genus Glaucomys; species Glaucomys volans. The sequence continues at coordinate 141,948 of JAJEJO010005297.1, read as the reverse complement.
CATGAAGTCGACCTGATTTGTCAAAGTCAGCTCCACAATGACTTAATTTAATTTTGGCAAGTTTGATGGAAATGCCAGACTCTATGTCTCCAGACAAAGAAGGTTTGGTGGTAAATATATAGGGGAAGTTTGGTAAGAAAATTATCAGGAATTTAGGCAAATCCAAAGATTGATCTCTCATTTCATGAGCTATATGCTCTTTTTTCATGGCATATTTACTTCTTTTACACATTTAATTCTCCATTCCTAGTGACTTCTTCATTTGCTTTTTCACATGCTTCATGCCAAGTGAGTAGTTCAGGGTACAATCAGCTAAAACCAGGAAGATAACAAGCTACAAACCATGGGTGCCATTTTGGCGGAGAGTCTGACAGTAATGGGTCAGAAAAAGTATATTAAAATTAGATATAATTTGGAAGGTAATACAGAGAGTTTCTGTATCCCTCATGCCCAGTCTTCCTAATAATATGGTAATATGTCACAATCAATGAACTATTATGGGCACACTATTATTAAGTAAGGGCATACAGCATGTCAATTTCTTCAGATTTTATTTAATGGTTTATTTTCCCCAGGATCTCACATTATATTCAGTCATCATGTCTTTTGGATATAACTGATAATTTTTGATGACCTTAACAGCTTTTAGGGTACTGGAAGGGTATTTCAAAGAACATCCCTCAATTAGGATTTATGCCCCATTTTTCTCACGATTAGACTGGTGTTAGAATTCCGGAAGGAAGACCAGAGGGGTAAGTGCCATTTCCATCCCATCATATCAACATGCTATTACCGAGACTTGTCACTGTTGATGTTTACCTTGATCCTATGACTGAGGCTTTTCCACTGCAGAATTACCCTTTGTTTTGCTTTTCCATATTTTACACTTTGGAAGGAACTCAACTGTGTGCAGCTCACATTTAAGCAATGGGAAGTTAAGTCCCACTTCCTTGAGAGTGGAATATCTACATATATTTAGAATTCTTCTGCCTGGGATAGTTTTCTATTCTCCCTCATTTACTTATTTGCTCAATCATTTATTTTTATCAGTATGGACTCACAGATACTTAATTTATGCTATAGGTTATGATCCAATGCTTCTTATTTGCTATTTACTTAATTAATTTACTCACTGTGTTCCAGATTTTGCTCTTGAGAGCTCTTCAGTTAACCTTTGTGTTTCTTTAACACAGGTCCTATCCTTGTAGGTTTTGTGGTTGTTGATTCTGCTGCTCTTTGTTTCGGATACTTTCTTACTTGCTAGCATTACAGGATTCTCAATGCCATGTTTTACATTTCCTTTCCCAGTTCTAGAATCAATCATTTCTCCAAGAATCCCCACTTCCTTTTTTATCAGAGAATAATATTTAAAACCAAGGTCTGGGAACCAAGTCTACTTCTTGCTACTGAATTCTCATTGTTTCTAGGCCCAATCAACAGAACAAGGAAATGTATGTGTGGGTACTAACCTTAGACTATTTGCATATTTATTAATATTTCTGTATGTAGCCCTCACTATCCAGACTAAACTAAATATGCATTCATAGTGATATCTTCAACTCTGATCCATATTGACAATGATCATTTTAACCTTCCTCCCTGGCTTATCTGTAAATTTCACTCCAATAATGAGAAACCTGGCTATCAAAATCTGCCATTAATTTACTTAGCAGGTCAAGGATGTATGTGATGTATGTATATCTGTTTCATCATTTTTTCTTTTATTTTAATTGACAAACAATAATTCTGCATACTTATGGGGTGTACTGTGATGTTTTGATATATGTATGCATTATCAAATATCAAATTAGGGTCTTTAGCACCTTATACAGTTATCATTTATTTGTAGTAAAAATATTCAAAATATTCTCCTCTTGTTATTTTGAAATGTGTGATATAATATTTATTGTTAACTCTAGTCAAACTACTGTGCAATAGAACAACAGAACTTCTTTCTCCTATCTAACTGTAATTTTATACCTATTGACCAATCTCTTAATTTTTAACTCATGTACCGTTGGGCACAACTTTGTCAACAAGAGTACTAGGTTTCCCTACATTTACTTTTGGGTTTAGATGTACAGACTTCACTCATTTCCAAAATTACTTAGTTTAGCACCTTTCCCTCTCACTTTCTTTAGTGAGGTTGTATTATGCATTTTTAATACAATTAGATTCTTCCGAAAGAAAATTCTGCATTTCATATGTGGATGCTCCAACCTCCTAAATAATCACTTTACATTTTTATACATTAGCATTCACTATATATTACATAAAATTCTATGGATACTAAGAAACACATAGTGTCATGTACCTACCAGTATGATAAAGAATAGTTTTACTTCCCTAAAAACATCCTATGCTTCACTTACTCAATCTCTCCCCTTAGAAACACTGGCAATTACTGGTCCTCTTACCTTGTGTACAGTTTTGTTTTTTTCTGGAATGTCATGTACTTGGAAATGTACAACATGTACCCTTTTCAGACTAGTTTCTTAGCAATATGCACTTAACATCATTCCTGTCTTTGTGCAGCTTGGATAAATCATTTCTTTTTAACACAAAATAGCTTTCCGTTATAAGGATATATTATGATTTGTTTGTCAATACACATATTGAAGGGCATATTGGTTGCTTCCAGTTTTGGGTGATTATTATAAATAAAGCTGCTATAAACATTGCATTCAGATTTTGTGTGTATATGTTTTCAGATCAGCAAATACTTGATACTGTGATTCCTGAGTCATAAAATAAGACTAATTTTAGCATCATAAGAAACTTTCAAATGATCTTCCAAAGTAGTTATACCATCTTGCATTCCCACAGCAGTGAGTGAGAGTTCCTATTCCTCCACATCCTTTCCAGAAATTGGAACTGACATTTTCTTTAATTTCAGCCATTCTAATGGGTGTGTAGTTGTGAAAGATGTATATTTTAAAGGTAGAAACATTACATGATGATTTTATATCATTTATAAAGATTAATCTGAGCTTCTTTAAATAAGAACTTTACATATATATTATCTAAAGAAATTCTTAACTTTTTGATGGAGTGGAAGAGCATCTGACCTGTTTAGTAGAGCTTCAGTCCATGAACCAACACCACTGGCATTGCCTGGAAGTTTGGTTAGAAATGCAGACTATTGGGCCATAAGAGACCTAATAATGATCTGCTTTATGACAAGTACCCCAGTGAATTATGCACATTAATGTTAATAAGCATTGATCTAAAATTATAATCTTACAGATTCATTAAGGTGGAAAAGACCTTGCCATTTGGCAGGTAAGGAAACCATCTCCTACCTCTGAGTGCTGTGGGTTGTCTGTGTGGAATGCTTATGTTGCGAATCCTCTTGGGTGCATTCTTTCATAAGGAAGTGTGCTCAAGGTTATACAATTAGTTACACGAGAAGAGGAAAAATAAGCTGAAGTTCATTGTTCCTTGTACAACAGTATAAAATAATATAAGATCAATCTTAAATCATTATATGGTCTTTAGGACAATTAAACTTACATTCACAAATTGGATTTAAAGGTAAGTTTAAAAGCCCATCAATTGTGTAAAATGGGAGAAGCCAGCAGACATTCCCACTAAGTATTCACAGTGCAGAATTGTGCTGCCACTCACATTAATATAAAGCACCTGGTCTCTATTTAGCCTCCAGGAAAAGCTAAAAATAATAATCAGGAATCTTTTGTTTACCAATAGCAGCCATGCAGCTGTGAACTCTTAATCTTACAATAGCATTTAATCACCAGCCCGATAGAACATAAATAACCCTGGGGCCAGGTATTGATGTGTAAACATTCTAATGTGAGCTTGTAGCTGCAAAGTAGTCCAAACCTGTGTCCGCCACAGGAGAGCAGGGAGAGGTAAATCTTCCCCTTTTGAATGTGAACAAATATGCTCAGAGAATGCTGTCCTCTTCCCACTCCCGTGGCTTAACAAGGTTGTAGTGCAACACCCAGGCACTATCCAATGATGTGAGTTGTTGTCACCTTCAGTGACTTAGAATTCATCCAACATTGTAACTAGGGACCATGGAAGCTATTAGGGTATAAATGATGTGTCGTCTCAAAATGCAAATATGGAAATATATAATGTGATGGTGTTAGGAGGTGGGGCCTTTGGGAGGTGATAGGTCATGGGGGCTTTGCTCTCATGGAGGAGATTAGTATCCTTTTAAGAGAAGCAGCCTGTTTGGCCGTCCCACCAGTATAAGGTTGTGGCTACAAGTCACCATCTATGAAGAGTGGCTCTTTGTCAAAATCTGCTGGTACCTCCAACTTTAGACTTCCCAACCCCCAGAACAGGGAGCAATACAATTCTGTTTGCTTACACATTATCCAGTCTAAGGTATTGGCAGCGTATGTCGACTGAGATAGAAGAAAAGACCTAACCCTTGCTAAAGTGTGGCCAACAAACCAGTCACTTGGGAGCTTGTTAGAAATGCAGAATCTCAAGCCTCACCCTGAATCTGCTGAGTCAGAATCTGCATTTTATTAAATACCCAGGTGATTTTTATGCACTTGAAGTTTGAGGTCACTGCTGTGGAAGGAAATGTAATAAGTTAACAGTTTTCAGGCTATGTTTTGATGGCAGGTAACTTATATTTCTACCTCACATACTTTCTGTCTGAGAGCCATTGTTATTGACATATAGAGATGGGAAGAATCCCTTCCTAGCTGAACCAAAAGTCCAAGAGAAATTTATGTTTGTTAACAAAAGTACATTTAATTGCTAACCGGAGAATGACTATTAAAATAGAAGATCTGGTCCCACCATTAAATGTGAGATTCTTCACTTGTAACATGGGACCCATAGCTACCTCACTGGATTACACGAAAGAATAAATGGTACACTGTAAAACACTGATCACAATGTCTGCTACATGGTAAGTGCTGAATGAATAATTTTATCACCATTATTTCTAGATTCACAATGTCTTTTACCATGTTGTAAAATTCATTTATATAAATGAAAAATGCATTGTAGCATGAGTTTCCCCCCATCTTTTCTTTTTTCTTTGGAGTTGTTGTTGAAGTGGAATTTTGAATTTCAAGAACATATGTATATTTCTTAACAACACATTGTACCCCATAAACACATATAATTCTTTTTTGTCAAAAGTAAATACAAATGTTTATGAAGAAAGGTAAGCAGGTAATTTTTTTCACAGTTTAGAAAACCTGGTTGTTTTGTTTCTGTTTTGTTAAGCAGTGAGTAATTGTGATAAGGCCCAAAAGAAGATGGTTATTGTCCAGAACTCTAGAGAAAGACACATCTGCAGTGTGTGCTCCTGGGCTTTTCCTGGCAGGCTTTGTGGTTATGCCCATTATGCCCTAAGCTTCCTGTCCAGACACAGCTACAGAAACACTTTCAACACTAATACAAGAATTTTGTGGGGCTGGGACTGGGGTTCAGTGGTAGAGCACTTGCCTGGCATGTGTGAGGCACTGGATGTGATGCTCAGCACCATATAAAAATAAATAAATAAATAAATAAATACATACATAAATAAAATAAAGGAGTTGTATCCATCTACAATTAAAAAGAATTTTTAAAAAAAGAATTTCGCTGGGTGAGTATTCTCTGTCTTCCCTTATCTCTTCTACTGACATTTTCACTTTTTTTTCCTGATGTCAAATTCTTCATTTGTGTTCATTTAAAAAAACAAAACAAAACAAAACAAAACAAAAAACAAATGCTAGTGTATAGGGTCTACTCAACTGCCTTGTTTATTTATTTTGTTTGTTTGTTTGTTTTGTTCTATTCTTTTTAGGATGCAGTTTAATGTTTCACAGGTACACTGAACTAGGTTTAAATCCCAGTTTCTCTACTGGTTAGCTCCTCTATGGAGCAAGAGATCTTTGGACTTGGTAAGCCTCAGTTTACTTATTTAAATGTGGATGGTGTTTTAGTCAGCTTTTCACTGCTGTGACTAAAAGACCTGACAAGAATGATTTTAGAGGAGGAAAAGTTTTATTTGGGGGCTCACAGTTTCAGAGGTCTCAATTCATAGAAGGCCATCTCCATTCCTTGGGGCTCCAGGCAAGGCAGAACATCATGGTGAAAGAGTGTGGCAGAAGGAAGCAGCTCCCATGATGATCAGACAGCAGATAGAGAAACTCTACTGACCAGATACAAAAAGTAGACCCCACAGCTCTGCCCCCAATGATCACCTCCTCCAACCACATCCAACCTGTCTTCAGTTACCACTCAGTTAATCCCAATCAGGAGTTAATTCGCTGATTGCGTTAAGGCTCTTATAGCCCAATCATTTCTCCTTCAAACCTTCTTACATCGTCTCACACGTGAGCTTTTGGGGGACACCTCATATCCAAACATAACAAAAGGCAACATTCTTACAGATTGTTGCAGAGATGAACTGAAATCCCATATAGACTGTGCACAGCCGGGTGCTGCCAAGTAGAAAATGCTCTGTGAAGGGGACTTATTTCCTCCCTGAGGCACTGCCTTCTGGACCACCCTGAGTCATTACAGGACAATCTTTACCATAGATACCTTATTCTAAAGTCTCAACCTTGCCCTGGGACACAGCAGCTGGAGAGAGTTGGTTTAGAATGTGCCTAGGGGTTTATTAAGGAATAGTTAGAAAATTTTTGACCTTAGGAACAAAGATGGAAAGTGAGAACTCTGGAAGAGCCAAAAATAGTCGAGATTTTAAAGTAGTCCTTTAAGTGTTAAATATTGAAATGGACTGTATTTGTGACAAATATTAAGTAGAGGAAATTTTTAGTTATCAGAACAATTAATAATTAAACTCAATCCAAATGTATTTCAAGAAGAAATGTGAAGCAGTTGAGCCAGTACACACACCCTTTATGTAACGGAGCAATCTGAGGATTGGTTAATCTGATAAAAAATGTGGGACTCAGCTTTTGATGGAGCATGTTCAGAGCTGACAAGCCACCGAGAGGCCAGTCTCTAGTGGAGAGGAAAGGAGCGAGGGAGCAAGCACACTAACAGTAGTCCATCACATGCTGGGTTGCAGTGGTTTCCTGCTCACTGGACAACGCCCTGAGAACCAGCCCTACGTCTTGGCCTTCCCTTCTACAGGGCATTTTGGCATAGGTACAGCTGCAGTCTAGCTGTGGTATGAGACATCCCTGACTGTCCCCATCTTCCTTCAGTCATATCCACTCATAGGGGACATATCTGAGTGTCCAAGCTTGGGGCCAAAGGACTGGTGACCACAGGAAGCAACAATCCTCCAACCACACATTTCCAATTCAATCAGGCAACTGTTTTAAGATCTTGCATGTCATGACTGTTTAATCAAAAGTGATTTCAGAGGAAAGGAAATATAATCGTCTAAAGTTGAAAGCCTTTCTATTATCTCCACACTGTTTTTTTTTTTTTCTGTTACTTTAAAGCAGCCAAGGCCATGGTATCCTCAACTAATCTCCAAAAGAAGTGACCACAGTGGCACTCAATTGACCTTCCTTCCTATGGCATGTGACTGAGTAGCCAGTAAAGCCAGAACTCAGAATGAATTCTCAATTCTCTTATAGTCCTCACTCAGAATCTCCCGGGTGACCTGGGACTATAACTCAGTGGTAGAGAATTTTCCTAGCAAGCTCAAGTTTTAATCCTCAGCATCACAAAACAGTAACAATAAACAATAATAACATTTATTAAAATCTTTTGGGGTAAGACCTGAATCATCTGGTCCCTATTTGAATTTACTGACCATTAATCCAGTCTTTTATTCTTCTGGTTATATACTTTTGCTGTGGGAATAATTCATTTGTTTGAAATAAAGTAGAAGGGAGAATTAGAGTAATGGCTACGTGATGACCAGACTGACATTCTGTGAACAGTGCAGTTCTCAGCACATTCTTAAGCTTATATTTTCTCAGAATATACAGCAGTTAAAATGCAGGATCTCAGGAAACCCTTGCTCTTCTGAATATGGATGAATAAAGCACTACTGTCTATCTCTGGAAGCCAAAATGTACATTATTTAAATGGATCCTTCCATAGAACAGCATTGGCAGTGAGGGAGCTTGCTGATGCTGCCCTGTGCTGATCAGGATCCAGGAGTCAGGGTTAACTGCTGTCCCTAATCCTACAGGTTACCATATTGTGAACACTAGCCCAGCTGATGGGCAGTATTGTCACTTCCATCCCAACGTCATCAATCAGTGACATATGGAAGATCTTCCTAAGTATATAAATCCCCTCCAGGACTAGTCTATTCAAGGCTATTTCCTTCTCTCTGTTTCTTCTCCAAAAAAAGTATTCGCACCATCACCTCTTTATCACGATGGAACTTGGGGCCTGAAGATCTGAGTTTTCATTCTACTTCAACCACATACTGGTTATGAGACAGTAAACAAGTGGCCTAACTTCTCTTGGCCTGAGTTTCCTCCTATGCAAAATGAGACCTGGAAGATTGTCGGCAAAGGTGGATGCTGGTAACTCCACCCATCCCTGAACACGCACATGTCATTCTTCACATCAAGAGATGGAGTGTAGCCAGGTATGGTGGCGGCTCATGCCTGAAATCCCAGCGGCTTGAGAGGCTGAGGCAAGAGGATTGTGAGTTCAGAGTCAGACTCGGCAAAAGGGAGGCACAAAGCAACTCAGTGAGACCTTGTCTCTACAAACAATACAAATTAGGGCTGGGGATGTGGCTCAGAAGTGGAGTGCCCCTAAGTTCAATCCCTGGTTACCCATCCCCCACAAAAAGAGGTGGAGTTTAATTCCTCTTCCCTTGAATCTGGCCTTATGACTTACCTCAACTAAGAAGATTGGGCCTAAGCAGTTCTGAGTCAGTTCCAGCCTAGGGCTTAAGAGCCCTGGCAGCTTCTGGTTTTGCTCTTTTGGAACCAGGGTATTCTACTGGAGAGAGTAGTCCCAAGGAGAGAGTGACCACGTGGAGGAGAACCAGGGCACCCTTCTGATAGCCAAGACCAATGCCCAGGCAAGCAAATGAAGTTGACCTGGCTTCACCAGCCCTGTGATGCCCAGCCAACATAATTCACTAATGTTCGAACATCCTGATGTTATCTAAGAAGAACTTCCTCCCTCTGACTTCAACATAAATTCCAGAGCATGAATCGTAATAGTGTTGCCTTAGCTATTAAGTTGGGAATGGTTTTTCACGTAACAGAAGCTGATGTGAAGATTGCCCGATTACTAAGTGCTTTTGAAAATTAAATGAAGTAGTTAACATAGAAGTTTCTCTAAACTTATAAATGGTTTAAATAGTAGAGAACACATGGTACTCTAACTAGTGTTTTATGTCACACTACTTGAAAATTTTTGGAACTTTACATATAAATTACATCCTTGACAGTATTGCAGTCAGAGAAGGAGAATGAAAATAAGGCGATGAGGTGCCTGTTTTAATAATGATGATAATAGGTATTATTTTTTGACTACCTGCAAAGTGCCAGTCACTATACTGGCTGTGTTAGTCAGCTTGTCAAAGCTGCAACAAAATACCTGAGGAAAACAACTTTAAGAGGGAAGTTTCATTAGAGGTACAATATTATAGCTGACTTTGTGGCAGATATGCTGTAACTAAAGGGCACGGTGTAGAAAAGTTGCTCTGCTCATGATAACTGAAAGAGGAAGGGCCTGGGACAAGATATATTTTCCAGCTCTCTCTTCCAGTGACCTACTTCTCCATCTAGACCCACCTCTTGGCAGCTTCTACCTACTCCCCAAAATGCCATTGAAGGAATCCCTCAGTGGATCAATCCACTGATGGGGTCATGATTTGATCACTTTCCAAGAGCTTCATCTCTGAACACTGCTGCATTGGGGACCAAACCTTCAACCCACAAGCCTTAGAAGATCCAAACCATAACTGACCAATTTTCAATGTCCTGGGGGGTATGGAATAGCAGTTCCCTTTTTCAAAGAAAAAACTGACTGTAGAGTGATTGTGTCAATGAGCTTCATGCAACCAACCAATAAACAGCTGAGTCAAGACTGTCCTCTTATTATCCTGAAGCCAAAGCTCTTCCCAGGATAGAATATCTACCATTTTCTCTATAGCTGCTTCACAGGACAACAATCAAAATAAAGATGGCACAGGGAGGAAGTGAACAGGAGAACATGCCTTGAATTTTCTGACTATCCTATTCTTAGTAAGACGATTCATGCGGCTCCTCACCTGTGTCTTAGCATTCTGAGCTTACCTGAGGACTGTGTGACAAGAACCACTGGAATACTGGAGACATAATAAGCAACTGACTATGGCGAATGCTGATCTCCACCTGCAGGAGTAACAGGCCCTGTGAGCCAGGAACTCACAAAGATCTGTAGACGAGCCACTTATCACGTTTGCCATGCATGTTTACCATTTGAAACAGGTAAGCAAATTGAAGTCAAGAAATGAGCTATTATCTGGTCCATTGACCAATGATAACTGCTAAAATGAATTTGAGGGATCCTGTCCTTCCCTGAATAAGATTGTTTCTTTCTGAATCAGCTAGATACATGTCTCATTTCTTGGTCTTATTTGCCTTTATTACAAGCATGGTGTTCATTCCTTTTAATAAATAATATTAGTATGAATATCTTTAGTAACATCGTAATCTGAAAATAATTAATGAAATGCTTTCATCAACATTTATAATCAAAATATTCATGTGTCAATAAACATGGAAGAGGTTATCATTTCTGTGACTTAGTCTCCTTGGATTTGAATTTCATTACCTTGTAAAATTCACACTTTAGCCTGGCACTGAATTTTTTTCTCCTTCTTAGTAAAAGCAAGGATCCATTTTTTAAAATCTCCCACAGGGAAATGTTCAGATTTCTTTTTAAACTGCTCTGTGTTCAATTCTAGTTACACAGAAAACATTCAGACACAAAACAAAAACAAGACATTTTCATTCTTTGCACATATTAGAAAATCCATTTAGAACTCCTATTCTCTGCCAGCATTTACAGAGGTAAATTTATTTTCTGTGCTTCTTGGGCTGAAATAGCTCATCCTCTTCAAACATCTGCCAATATTCAAATTCATGTTGGGAGAGAGTATTTTAAAAGCAGGTAACTTAACTGATATTCATCTTCTCTATGAAGGCCTTACCGAAAATTTTATTCTCTTCTTTTAATCAGTGCAATCCACAGATAGATTCAGGATCCAATTTCAAAGCAGTATTTCAGAAGGAATCCAGGAAGATGCTTGCTGCAGACCAGGGTAGATTTGTATAACTGAGGTTAGGTAGGACATTTCACAGATAAAAGAGAAGACTGACAGTTCTCTCTGTAAACCAGTTGTTAATTAGTGTTCAAAGAAACCTCATCAAAATAAGCACTTTCAGATAATTGCTTTCAGGAGCATTCTAAGTGCTTCCCTTAAAAGCTGATTTAAATCTGCATGATGCTGGGTGATGTTGGGAGACAGACCATAAGACAGAGAACAAAAACCAAACACACAGCACACCATCCTCAAAGATATACTTTGAAAAATTCAAACTCCATTTGAATGCATCGCTAGATCCTTTTACACAAAATGTGTTGGTGTCTCAGTGTTTGCTTGGATGGTGTTTCTTGTCTGAGTTTTCAATGGTAAAATGAGAAAGTATATTTCCTCTCTCAAATTCCTGTGTAATATGGACAGTCAATGACAATGTCTTTAGAGGGAGAGCTCAAAGTACTGAAGGATGTCACAGCAGACAGAAGTGGCAGGCACAAATGACAGAAGAGTGAAAGGGGAGGGGGAAATGAGATTAAGCTAATCCTACTGGATCTCCAGCTTCACTAATGATGGTGGCTGACACTGCAAGCAGGTGCCCACAGGTGTATTTTAATTGAATCACAGAGGAGGGAGAAAAATGATGTGCACTTAAAAATTGAAAGTTGTATCGAAATCTGAATTTATTTTCTTGGATTCTTTTAAAAAGAAAGTCAAAAGATCTGGCAAGATTTGTCCAAGTCCCTTCTTGGCATCAGTAGGCCATAGCTGTGTGAGCTTTGTTCTTGTGGCTGAAGCATGTGCTTTCTGGTTGTCAAAGTTCTCCTGTGCCTTTTTGTTACTGGTCTGCCCTCCAGGTCTTCGAGCTGATGCTCTGATTTTGTTTTTCTATAAAATACTAAGATTCCCCAAGATTGGATTATGATAATTCTGGGATTTCTCAAATGTACTGAAGACATGAGGCTGCTTATGGAATATTCCCCCAATTCTTGCTTCCTCATCCAGGTCCCCATGACACTCTGGGCCAGTCATCGCAGAACTGTTGCTGGTAAGGCTGGGGTTCTGGTAAGCTGTATCTCCAGAGAGTTTTTGCCATGAATCCTGACATAGTTGCTTTTCCAGCTGGCCCCATGATTCATAGCATCATGGCAGGGGCAGAAAGAAATTAGAGGTCCTGGGTAATGCTTGCCCTGGAGAACTCTAGAAAGCAAGAGAGCCAGTCCCTTTTGCCATAGAGCTGCTTCACTCTGGCTCTTAGGTCAAGAACAGAGCAAGAAGTCCCTTTTCTGCTATATTATATGTTAGTTTTCACCCTAGAAATGTGGGACTACCATAGGTTCAGTGGCCCACCATACAGTCCTTTGGACACAAGTCTCTCTCTCTCTCTCTCAGACCACATAACCACAACATCACTCTCATCTAGTTGCTTTGGTGCTCACGATGGCTGGGCTGCAGGGTCTCCCATTGTGTTTGTCTATCTAGGATTTCTTTCCCTGATCTCTGGGAGGGAACAGCTCCCTGCACTCTCCAGGCTCCTGCCTCTTCACAGTCATGGAGGGACTGATCTGCCTTTGGTGGGACAGCTCCATTTGCTGAGTATTACCTTATCATCTCTCAATCTTTTTTTTTAATTTATTTTTTAATTTGCTTATTGATTCATTGAACACAAATGGAGTACAGCTATTGTTTCTCTGGTTGTACACAAAGTAGAGTCACACCATCTGTGCGTTCATCCATGTACACAGGGCAATGATGTCTGTCACACATTCTGTTATTATTCTAACCCCCCACCCCGACCCCACCCCTCCCATCCCTTTATGCTATCTATCCTTCCTCCATTCTTGCCACCTTTCTCCCCCACATTATGCATCATCATTCATTTATCAGAGAGACCATTCAGCCTTTGGATTTTTGGGATTGGCTGATCTCACTTAGCATGACAGTCTCCAACATCATCCATTTACCTACAAATGCCATAATTTTATTCTTCTTTGTGGCTGAGTAATATTCCATTGTGTATATATATACCACAGTTTCCTTATCCATTCATCTATTGAAGGGCATCTAGGTTGGTTCCACAATCTAGCTATTGTGAATTAAGCAGCTATGAACACTGATGTGGCTGCATCACTGTAGTAATCTGATTTTAAGTCCTTTGGGTATAGGCCAAGGAGTGGGATAGCTGGGTCAAATGGTGGATCCATTCCAAGTTTTCTAAGGAATTTCCACACTGCTTTCCAGAGTGGCTGCACCAACTTGCACTCCCACCAGCAATGTATGAGTGTACCCTTTTCCCCACATCCTCGTCAACACCTGTTGTTGCCTGTGTTCTTGATAAAAGACATTCTAATTGGGGTGAGATGAAATCTTAAGGTGGTTTTGATTTGCATTTCTCTTATAACAAGGGATGTTGAACATATTTTCATGAATCTGTTGATTGCTTGTAGATCTTCCTCTGTAAAGTGTCTGTTCATTTCCTTGGCCCATTTATTGATTGGGTTATTAGTGTTCTTGGTGTAAAGATTTTTGAGCACTTTGTAGATTCTGGAGATTAGTGCTCTATCTGAAGTGTGTGTAGCAAAGATTTTCTCCCACTCTGAAGGCTCTCTCTTCACATTGCTGATTGTTTCCTTTGCTGAGAAAAAGCTTTTTAGTTTGACTCTATCCCAATCATTGATTCCAGCTTTTATTTCTTGCACTTTGGGAGTCATGTTAAGGAAATCTGGTCCTAGGCCAACGTGATGAAGATTTGGACCTATTTTCTCTTCTATTAGGTGCAGAGTCTCTGGTCTAATTTCTAGGTCCTTGATCCACTTTGAGTTGAAACTAAACCCATATCTCTCACCCTGTAAAAAACTCATCTCTCAATCTTAAATGTACTCTTCCAAATTCTGCTCTGTGGTGCTGATGTTGAGACAAATCACGTGTGCCAGTCAGGATTTAACCAGAGAAACAGAACCAGTAGGAGACACACACATGAATATACATGTATGTGTACATTTTAAAATTTATTTATTATAAGAATTAACTTATAATACTTACAAGAAATACTTATAACTATGATTGTCCTCATTTCTACATCCAACATTGGCAAAACTGCTATTTGTAATTACTTTCTTCTACTACTCATAATCCATATTCTCTTTTCCCTCTGCAGGTGTGTTAACTGGTTATAGTTCTTTGCCTTTGGCTAGAATATCCCAAATCTTATTATAATTCTTATATTAAATAAAGAATTTGTTTATTATAAATAAATAAATGTGGACAGTGGCTAAGCAAGTTCCAAATCTGAACCCTGTACTCTCTAAGGCAGACATTCAGGAACAGAAGATCATGGCGGGCTGGAACCCATAAAGAGCAGCAGAATGAACTGGGAAAGTATGATAGTCTCTTAACGTCCACAGGGGGAATTTATTTTCTCTCTCTCCCTCCCTCCCAAGAGGCCTCAGGTCAATGTATAAGGGCAAACCAAAATTATCCAGGATGACTTAAAGTCTAGGAACTTTAATTACATTTGCACCGTATCTTCTGAGCAACACCTACATTAATGCAAACTGAATAGCTGAAGGCCATATACCAGGCAGATTGACACATCAAAGAAGCTGTGGCAGTCTTCCCCTTATCAACTTGACCCCTACACACAATCTTCCTAAACCAGACTTCATGTCCACATAGAGACAGTAAATAAAGTCAAATTACTGCCTTCCATGGTACAAGTACCCAGCAAACACCAAAAGCATTTCAGCCTTTTTCCCAGAAGAGGATGCAAAGTTATGCAGTAACATTCAGTCTTCTCATTCTTTCATATCCTGTAACTTAACTACTGAAGTTGATGATTATTAACACCTGCAAATTAGCTAAGGCAATAAGAGAAAATATTTGATATACATGTATATACACATAAAATGTATTTATGTCTATATTTATAGCTCTATATCTATCTATCATCTATCTATATCATCTATCTATCTATCTATCTATCTATATCTATCTATGTATCATCTGCTCTCTTAGTCAGTTTGGACTGCTGAAACAAGTTACCATAGACTAGGGTGGGGGGCTTACAAACAACAGAAATGTATTCCTTTTAGTTCTGGAGGGTAGAAGTCTGAGATCAGGGTGCCAGCATGGTCAGGTTCTGTTGAGGGTCCTTTTCTGTGTTTAAAATTACCCATTGATTGTCCTATCTACACATTAAAGAGAGCTAGCCATCTCTCTGGTCTTTTCTTAAGAGGGCACTAATTCTGTTCATGAGAGCTCCACCCTCATGACCTATTTACCTCCCAAAGAATCCTTCTCATATCCTGATATTACCATTATAGTTTCACATGTGAATTTAGAGGGGACATAAACATTCAGTTTATTACATACAAAACATATTAATATCCCATGTCAAAATAAGGAGGAATTACTTATAACTATGATTGTCCTCATTTCTACATCTACTAACATTGGCAAAACTGCTGTTTGTAATTACTTTCTTCTACTCACAAGCCATATTCTCTTTTCCCTCAGCAGATGTGTTAAGTGGTTATAGTTCTTTGCCTTTGGCTAGAATATCCCAAATCTTCACTATTGAAAGCCTGAGTGATTAGTATTTATACTTGAATTGAGTTGTTATAGTTGACCATTGATATTACTCATGGACATTGTAGTACTGAGATGTCCTGCATGGTCTACTACATATGAGACATACTATTATCCTGGATTAGTAGTTCCATCTCTTCTTGGTAGTCAAGAGTAATCATCCTGTTAACCTCTCCTTTACCCATTGATTAAAAGGCATGAGGATCTCAAAACTGCTGGGTTGACTGTAACTTCTAGTTCAATACTACACTGTGGAACTGGTAGGCACATTCCTCCCCATGGGACTAAGACCTGTAGGCCAGTAAAGTGCAAGTTCTCATAGATGAAAAGCAAATTTTTCTAGTGGGTCACTAGGAGTGATAGTGAATGGAGACATTCTCATTTCCATCCTTGATTCCTGGGCCTTTGAATGCTGACTAAGGGAGAAATAGCTCCACATTTTGGACTCTTATTTAGAGCATAGGCACCTTCTTATAGAGAAGTTTGTCCCACCCCTGCATTGTCACCTACCTATAACCATAATGGATTCTTCAAAAGACCATGGATATTCTATCAAGCCAGCTGCTTGAAGATAATGGGAGACAAGGTAAAAGCAATTAATTCCATGGGCATGGTTCTATTGCTATACCTTATTTATTGAATTCACTGCATTAATCAAAAGCAACAACTGTAAAACTTGGAATGGAACCACCATTTGACCCAGTTATCCCACTCCTTGGTGTATACCCAAAGGACTTAAAATCAACATACTACAGTGACACAGCCACATCAATGTTCAGAGCAGCTCAATTCACCATAGCTAAACTATGGAACCAACATAAGTGCCCTTCAATAGATGAATGGATAAAGAAAATGTGATATCTATATCTATATCTATATCTATATCTATACACACACACACACACACTGTACTCAGCTTTAAAGAAGGATGAAATTCTGGCATTTGCTGGTAAATGGATGGAGTTAGAGAATTTCATGCTAAGTGAAATAAGCCAAACCCAAAAATACCAAAGGCTGAATGTTTTCTCTGATATGGGGATGCTAATTCACAATAAGGGGGCAGGGATAGGGAAGAACAGAGAGTTACTTTATATTAGATAGAGTGACGAGAAGGGAGGGGAAGGGGTATGGGGGAAGGAATGATAGTAGAGTGAAACAGACATTATTACCTCATGTACATGTATGACTACATGACCAAAGTGATCCTGCAATAGATATAATCAGGAAAATGAGAGATTACACTGTATTTATGCATGATCTATCAAAGTGTATAAATGCATTCTACTGTCATGTCCAACTAACTAGAACAAATAATTTTTTAAAAAAATTAACACTGTATATAACATCATGATGGTAGATAAAGTATTCTATAAGTCCACTAATAATAGTTTTGGCAGAGGATTACAAAATCATATTCTGAATGCCTATTTAGTGAGAAAAGAGTGTTGCCCTTTTCAAGATGGAAATTGTCCAATGTAATCAACCTGCTATTGGTTTGCTGGCTGATCACCATGGGGAATGGTGCCATTTCAGCTGCTCAGTGTTGGGTTTTGCTTCTGACTGACTGAGAACTCAACTCTTTAGAATATTGGCCCTACTCAGTGAAAGTCCACATTAGTGAGCTCATTCCTAAACTTCATTTTTGCCACTGTGCTCATGAGTCCACTGGGCAATGACAGGAGTTTACAGGGGGAAGATGCTGTTATCCACAGAATGGGCCACATTGTTCACTCATTTATTAAAATCCTCCTGTCTTAGGGTTACCCTTAGTGAACATTCTTATAGGACATAACAATCTTCACACTCAGATTCTATGCCAATTTGTAGAGTTCTATCTACACATATCTTCCTCAGATCTTCTCACCACCATTTTCCTAATTGTAACCTCTACAAGTCCTTGATCATCCACCCAAACTATTTGTGGGATAAATTTATATAGACTCATACCCTTGATTGTTTCTCCTTCCAGGCAAAATGATTAACCAGGTGCAATGCAAAATGATTAACCAGGTGCAATGTTATAAATTCTACCCATGGGATGACTTCCCTCCTCTGTCTTCCATCAAGGATGCCCAATTTATTTCTTTTATAGAACTATCATGATTAGCTGGTCAATACCATGGATGTTTGTAAGTCAGACAATTCTGAATATTACTTTAGCTCCTCTGTTTTTTATGGTATCCATGCTCACCTTGCACTTGGCTCCTGACATCCCAGAACTCAATCATCTCCAGTGGGTTTAGGGATTCCAGCTCAATATAGTGGTTTTCACTGTAATTTATGACATACAGAGAGAGTCAGTAGAGTGCTTTTAAGTGTGTGTCACAAATTTATTTCTGAGTCACGGAAAAATGTATGCCCTTCCAGATGAGAGAGCATGTCTGACATCCAAATTCCATGCTAATAATCAAATCACCCTAAATCACTGAGTATTTTTCTTTACAGTATAGTAAGACTGTGTGGCACTGTGGTTGTATTTTGTGCAGACCAGTATTGGGTCACCATTTTAATCAATCACACCCTCAAAATGTTACAGCTATTTCTGGCCCCTTAAGTTTAAAATATTCAATCTAGAAATTTACCTAGTGGCCCATGTCAACAAATTCAGCTTGATTCAATTTCATTTTTTCTCCAACATAATCCCGTATCCTAAATATCCATTCTACAAGTATTCTTCAGATTTCTATCTATATAATAAGGAAAAAAGCTCTTACAGTTCTTTGGGCTGTGTAGGTAACTCTTTATCCCTGATCCTTTAGTTCCTCCTGAGACTTCAGTCTAATTCTAAGTCTGAATGCCACAAGGGTCATGGGAGGAGTGTTCTTGAGGAGGACCAGCGGTACCTTTCAAGGGAATGTCATCATAGATTCTTTAGGCAAAGGAAGGCAGAGTTCCTCAAACAGGTGAAGGGCTACTTTGGCTGTATCCCATAGTATTTCAGGATTGAAGGATAGGATATGAGGATAGGATGTTTTGGATAGGATATGAGGTGTCACTCAAAAGCTCTTGTATTAATAAAGGAATTTTCAGATATGAAATGATTAGATAATGAGAGCTGTAAGCTAATCAGTGGATTGATCCATTTAATGAATTAATAATTTGAATGAACTAACTGGGTGATAACTGTAAGCAGGTGGGGCGTGACTGAAGTAAGTAGGTCACTGCGGGCATTCCTTTGGGGCATATATTTTGCTCCCCTTTCTCCTTCTGTCTGCTTCTTGGCTGCTAGGACATGAGTAGTTTTCCTCCACATCGCCCTTCCACCCTGATGTTCTACCTCCCCTCAAGTCCACAGTATTGGAGTCAGCTAACCATGGCCTGACACCTCTGAAACCATGAGCTAAAATAAACTTTTCCTCATCTAAGTTCGTCTTGTCAGGTATTTTGGTCATAGTGACTAAAAGCTGACTAACACAAAGATCCTCAGCTTCATTGAAATCTTTCCATTTGTTTCAAATGCAATTTTCAGGATCCCATTTCTTCCTAATCAATGCCCCCCACTTTAATAGAAGAGTCTGTAGCTGCAGGGATGAGATTTCTTAAAGAAAAACAAAACAAAACAAAAAAACAAACCCAAATCCATTTGATCCTTGACTCTAGGCTGAGAGCAGTTTTTTTTTTTTTAATTGAGCCCTAGAGTGAATGAAACAATGATCAATATTTAAGCAGAAAAACACCAACGAATTCCACTCTAGGCCTGCTCTGACATCACTGTTCAGGTCTCAGGACAGAAATGTGCCCAAGCCTCCAGAGCAGCTTTTGGTGTCTACATGCCTCTGTTGATAATCCTCCTGATGGACCACTCCTTTCAAGGTGCTGCCTAGCTCAGGCCACTAAAACACTGATGTTTTCTCTTCTGCTCATTCCCATAGCTTGGGCCCTGTGTCCTGCTTTCCCACTTCTCTGCTTCTTCTTAGCATGCCTAAAAAGTTCCTGAGATACTATTAAGTTCCAAAATTCCTTGATTAAAAGTGCTTCACACATTTGCCAGACACCCCCCACCCCACTACAATGTTGACTCCCTGAATTAATTAGAACTCTTCTGGGTGCAAGAAATAAAACCCCAACCCAAACTGGATGATGAGAAAAGGAAGGGTCAGCCAGGCAGGTTAAAACATGGAAAGGAGAGGGATATTTCTGGGCTCAGGAAAACGAGGACCACATTCCCAAATGCGCTCCTGGCTCTCTCTAACTTTATTTGTTTCTACTTCTTCACCACCTCATACTAATTTCCTCTCTGTATAAGTCAGGGTTCTCTAGAAGAACAGAATCAATAGGAAGTATGATTATAAAAGGGGGATTTATTAGATTGGCTTATAGGACCAGAAGCTGGTTAGTCCACAATGGCCGTCTGCAGCGGGAGAGCTGGAAGAACCAGCAGCTGCACAGTCCAAGGTATAGAAGCCCCAGAAAAAGAAAAATCAATAGTGCTACCCTAGTCCAAGACCAAGGCTTGCGGAAACTACTTGGAGAATCACTGACAGAGTCTGCTTTGGAAAAGTGAAGAAGCAAAAGTCCGATATCCTCAGATGATGGAAGCAGCAATCAAGAACCTATCCAAGAAGAGTCGAGCTCGCATCTGCTTCTGCTTCCTTGTTTGTCTAACTTTTATTTCATCCAAGCCACCATCCTATTGGGCTGTGCTGCCCACACTTAGGGAGGGACTCCAGTTCACTCTCCCACATTCCAATCATTCCTAGACATGCCCTCATTGACAAACCCAGAAGCCTCTTAATCATCAGCATCTCTTAATCCAATCAAGCAGACAATTCAAATTAACCATAACACTCTTCTTTAGCAGGAAATGCATTCATTTGGAAGATTCAGACTTCCTGTCCTTACAACTCAATGATCAGAGGAGAAAGGGAGATTCTCCTTATAAGATCCTGTTTAAAAATCCCAGTGAAACCTCTGATCTTGCTTAGAAGTTGTGCTTATCTGCTGGGCATTTCCCCTTGGACCCTGGGACAAGACTCTTATATTAGTCTGAATTGGTCACATGTTCATCCTTTTGTCAAAGACTGAGTTGGAAGAAAAGGAATTTCACAGATGTGCCCAGCTGGGGAAATGACTTTGATCAAGGGCCACTTGATTAAAGTCCATCTTAGTGTTCAACTACTTGTTTGAGTGACTGTATACCCCATACATCATGCTCTCTTCTTTGACTCTCTGGAATTTCAATTCAGTTGAACAAGTATTGATTCAGAAAACCAGTTATTGAAGAGGGAGTGTGGGGACCTGAAGATAAATAATTCATGTGCCCTGCTGTTAGCCATCTACTATGGGAGCCCCCTCTGTTGCTATGTTTCATGACTCCCTTGAATCTGTGTGTGGTAACAAAGGCTTCGATTTTCTTCATGTGGCTGAACTTGTGTTCATTCATTTCCATTTTTGACAGTTATTTTAATCCAGTACTAGACTGCCATTTTATAGTTAATGCATCATATTATATGACTTTATGTGTGAGTCAGTCCTAATTAATCAATAGTTGCTGCTGAGAGACCTCGATTACCAAGAATTCTAAAGTTGTGTTTTGTGCTTATTGAGAGAGAGCCATACACGATGAGCAAGCTCCAAAATGAATCTGGAGACATGGAAGCAATCGTTACACTGATTTGGAATTTCTGGCCTAGTATTTAGTGCTTGTTGTTAATGGACGTTATTTTATGAAAGTCAGTATGCATTAAGCAAAGTAAACTGAGCAGGTCTTTGCTGGTCATTATCACAAGTATTGACATTGGTGCACAAATATGTAGCTGCATATATAGTTATATTTATACAATTATAATATGGAAGGCATTCTCTCCCCTCTTCTCCAATATAGAAGATGGGTAATAGATTTAAAATGTCACCTAACATTAGGAATTTTAAATGTCCAACATCACAAAGAAGGAAATAGCCAAATACTTAGAAGAGCAAATAACCCTCCAGTAATTAAGATTAGTGTTAGGACAACTTTGGAGGTCACTTCTGGCTTTTGATTTACAGAACTGGTAGTTTTTTCACATACAAGAAGCCGCTTGTGACATTGTCCAGAGGGTAAGAAAGAGAAATAACACTTGGTTCATGATATCAGTTCTTCCACTAGCACTCCAGATACATGTGACTAACACAGATTTTTTTTTTTAATCCCTGTGAATTGGAAATTCCTGCTTTTAGGACTCAGAATGATTCATTTGAAGAAATGTTGGAGGTCAATTGTTAGGCAACACTCCTGGGCGTGTTTAACCAGAAGACATTATTTGAAAGATTATAGCACTGTTGAAGAAATTTCTAAAAAACCCAAACATTTAGGAACCACCTTGTGCCATCATGTCCTCTTCACTCTCTGATAATTGCATCATTTAAACTGTATTTGTAGTTATTAAGCTTAGGGATGGTGAGGAAACCTAGGGGGAAAAGATGCTGGTTTTCCTAGGCTATTCATGGCTACATAAAAGAGAGAAGGGAAGCTGGTAAAAAAAAAAAAAAAAAAAAAAAAAAAAGGGGAGAAAAAAAAAAAGCAGCTGAAAAAAAGAAAGAGGGATGGAGCAAGAAATCGCTCTCGCTCTTCTGAGCCCCTTCCCAGTTTGCAGATTTCGAAGGCCATATTTTGCATCATGGAGGAAAGCATCGTGTCTTTATACCAGCAGTAACTTTTCATTGTGATACAGTTGCCATGGGGATGATGTGCCGGGTTGTGCCACTTTATCATCTCTCTCTCACATGTTCTATTATAAAGTGAGTACTTGGGATTCTAGGCCATAAATATGCATCCACAAAATGTTAATCTGTAAACTAACCTGCCAACCAACTTCAGAGCAGTAATCAGTTCTCTCACTGGCAGACCACATTAGTCCTTTCTGAAAGCATCACAGGCAGGGCAGCGATTGGGCAGGCACAAGCGTCTGCAATTACAGAGACTATTTCTTTTGCAGGCATTGTGGCCTTTGGACCAAGAGAAGAAAATGAACCAGGAATGTAAATTGTCTTGGCCAAGAATGAAATTTACTAACGATTCACCATGTTTCCAGGTAATAGGCAATGTTTCAGTCTTTTCCTTTGAACATATTTTCTGAAGCCAGTCAGATCCTTTTACAAACCCAAGGGGAAGAAATAGGTAGATAAATCTCCAAATAGTGACCTGCTACATACATTTAAAAAGACAGCCTAGTAGATCAGACTAATCTCACGTGACACCCTCGTGAAGCCACTGAACAACATATATAATATTTTTTCAGGCTTCCATGCGATTCATTTGCAAGGAAGCTAGAATTCATAGAAACCAGAATTGTACAAAGGAAACTTAAAAATCAGACCATCTTGTTTATACGAACTAGCTCATCCTGGTTGTAGACCTGTCCCTTCAAGCCTATTTAGGTTCAGAGTAGCTGTCAGTGCAGACAGCATTACTAAATTGGACTTGATATTACTTTCTATTCAGTTCAACAGAAAGATTGCCTTAGGAGCAACTTTTCACTATCTACTAATGTCCTACTTAACAGACCTACTTTGCTGGGATAATGCTTTGTGTCAACATCCTCCCTCAAGGAAGGACCACATCTCACTAATTTTCCCATGTACATATACGAAAACAACCCAGTGGATCCCACCATAATGTATATCCACAAAAATGCGATCCTAACTAGAATAAGACACATCCCATGCTTATATAATTACATCAAAATGAATTGTACTGTCATGTATAACTAAAAAGAATGAGAAAACAAAAAAAAGAAAAAAGAGCATCTAGAACAATACCATATAAAAGTAATATGCTAATAATTTTGACATTTTTAGTTTTTCCATTTTAAATTTATTTTTTTGAAAGCAAAGTATATAAGAATTTATTTTTTTAATTAATTTATTTTGATTCATTGAACACAAATGGAGTACAGCTGTTGTTTCTCTGGTTGTACACGAAGTAGAGTCACACCATTTGTGTAATCATACCAGTACATAGTAATGATGTTTGTCTCATTCTGTTATTATTCTTTTCCCCCCACCCCAATCCCACCCCTCTTTTTCCTCTATGCAAACCATCCTTCCTCCATTCTTGCCTCCCTTCCACTCCACATTATGTATCATCATCCACTTATCAGAGAGATCATTTGGCCTTTGTTTTTTGGGGATTGGCTAATCTCACTTAGCATGACATTCTCCAACTCCATCCATTTACCTGCAAATGCCATAATTTTATTCTTCTTTGTGGCTAGTAATATTCCATTGTGTATATATAGCACAGTTTCTTTATCCATTCATCTATTAAAGGGACATCTAGGTTGGTTCCATTTTAAATTTATTTTTAGCTGTATTTATGAGATTTAGTGTGATAATTGAATATAGGTATTCACTATGTAATGATCAAATTAGAATAATTAGCATTTCTGAGTCCCTAAATGCTTATCATATTTTTGTGTTGAGAATCTTGGAACTCCTCTCCTCTGGTTCTTTACAAAACATGTAATAGTCATCTACTTTGCTGGAGAACCTTAGAACAAAGTTTGTTGTGTCTGTAGATTTGTGATTGCCCAGGAAAAAAAAACCAGTAATAACAAACTATAATCACTATTGACATCCTCTTCATAATAATGTTATTATTCAAAATGTTCATTTCTGCTTCCTGTGGGAGGAACACATATCCTTGCCTTATTGATATCAGCCTCTGTCATTGACTTGTTTTGGCCTAGAAATATGAGCAGAAGTGATGTGTGTCATTATAGTGCAACCTATGGAAGCCATTTGTATTTCCACCCTCTCTTTTCCCTCATCCACAAAGTCCGCACTGTCCCAAAGAGTGTCTACATTTCCAATCTGGGGCCCTCAATGATGACAATTTAAATTAGAGCTTTAATTCACTCAAGACAGACAGACTATAAAATTTGGTTTCTCATAAATTTGTTTGATGTAGTTGCTACCTTGGCATTGAAATTTTGGCCTCACATCCTTATTTGAAGCCCAGTTATATCCTATCACGTCTGACCTTATTGAAATTTTCCCTCCCAGGATGCTTGTTTAGATATAGCCTGCTTGTTTCTCTCTGACCTCAAATTCCACACATCACATGATTGCTGCTGCTGATGAAGCCTAGTGGTTAACGTCAGAGTTGTGTTATTAAATTCCTTCCTTTGCACATCTTTCTTTAGAAGAGTCAATCCCCAGCTCCCACAGAAAAGCCTGAAGGATAACACCCTAGGAACTTAATAAAGGTGTAACCCCACAGGGGTTTTTGGTGAAGTTCCTTGCCACCTCTGGACATCTGGTCATCCTGCTCTCTGTACCTGTAACTTCTCGGGGACCTGTGAGTAGTAAACTTTCTACTTTCACACACTTTGGTTTCACTTCTTCATTGTGTCTCACCTGACTTGTGAACATAACTCCTCTTCCTCCTTGTGACCAGGCCTCTCCTGCAGAGAGAACTGTCTACACTATACAACATTTATTTAGAAAATGTATCCATTTTCTCAATACCCATTTGTTAAATGCTTGCAGTGGGCGAGACACCACACTAGGTAATAGGAATTCCATCATGAGAATGACCCAATTATTGGCTATCTTGGCTTATGGCCACCCTCAAGAGAGAGATCTTAAATCCAAATTAGAAAGGGACCATAACAATAGAAATTGCAACGTGGAGGTTGTTTTTTACAATAGCCTAATGACGTAGTCTACACTAATACACCCTCATTTAGAAAATGGATCCATTCTCTCAATACCCATTTACTAAATGCTTACAGTGTGCGAGACACTGTAATTGGTAATGGAAATTCAGTCATGAGAATGACCCAATTGTCATCCTTGAAGCGTTCAACATGGATATTGCATGAATTAAGACAATAAAGCAATTTCTGCAAACGAAATGCTACTTTATTTTTTGAAATACTTAGTAGAATCCTCTATCAGACAAAATTTAACCACTGGAATACTAGATTAAAGATGACAACAAATTTGTTCTCATACCCCACATCAGAATGTGAGGTTTATTTTTCTAACCCCTGGAACTAGAGTACAGTTTGGGGGAAGTGAAAGTTTGGGGCTTGCCCTTTCAGGGGCAGTTTTTCTTCTTTCCACATGGTAGCCTATGCACCTGACTGTAGAGGTCGGTGTCTGGCCAGTCAAGCTGTCCTGGGTAAGGGTCTTGGCATGTAAATAAAGGAATGACCTTGGGTATTCTGGCTGCAGTGTGCCATTTCTGCTCTGCTCTGTCCCAATTTTGCTCAGAGTCCTGAGCATGCAGAATGGCTGATGCTTGGGGGTAGTTTGTAATGTAGTCATAGGTGACCAAGGATCATAATGATCGGAAGGACTACTCTCTGGGTGTTTTGAAACTCTTCCCTATTGATTCATACATCCTCACCTCAGGAACTTTACTTGTTTCTAGGATTCCCTGACTCTATGTAGATTCTGTCATTTTCAATAACATGTTGCAGTTTTGAATATATAAGATGTCTATCAGCTTAGAATATCAAACTCTGCCAGAAGGCACCACTGTCAAATTCTAACATGATTCATCCCATTTGAAAAGTGCCTTAAATTTGAAATGGATAAAACAAGGCATGAGAAAGCTGAAAGGCAATAAAATGATTTCTTATATAGAAAATATAAAGAGAAACTTCTGCCTGAAACACAAGAAATTACTATTTGGAATGATTATATAAATTTAGATATATTGATGATTGGTATTATCAGACTCACCAGGGGTCATCTTTAAACAGACTTTTGGGCCTTATACAAAGTTTCCAGCCCAGTAAGTCTAAGTGGGGTCCAATCCTTTCACTTGCTGCTACTGCTTCAACACCCACACTTTGGGAATCACTGGGCTCACCTTTCTGTGAATCCATGACTATGGTAACTAATTTATCACTTGACTTTCTCTTGCTGGGTTCTGAAACCAGTACATCAGTCAAACTGTATCAGCTCATTTCAGTTGAAAAAATCTATTTGCTATGTAAGATGACCTCAGAATCCAAGTAGCTTCTCCAACAGATATCTATCTTGTTCTTATATTTATTTCCCACTTTCATTTTTTCTTAATTAATATGACAAAATGTTCAGTTCCTTAATTTTTGTATTACTAAGTTTTACTCAATAAATAAATGCAACAAATCTGCTCTCCCCTACAGCACCAGATAATGAATAGGCAATATAAACTAAGTAGTTAGCATTGTATACTTGCTGTGGTGATTGGCCAAGTCAAAGCAATATATAATCACCAAGAGATAGATATAATAATTTTTTTCAAAGATACATTAAGATATGTATATGATCACACAACCATGTGCACACGCGCACATGTGCACACACACACACACACACACACACGGTTAAGTTTAATGGCAAATTGAAGTTTCAGGTTTGTATTTGTATTGCCTGCAAAATATTTTCTTTATGCTTCTTCCATTTTAGCAGGCATTCCCAACTTTATTCAATTTTGCTATGAACATTCTCTGAAAAGCATAAATTTAAATTTAGTGACATAGTGTCCAATGCCGAGTAATAAATAATTTTATGCTGATCTTAGAGTGAGGATAAAAAAATGGACTGTCAAAATGGCTATGATATATATTTAGAACGTTTCTTGTCCTCTGAAGAGCATGGTTTTGTTTTTGAAATATTTGAAGATTTGGAGACATAATTTCACTATTTTATCCCTGAAAGGTCTGAAATATTCATAATTTTTCTCATGATAAACATGAATTATGTCTTCTAGTTTTGAAGTCTGTTTTGACCAAAAATGACACATTTGAAAAAGTGTCTACTTTTATTTTTTAAAATTTCTTAGAAAGAAATTCACCAATAATGACCTGAAACATTATTGGTATTATGAAAAAGAAAGGTTATGAAGAGGATAAATTTTAATAAAGAAATACAAGCATGCATGAATATTGAAGATAACATTTGACCAATTTTACAATGTTTGCATAATCCCCAGATCTCTTTTTTTTTCTTCATTTTCTTTTTCTTTTTTCTTTTTTTTCTTTTATGTGTGTGTGTGTGTGTGTGTGTGTGTGTGTGTTGGTACCAGGGATCAAACCCAGGGATGCTTAATGACTGAATCACATCCCCAGCCCTTTTGATTTTGATTTTGATACAGGTCTCACTAAGTTGCTAAAGGTCTCACTAAATTGCTGGGGTTGGCCTTGAACTCATAATCCCCCTGCCTCAGCCTCTTGAACTGCTGGGATTACAGGTGTATGCCACTCTGCCTGACCCCAGATCTCTTTAATTTTAAGTAATAGTGATCAGTGCAGTTGATTAATGATTTTCTTGACAAATTTCATATCTACTTGCATAGCTTTCTTCTGCTTGTATTTTTAATCAAAATTTTGCAAATGTAATACAGTGACACGAGGAATTGATAGTCCTGAAGATATTTTCAGAGTTGGTTCATGTAGAAATAGCTAATAGCCTTCATTTTTTGAGAGTTTAACAGTGTGTTATACTTCAAAATCTGCCTGGTTAAATTCATACCACAAATGTGTAGGAGGTATTATGATTTCCATCTTACAGATAGGAACATGTGTCTAGAAAACCTGGGTGATTTACCTGTGGTCACAAAACTAGGAAAGGGTAGAGCCAACATTTGGTAGAATATTCTCCTTAACAAAACCTGTACTTTAAACTGCTAATTCATGTTTAGACAGTTGATTAGTGGTCTTATCCCCTTTATTTTTAGAGGAAAATAAGATTTCTTTAAAAGCATCAAATTCTACTGCCTCCCAAAGAATTACTTCACCCCCAAACCCCTTACCTCTATGGCCAAAGATGAGCATGCCCTACAAGTGTGAAGGTCTTAGCTGCTGCTCTTCAAAATCCTCTGACAGGTCAACAGCTTCCCACTCTTGTTAAGAGGCACAATCCTACCTGCTCTGATTCGTTTCAGGTAAGGTTTTTAAAATATTCTATTTTGTTTACTTTGAACACAAAAGAAATACATGATAGCTGCCAAATCAAAAGAAAAAGTAAAAGCAATGCAGGAAAGCACTCTGTTGACAGCAGAAAAGGGGCCTTAATATCTGCTGTTTAAGATTTCCTTGTGTGAAATCTTCCAAACACACACACACACACACACACACACACACACACACACACACGGTTCTGCAATTTTTTTTTTTCACTTAACACATCTCTTTCCTTTCTCTAAATCCTTTATAATTAGTACTCCATGAAACATCAATTTGGGTTCTTTGATCTCTCCCTTTTCTTGTTTTTGCTTTGGGTACTGATGATTTAACCCAGAGGTGCTTAACCACTGAACCACAACCCCAGCCCTTTTTATTTTCTGAGACAGGGTCTCACTAAGTTGCTGAGGGCCTCGCTAAATTGCTGAGCCTATCCTTAAACTTGCACTCCTCCTCTCTCAGCCTCCAGAGGAGGCTGGGATTACAGGTGTGAACCCTGCCACACGCAGCTTTTGATCTGTTTTCTAAACAGTCCTGCCAATTCTTTAATGTAAAGGAAGCCAGGGTGATGCTTGTAGACACTGTTTCCCCTTCAGCTTCGCAAGTATCGTCTCTTTCCAATCTCACCTATCAATCATGTCAGAGTTGGGGCTCCCTACCCCCCTTGTCCACAAGACCACTACTGATGACTGACCACTACTACTCTGCACCTTTGTATATACCTTGGGTCCTTTAAGTCCAGTGCCCTCCTGCCATAGTCCACCGACCTTTCCTCAGAGAGGCCATTTCCCTATTTATTTAATCAAGGCTGTAGCTCTTCATTTCAACTCACGCCATCATTTTAGACACCTCCCCTGTCACTCTAATCCATTATCTCCTGTGATTTTTCCCAATCTAATTTATATTCTTGCATCAAGTTTTTTAATCACATACTTGTCAATTCCTGGATCTCCTTTCCTTTCTATCTGCCTGGAAAACCCTCAACCTAGGTGACCTTGTCTTCACCTAGGTGACCTTGTCTTCACCTTGCTTCTATCTGAAGCAAGTTCTGATACAGTAAGAAAACACACAACCCATTAGTTTGCCCTATCCTCTGCCTGGTCCCATGAGATTGTGCTGGGTCTTAGATCTCTCAGTGACAACTTTGGAATTTATTCTGAGTGAAGTTTTGGGAAAAAGAGTGACAAGACTTCATTTATGTTTTAACACAAACACTGGCTGTTCTGTTGAGAATAGAATTTACAAGCACACATACTGATGCAGGGTCAGTAATTAGGGGGTCTTGCAGTTTTTCAGACCAGGGAGGAAGGTGGCATGGACCAGAGTGGTCACAGAGGAGAAAGGGAGAAGATGCTGGTATCTTTTCCAGGTGTGGATAGCCCATTTTGTTGCAGTGTTAGAAGTTACCTGGGCAAAGCTCTGGCTCATGGACCACAGGCTTTGTCTGGCTCTCTTCAAAGGTAGATCTCTCAGTTTACATGGAGGACCAATGCTATGACCTTAAACTGAATTAAAAATACTGGGCCATT
This sequence comes from Glaucomys volans, assembly GCA_020662805.1. Taxonomy (NCBI): domain Eukaryota; kingdom Metazoa; phylum Chordata; class Mammalia; order Rodentia; family Sciuridae; genus Glaucomys; species Glaucomys volans. The sequence continues at coordinate 111,769 of JAJEJO010005297.1, read as the reverse complement.
TTGCAAGTGTTTTTTAGTTCTTTAATTCATTGCATTAAAGTAAATCCATGTTCACTCTCTATCTTAAGCTTTGGTTTCTCCAATAATAAACTTTAAGATTCTGTTCAAGATGGCATCTTTGGCCTATAATGTGCTGTCAATTCAATCTTCTTGGATGATGTACACATTCCAGAAATTCTTCAAGATTCTTAGATGTTAAGAGTTTTTTTTTTTTCTGGTTGTTGTCTTTTTAATGGGTAGTAATGGGTAATCTATATTTTGTATTTATTTTAGTGTTTCCAGAAGGACATTGGAAAAAATGACTGGTAAAAAGCCATGTGCTTTGTCACTTTGATTTTTAAGTGTCTTTATTGTTCTCAGTCTAATGCAGCACCAACGCAGACCCACATGTAGGTTCTGCAGTGTAGCAGCCATCAAACTAAGGAGGACAGGATGCCAGTGTCCCTTCCTTGGGCACACTCAAACTTGATTTACATTTTAAAGTCTCAGACTTTGTTGTGACCCAGTCTGTTGGTCAACTCAGTCCTGCAAATGAGAGCTGGAGACTAAAATCATGAGTACACTATAAAAGGGGCTTGGGACATGAAACACATAAGGGAAACAGCCAGGGGGCAGAGGTCAATGATGAGGTTATCCTGTCATGGAATTAAGAAGCTGCATCTAATTTGATAAACAAATCTTAGTTCCTTACTCCAAGGACAAAAGTCTAGGTCCACATTGCTGTAAAAGTAGAGTAAATAGATGCCTCGTGAGTCTTTCCCACATACCAGGAAGAGATACCAACTCAATGAACTCCATGGAATGCCACTCCCACTTATCTATGTTTTCCTGTTCAAATTTACCAAATATGCTGACCTGCTATAATATCAACAAAATTCTGTCAAGTCAAATAGAATGTAGATAATAGGAAACAACCAGGAATCATTGGACAGAGCCAAAAGCTAATTCTGACATCCTTAGAGACTAGTTTCTGCTGGGATGGGGTGTGGTACAACATCCATGCAGGAAGGCTACAAGCAAATTGTGTATATGTGTATAGAACTCACATTAGAATAAAATAATAATTGAATGGTCTAAAGGAGAAATTAAAGGAGTGTGCATGTTTGTTTTGTAGGGGAGAACAGTACATGCTTGAAAATAAATGGGGCTGGGTATGGTGGCACGTGCCTGTAATCCCAGTGACTCAGGAGGCAGAGGAAGCAGGAGAATCACATGTTCGAGGACAACCTCAGCAACTTAGCAAGGCCCTAAGCAACTTAGTGAGACTCTGTCTCAAGATAAAAATTAAAAAGGGCTGGAGATATAGCTCAGTGGTAAAGGGTCCCTGGGTTAAATCACCAGAACCAAAAAAGAAAGAAGAAATAGGAAGGGACCACACAGAGAGAAGATGCTATAGAAGAATTAGTTCCAATTGAAGTCTGTTCCTTGAGACAGTGGGGTGGGGTAAAATTCAGATCACCAGGGAGATTAGATATTTTTGAAAAATGTAATAGTTTAACTCAGCTTCAGGTTAGGTTCAGAACTGCAGAGAGAGTTCTATCTATTGTGGGGAGGTGAAAAGGGAAGATGGAGTCAACTGAGTTGGTTGGTTTATTTCTATCTGAAATAGGGTCACTAGCTGAAAGTAACATGTCCCAGAAACTTGGATTCTCTGAAATAACATCAACATCCTTTCATTAGGAACATCCAACTGATATTGGAATGCTGAAGAAAGAGCATCTAGCAACCTCAGCCTGAGGACAGCTGGGCATCATTGGTAGGAAGGAGTCAAGCTTAGCAGGAAGCTGAGGCTGCAGAGCAGTGGCCAGGGAGGACATTTGGGCAGTCGGATCTGTCTGCTCATTTGTGGAACTGCAAGTCGCTGCTGTCTGGGTTTGTTTCATGGCTTTTTTGTGTGGGCTGGGAATAAGAATGAATGACAGTGAAGAGGAACCAGGGTTCAGTCTCACCAGAAGGAACTTTAAGTAGACAAAGGTAGACTGGTCTTTGAGATCAGAGAGTAGGGGGAAACTGTGGTTCCAAATAACAATGAGATTGTTGGTAGTTAGTTAATAAGTAAATAAGGCCTTGAGTTTTATAGGTTAGAAAATATAAAGGAAAAATAAAAGAATGAACTATGACATCCCTCCCCCGAAAAGAAAGAGAATGAAGGGACTAGCAAACCACAAATAATCAATGTCCCATCTACATCTGGTTCCCACCACTGATTGCGTCAAATCGAAAACAGGCTAAAAAGGGAGCTCCTTCTCCACATTGAAGCACCTCCTCTGCTACCTAAATTCAATGCTCAGCGTGTGACTGTTCTAGCCGGGGGACTTTTAGATCGACGTTTTTCATGATTAGTTGAAGATTAGACAAATGAACATTTGTCAATTCTCAGGAGATCCTTGGAGTCAACATCTAAGCCTTATCTTTGCTCACATTTTAATCATGATGAGGACTGACACTGTTGGTGACTCACTGGGTGAGGTTAGGTTGAAGATGCTCCAGGGTAGCACTCTGGAAACAGTGGCTTACTCCGTGAGGGTGAGGAGTGTCATCACAAACCGGGTGGTTGGTGGTCACAGTGAGTGCCTGTTTCTCAAGCCCAGTCTTGTAGGTCAGACTTTTCAGTTTAGGAACTTCTTAACTAATTTCTGCAGTGTCTATGCTTGTCAATTTATTATGCATCAGCTGGAAATATTTTTATTATGTCTTTATGGTAGAGGAGCTGCCTATTAGCTTCAGGCTCATCATTTATGATTACACATATACTATAAAAATCAGAGAGTTTGATGATGGTGATTATTTAAATTGATGTGCTCAGTGAACATGAAAACAAGCATAATGTGAAATTTTAAAAAGTAGTCATGGTAGTGTTTCTGTCACTGGAGGTAACAAAATAGTTGATATAAATTAATGAAGGATTGTTGCACAATAGTAAAATTTATGGTCATGGAAAAAAGATGTGTGAGATTAGCATTTAATTGGGGAAGTTAATGATCTTCCAAGTTCCCAATCTCAACTTCCATAGGTGTCCCTTCCAGAATAGCTAACACTATTTGTCCTCAGGGTAGGGAAGGCAAAACTGATGGAGAAGAGATCAGGTTTAAAAAGATTAGATCCAAGAAAGGACTAAACTTTTAAAGGGGGTTGTTAAAATTCCAACTCATAAAAATAATGCAGTCCTTTTTCAAAGATATTAAGGCACCTTCAGGCAACAGCAGTGGCTGAGATTCGATGACAACTACAGAGTCAGGGGAACTATGGGTACAAGGTAGTTGCAAAATCAACAGGAGTGAGGTTTTCTAAGAAGTCAACTTAGGTTACAGCAAGCTTCCATCCCAAGAATACCTCCAAAGTTTGAAAAAGATTGTTATTTCTATTTATCATGAGCATCTCTTTCTAGAATCAGTACATGTCTGAAAACTCAGCTCACTAATTTTCTCTCTATATCGGTTAATGGCATCACTGTAAAATCAGCCTCCCAAGTTAACATTATGAGAGTTTTCTCACATTCCCCACCTTCCATGCAATTGGTCATTGCTTGCAGAAAGAGAAAAGAAACTAATTCACCACCATTTATTCCTAATAAGCTATTATGTAAATTAAATTTTATATTGCACACTTGCAAATTATAGCTTTTGGAGGCTTTCAGCTGCAAATGATACAAAATCTAATAGAGTGATAAGAAAGCCAATGCAATTATTACTGAGACTTATCCTAATAGTCTAATAATCTAATAGATGATGATAGTATTATTTTAGTAAACCATTGTTGAATGTTTGATGGATATAATTTCATAAGATACCTCTAATTATTTGAGATGCTTCTGGATATAAGGAAGAAAATGACCAACTAAATGAATGGACCAACTGAACAGAAAAGCAGCAAGGAAATAGGAGACTTGAATAACTATCAGTTAAACATCAAATCAATTGACACATTCTACACAATGGTCACATAATAAACCTTTGTAGGTGCAAAGAATCATGTTTCTCATTTGCTTTCACAATTTCCACCTACAGAAAATTGTAATAATTATTGGGCATCTACTAATAAACTGGAAAGAATTTGGGGACATTGATGTGGAACTTGGAGAAAAATATTTTTCATATAATATAAAAATAAAGAAAAATAGAACAAGAATTAGAGACAAAAGTAAATAGAGTGCCAGGGTTGTGGCTCCATGGTGGAGCACTTGCCTAGTAGGTGTGAATCACTGGGTTTGATCCTCAGCACCACATAAAGATACACAAATAAAATAAAGGTATTTTTCCATCTACACCAAACATATTTTTTAAAAATATAGAAATTTTATACAAAACATTGAAAGAAGACATTTTTGTTTGTAATGAAAAATTTGGGACTGCGTCTATATTTGCATCCTAGGATTTCTGTAACAAAATACTACACACTGGGTGGCTTAAAGCAATAGAAATTCACTTAGCTCTGGAGACCAGAAGTTGAAAATCAGGGAGTCATCAGTGGCATGTGCCTTCAAGGGGGGAATCCTTCCTTGCCTCTCTGGCTTCTGGTGGTTGCCAGCAATTGTGGACAGCAATTGTCCTTGGCTTGTAGAAGTGGCACTCTGCTTTCTGCTTCAGTCATCACATGACATTCTCCTGTGTGTGTCTGTGTCTCCAGACCCCCTTCAACTTATAATGACACCAGTCATTAAAGTTAGAGCTTCCCCTAGTCTAACACGACTTCGTCCTAACTTTCTTCCTTCTGTGAGGATGCTCCTCTCAAATAAGGCCACTTTCACAGAGGGTGAAGACTCCAACACAGCTTCCTAAGGGACACAATTCCATTTTCAGCAGCAGCAGATGGGAACATAATTTTTCACATCAGATTTTATGGTGAAAATGGTTAACATACAGTTCTTGATGAAGATTTTTTTTATTGTTCATTTCTTTAAATTCTTGAGATTATGTTGAAGAAAAAATTAGTATGCCCAAGTAAATAGTAGGGAATTTATAACCATTCAAAATTGGCAATAGTTTACAATATGTTAAAATAATCAAATGGCTCTTCATCCCCTTTTGTTGAGATTATTTTTTTTTTCATGATCACACAAATGCTTTTAGATTTGGCTAAAACCTTTTGTATCAAGTCTCTGAAAATGTCAAAGCTCTAAATACACACATTGTTAGAACTGTCACTTGGAAACTAGCTTGGATTCTACTGAAAACATCCATCAAGACAAATTGACACAACAATCAAAGCCACAGAATCAGGGCTGCTGCCTGGGGCTGGGCCAATCCGAAGCTCTTCATCCAGACTCTTCTCTTCATCATCTCCCCACCACTTCCTGGCTTTGGAATGCCAACTATACTCTTGAAACACCTGAACTCATTCAACAGCATGACAGATCACTTGACCAAGAACAGCAGCTTGCTCTGCTGTTGGCAGATCCTTCCTTATGGCATTGGGCATAGAATGGCAAAGCAGCAGATGCTGGAAATGACTCATGTTCTCTGGCTGCAGAACCACTGAATTGGCTTTCAGACATTGCTCAAGGACCAGAGGTGCTGCTTGGTATTGGAGGAGATGAGCCTGAGGGCCATACCTGGCTGTCCCAAGGGCTGATGGAAAGAATCCTTTGTTACACACCTGAAATCCAATCTTGGTTTGCCTGGGAAGCTCTGTATAGACAATGTAATTGAATAATGAAACACCTCAAGGTTTACCAAGCCTTGTCTTCACCTTGGTGTGCATATCAGTGGGATGGTTTTCTGTTTGAAATTTAGGTAATTTGATATGACAACTTAGCTGTGGGATACAAAGATTAAATGAACTACAGACACATCAATTATTAATTTTATTGTGACTCTCAGCCCACCGATTCTAAATGTACTTTTCACCTCACACCAATGGAAAATGAATTACTGTTTCAGTCCCTGGTTTAAGTGGGTGTAAAAGCCTCTGTACTCCATGATAGGTGTAGTAGAGCACTTGGAGGATAATTCTTTAGGGTTCAACTGACTGGAAAGGGATGAATATGCTTCAATTTTTAATTGCATCCTCCCAGGGACTTTGAACTGTGCTTTTGGGACCCATGCATAAAGAAGCCATGAGCCACAATAGTGTTTATAGGAGCACAATTCACAATAGCCAAGCTATGGAACCATCTAGGTGCCCTTCAATAGATGAATGGATAAAGAAAATGTGGTGTATATACACAATGGAATATTACTCAGTCATAAAGAATGATTTTATGACATTTGCTAGTAAATGGATGGAACTGGAGACTATCATGCTAAGTGAAATAAGCCAGTCCCCCAAAGTAAAAGTTTGAATGTTTTCTCTGATATGCATAAGGTAATCCAAAATGGGGAACCATTATCAAAGAATAGAAGATAGATTGGTGAAATAGACAAAGGGAAATGAAGGAAAGGGTGGAGGAATGGGCTAGGGAAAGGCAGTGGGATGAATCAGACCTAACTGTTTACATATATGAATATTCCACAGTAAATCTCACCATCATGCACATTGTGTACTATTAAAAAAAACTATAAGTAAATATCAAAAAGATCAGTAGAGGGAAAGAAACATGGGAAGTGGGTAGGAGAGGGGAAGGGAAAGTACTAAGGACTGAATTAGAACAAATTATATTCTGTGCTTTTACAATTATATCAAAATGAATCGTATTGTTATGTGTAACTAAAAAGAACCAATAAAAAAGCTAGGAACCAGGGATGTGCTGAAGTATTCATATGAGCATCAGCATTTGCTAAGAAACAGGCTACCTCTCTTCTTTAGTTCATAAAGCAGCTTCTACTTGCAAATAATCAATTTTGCCTTTCTTTACTTTTTTTGGTATCCTTGAAAATGAGAATGAATTTAAGAGTCTCTTATTTGACCATTTTGACCCTCTCTTGAATTTATTGTTTCCTTCTCGTAAAGGGAACCATAAACAAGTCATTATTTTACAAGTCACAGGTGAAGTGTAACATCCTATGCAACTTCTTGAAAATTCAACTTTTAGGGTCAAACTCTATTTCTGTCTCAATGAATGGATGACATCATCTCAACCAAATGTTTCAGCCAGACATATGAAACAACAACCTTAATATCATTATCATTATCACATGATTAAATTAAGGCAGGTGATAAGCAGGTGCTGGTGAATATGTGGCATACCTGAGGCTTCCAGGTGGAGATGTATGTTGGAATAATTCTCTTTGACAAGTGATTGGTAGTAGCTACTAAAACTGTCTGTCTGCAATCCTACTGTCACCAAATGGAGTCCAAGGAGATGCCCAGAAGGGAGAAGGGGACCTCAACTCAGTCCTGGCAGGCTCTTGACTTACACCATAGAAAGGAATACGTGTCCATCAAAAGAGGCACCAGGGGAGACTTATTCAGGAAAGCAGGCACTAGAGAAGGGTACACACTCAGAGGGAGAAGGGAACATGGGCATTGGAGGTGAGGCACACTTTGGGGTCTCAAGCTGTTTCTTGTAAAGGAAAACTTGTAAATGGTGAACATGAGAAGCTTAAGGGTGTGGTGCCAGCCTAATGAGCTCAATTCTTTTGATTGTAGAGCACACTTTGGGCCACAGTGCCCTGGTTCTTCTTAGGATCTTCAGGTTGATGGCATCTAAATTTCTAGTTACCTAGTGCTTGGAGTGTACCCACATCATGGGTAACAATCTCTCTCTCCAGGCTTCTTTTAATCTGTGTAAACATATATTCTGTAAACTAATTAAGTATAGGCACTAATTAACTGGATTTACAGTACTCTAAGATTTATTGGACATTTTAAGAATTTAGGCCTGGAGGAAAACAGGACAGAGGTGAAGGTAAGGACATTCATGGATTCTTATATTTAGAGTCCCTTGTTCCTTCTCCTTTCTACCTATCATTATTCCTTCTATTCTACTTTACTATGATCCAGAAATTATACTTCTATACATATACCCCACAAAACACACAAATATTCACCGAAAGGTGAATGAAAATGTTCATACTAGCACTATTCCTTGTCACCCCAAAGTGGCAAGACCCCAATTATAGAATGAATAAGTAAGCTGATATTATATCATGGACTACTATGTATAGAACAAAAGGATTTAAAGCAAAAACATAAGGGCAAAGATAAATTGAGTGAAAGAAGCAGATAAAGGATATATACTGTAAAAACAGCTTAAAATAAGCAAATTTCTTCTCTGGTGTTTTAAGTCAAGATAGCAGTTACCTTAGCAGAGAGGCAGTTACTGGGAAAACAAACCAACCAACCACAGAGGCTTTGGGGATGCTGGTAATTAACACAGCACAGGTTACACAGGAAGTAGGGAAGTTGAAGAACAGAGCCAGTTCACTGTGGGAAAAGCCGACCCCTGACGGTGAGGTGTTAACCTGAAAGGAATCCACAAAGCCTTGAGCCTTGGAAGTAGGACAGGGGTGTGGAGAGCGGGTGACTCAGTGCATAGAGGGGATCAGTCTCAGCACCAGGCCTCAGAAGATGGTGATGCTTCTAACTGGAAAACTTCTGAATCACAGACAGATTTTCTACTAACAAATTCCCTTGGAATTTTAGGAAATGACATTTTATTTCATGAGGATTCAATGAAGTCAACTGTTTTTTGAAGTAAACAATCAACCCACTTCTTTCATTCATTTTTTGTCCTTAATTCTTGTCCCTCTTATGTAGTAACATCATGATGCCCCTCTGTCTATTCTTACCTCTTCCCCAAGGCAGAGCCTTTTGAGCCCCAGTGATCCTGAACCTGCCCTATTCTCCACTCCACGGTTTCTGGGATGGTGTCCTAATGTGCCTCCCTGACTTCTTGGGTTTCACCATCCCTGTTTTGAAAACCAAGAAGAGTTGGTGGGAAAGTGGTCATTACAATTTTTCAAAGACTTTTTAATTGAGGAAGGGGTAAACAATCACCATGTATCTCAAAGTCAGTCAAGCAGAGGAAAAAATACAATCCTCAAGTGCTCACAGGAGAGTGACCTGGTGTTATCCTGTGAGTCCAATTCGCCTTAAGACGTTTATGCTCATTGACCAAGTTGTTTTCAGAAATCTATCATAAAGAAGAAATTTGAGAATCAGGAAAAAATACACGCACATAAATGCCCACTGCCACACTTCTCATAATGTTATAAAAACAGTAGAAGGAAGAGGGCAGAAGAGTTAAATAACCTAATGCTTTTTCAATAACAGAATAGTTAAATAAATATGCATGATGCTATAAATGCCTACTTAGCTATGTATTTCCAATACATTTTCAATAGATGAGGAAATACATGTGGTAAAGAGATAAGTGACAATATCCTATTATAAATTTGCATACCTGTATAAATCCAACTATGTAAAAAACTGAAATAATCAAAAATAGAAAATGCAGGTAAAGAAACACATCAGTGAATGATAGTTGCTACACTGAGTGATTATTTTTTTTCCTCCTTTCAAGTTCCTGTATTTTCTACCTATTCCACAATCAGCATGCATTGTTCTCTAGATAAAGTACATAAATACATAAATGAATTTTCATTAAACTTAAACATTAATGGAAAAGGTGAAAAACTAAGAAATGCAACTATGTATTATGAAAATGGACAATCTTTCACTGATCCCCAGATACACATCAGCTGTTCTTCAAAAGCAATCAAGAAATGATAAACAAATAATAACTATTATTCCCTCTTTTGATTCCATAGCAGGAACCAGGAAATGATTTTTATTCAGAACCCATAGTGTCCCCCAAAATCACTATGCAAAGATTCATATGTCTAAATATTGTATTTTTAATGCTAGTTAAAGAAATCATTTTGATTCAATTCAAAAATTACAAAATCCTTGATGGTATTAACAATTTTAAAGCTTCCTTCCAAAATTTGGATTGGGGTTTAACAGATCACCATAATGCACTTATAAACTCTAAAAATTGTAGCATGAACAAGTTTTTAAGATTCATAGGTCCTTTAGTAATGGCATAGCTGGCTTTCTGTCAAAAATTTTCCTCAGAAAACTCAAGATCCAGCAGCTCCTTCTGATTTATGCCTCTTCAGTTCACTGCCATGCATAGATATATCTCACCATTGATTTTTAATAAAATTTAAATTTCGATTCTGATTATTGATGATGCACAATGGTTGGCAGGGCCAACACTTAAGCTAATGATTAAGTTTCACTCTGTAATAGTTCTGTGTCTTTTGTAAGTATGAAAACCAAAGCATTGGATGGCTCACTAACTCAGATAAGAGAGCAATGATTTAGCATTCTATTATTCAACACGAAATTCATATTCTAGCCAAAGTCTTGTACGCCAAGTGAGCAATAATCTTATTTCAATCTGGAACTTGCTTCTAAAGAAGAGAAAGAATTGCCAGAAAACTATAAATGAAGAGAAATCAAAACGAAGGCACAATAAAGAAAGAGTGTTTAAATGGTTTTGGAGCATGGAACTGAAGTTAAATTAAAAACAGAATTATTTTTACTTCTGCATCTTTTCCTAAAATTCACGTCTTTTTAATGATGAGGAATTATCAATAAATTGTCAAATGTATGCTTTTAAAGTTATATCGGTCTCACCCTTGTCATAGGATTGCTTTTTAAGTAATTAGGTGTTCTGCTACAAAAAAGGAAGAATAATTTTACTGTCAATAATGGTTAACTCCTTGACTCTTTCAGTAGCTTTAGCTATTGGAAGACTCCAGGTATATGGCAATGCTTCAAAATTCTGTTGGTGAATTTTCCAGCATTAGTAATTTGCAAAGATGAGGCAAGAACAATAGCTATTGGGCACTCACTAAGGCAGCCGCAACATGAATACTTTATATATTTTTTAATGTTGACGACACTACCTAGCAGGTATATGCATGAAAATTTTATACAGGCAGGAACTGATGCCCTAGGAGACCAAAGCAGTTTGGTCAAGATGCCACACCTGCTAGATGAGAGGTAGAAGCAGACACAGATGTGCTTTGTTCCAGTGTCCATTTAATTCCCACCTTAGTACATATATAGCCCTTCTATATTGGAAGAAAATTTGTAACATGCATACAGCTTTCTTCAGTGTCCTCCATCAGAAGCAGTGCCTTTTCAACGTCCTACCAAATCCACAAGTATTCAGAGAATTTACACAGCAAAACATTGCCTTATTTTGTATCTGAACAGCAATAAAGAAGGATTCTTAATTTAGCATGAAGTCCCACAAATTCATAAATTATTATACATCTCCATGTGTATATTTCCTGTTGACTTCACACTTTAAAAATATTCTCTCCTTTTTAAAAATTGGGAATGAAAATAACGGGAAAAAACTGTCTGACACAGTCATTAAATTTTCAAGCAAAATTATAGGAGCATAAATTTACTGCTTTGAAACTAACAACTGACAATTATTTGTCATTTACAGGTTTCATCATCAGTCTTTTACCTCGTATGATTTTTCTCAAGTAATTAGATATTTTTCCCTCACTAAGGTATTAAGGAAGGTTATGTTTGACAAGCAAAATGCAAGAAAAGAAGGAGATAGTATAAGGTGGAAACCCAGGTACTTCTCATCATGTATTTGAGTTGCTGGTGTTTCAAATTCTATTTTTGAAAGATAATAGCCAAGCAACATTAAACTATAATCTTTCTCATTGTCCAAACCATTCTTATTTCATGAAAGATAGCAGGATGATGCCTAAAATCCATTCTAGTTTTTTTTAATGTGCAAAATTGATTTAAATAAAACTATTTCTAAATCTAAAGTTTACAGTGATACCATCAGTATGTAGCAGACATGTTTTGCTGTTGGTTTTTCAATAAGAACACAAACTCACATCTCCTTTCTGTCTGAAATGTACATTCAAGCCTGCATTGGAATGGGGATGGTCTGACACCCCAGCCATTTCCCAAGGTAACTTGGACAGTAAGTACATGAAATGCAGAAGTAAAAGCTTTAAAATTACTTTCCACCAAACATCATGGTATTTGTATACACTATTGTGTGCCATGCAGGTCATTTATCAAATAGTTTCAATTTAGCAAGCAATAAAATGGAAAACTCACTTTCATACCAAAATGCCATCAAAATATGAGCGATTCAGAGGAGATGGATATAAGGGATCCAGAAAGAAGTTTTTGCACATAGTGTTCCATACGAAATTCCCACCTGCCCAGGTACATGTAAAATGATTGAAGTTATCATTGAACACGGTCATTCAAACAAGGTGAATTGAAAAATTCAGTTTTAAAACACCTTTCATGTTTCTTCACATAGTGAAAATCAGAAAACTCAGGGTTGGTTAGCTCCTTCTAATTTATGCCTTTTTAGTTCACTCCCATGCACAAGTATTTCTCACCATCGATTTTGAACAAAAGCCAAAGAGCCTAAACAAAGAGCCTAAAACCTCACTGAAGGATGAGACATATCCACTGCACCATCAACCTATGGCCTTTGGCTCAAATCTCCTTGTCATTCAGGTCATAGTTTATCCTTTTTGTTTTCAACAGTCACTCAAAGTAAGTGCTTCAGTTATCAGAGCTCACAGAAACAAAGTCCTGGATCACTAAATATATAAACTAAAGAAACCTCTGAAAATATGGTTCTTTCTTTCTTTAAAGAGTGGGATATTTAGAGTTGATGTGCGTTTTGGCATAATGCTTTTGTAAATCCATGCCATGAGGAGTAAGGTTGGCTTTGGATAAGGATGGATGAGTCCCTTATCCCAGGGACATTGAACTAATTCCCTTGTGACCACCTTGCCGGGAGCTAAAGTTGGGATAAACCAAAGAATGTGCTTCTTTATCTCTCCTTGCAGGAAGGGATCCTTAAAAAAGGTCCTACAGAATGTTTTATTGTATTCAGTCAAATAAAACAGATGAACACATGTATTTGTTTCACTCTAGCAAGAAATCTTAGGGTCTTAAAGATGGTTGTATGAAAACAATTAGCAGATTGCTGATCAGTCATTCCGCCATCTTACAAGGCAAAGTGGGCTTGGGTCCAAAGTAGAAGTACATTCAATATTGTATCCTCCAAAAATATCACTCATCAATGTATTCATAAGTTATTTCATTTATAGGTTTTAGGTATTCATTATATTTCATTATTGGCTTTATTTAATTTATAGTTTAAAAAACAATTGTGACTCTCCAATGAGAATTAAATGAGATGATCTTATTTTTAATATATGTTTATATAACATTTTTTAAGATCCCCCAAACAAGAAGCTTAAGTAGGAAACATTCTCTTTATAAAATTATATTTGTGCTTAAAAATTCTTCAATATGATTATATCGCCACAGAATTTTCAGCAAGTGCTTATATAAGGTTGGTTATGGTACAGCTTGCTCCAAATCCAAGGTTGATACATGGTTATACATAGTTATAGATGATTGCAAAAAAAAAACAAAAACAAAACATTAACCACTCAGACTGAAATAAACAGAAATCCTGAAGTAGGCTTTATTCTTAGAAATACAACTTCAATGAGAAAGGAAATGTTCCATGAGAGATAACAAAAACAGAAAGATGGGCTGTACTGATGTGCTACTAACACAATCCAGAGAGAATAACAGAAATACGATTTATTTCATGATTTCACTTAATTTACTCTTAATACTTAACAGGATACTTGGTATGTATTAAAATGTGAGATTTTTATTCTTTGATCTCTTTCCTAAAACCTTGGGAATTATCCACTTAGCACATTCTATGGGATGAGCTTTGGAAAAACCAACAAACAAAAATCACTAATATCAGAAAACTCACTGACTTAAGCATAAGTGTGAAATGACTTATTACTAATGTGTGATTGATTAAACTATTTCAGTTCTCCTTATAAAATCATAGCTAAAACAATTGACCTTATAGGGTTCAGAATGAAATAGCTCAGCATTTTCCAAAAGTGTCACTGGGAAATGATTACATTAGTGATGAGTGATGATTATTGAATAGTTCATAAAAATGAAAACCCTAACTGATCTACATACTTTGGTGGTGTCTTTGACAATACTTTACTTTTCATCATTTTAATTGTTCTTCTAATATAATATTATAGCTCTTAGAGCTAGAATGTATTTGGAGAAATCATGTAATAAAATTCACTGCCCCTCCAGCAGAGAATTCAGTTCAACAAATTGTTATTGAAAGCCTGCTACATCCAAGTCATTGTCCTGGGCCCTGGGGCAAGTTTAGAAAACATGACTCCTGGCACTGAGAAATTCAAGTGCTCCTCAAATAATACGTTAGGAAATTGAGTCCCAGGCAACTGAGTTCTTTGCCCAAAGTCACACATTACATTGATCTTTCCACTATTTAAAAAAAATGCAATCTTCAATGTATGCATAAGTTCCTCTTAGAGAAGGCAAACCTAGTCATATTAGCTATGATGTGACAAAAATCATGTGGTGATAGGAAGACAATTGGTTCCTTACTTCAGATTTAAAAAATAAATACAATAACAATCTCATCAAAGGGCAGAAAAAAAAAATCTAAAACATACAAATTAGGAACTTGGATGTAGTCACAGAAGGAGAAGAAAAATACTAATAAAAAACAATGCCACACTTTTCTTGAGAGAAATTATTTTGTAAGAAAATGTGAATAATGAAAGAAATATATACGGTTACATCCACCAAAATGGAAGAAGTGAGAAAGTTCATCTAAAAGTGCATGCTCTCCTTTTCCACTCCCCCTAAACGAGACCAGACTGATCCCTTCAGACTTTGAAGGAGCAGACTCCACTGTGAATTCTTTTCAGAGTGGCACGATGTCTAAATTACTTCTGATTTTATCCCTAACACCCAGAAATATGTGACATATACTACTAGTTAATGAAGGCATCATTGGAAGTAAATAGTAATGTCTACCACAGAAAATATTTGCCAGCAGAGAGAGAGAACAGAGATGATAGTGATTTTTACCAAGCTTGCATAACTCTCATGGGAAAACTAAAAAATTGTCAAACAAGAAAAGTGCGGACCTGAAATCTTCCTTTTAAAGCCTAAAATTGTCAGGCAATCATTAACAAATCGATTCCAGGGTATATAAAAAGAAAAATGCTTCATGACACACTAGAATCTATGTGAATTATTCTTTGAATACAAGAATAATTCAGTATCAGGCCCTCTATTTATATTAATTAGCATCCCACTTACTGAAGGACTCATCACCACCCCAAAATGTTATATGTCTTTGATAATTATTTATGCCTAATAAAAATTCTCAAGAAAAATAGAAAATATTTCCTTAATATTGATTTTTTTAAAAAAGTACTATAACTCACATTAAGATTAATATTGAACTAAATTGAATTAAGTTAGGAAAAAGATAAAGATGTTCTTTTTCACTTTGGTCATTTAACAATATTCTGGAGTGTCCATCAAAAGAGAATTGTGATATACTCATACTATTGAACACTCCCCAGCAATAAAAAGGAACAAACTACTGCTAAGTGCAATAGCATAGATGAATCTCACAGGCAAAATGTTGAGCAAAATAAATCAGTCATTACAATATCATTACTCTTTGATTTCATTTATATCAGTCCAAAACCATGGAAAAGTAACCAAAAACAATAATATAATAGTAGTTGGCTTAGGAATGGTTGCCTTACAAGTAGAGAAGTGACCTGGGGCATTGGAAATACTTTATATATTGATCTGACAGGAGGTTATGTGTGTGTACACATATAGATCGACGCATTTTACTCAGACCACACTAATGAAACTGTTTCTGAGGGTAACTAAAAATAAAAAAGCCAGTCTTTCCAGGAAGAAAAGAATCTGGTCAGCCCCCTGAGCAGAGGCTGTTTCAGGGTGAGTGTTATGTAGTCAGTACATTTTCAGGCAATGGAAAGATTATTATATCATCTGAACACATTTAATTATTACAACTGGCTAGTAGTCATTTATAGAAATTGTTCATAAATATTTAAACACGCTGCCGGGGAACATTTCTAAAGAGGTTTTAATACCTTCCAGTCAAGGTCCATCGGTGTGATTTTCCAGGACTATGTTCTATTAAAAAAATCCAGTGCAGATGGGTCTTAGAAACAAAGAAATCCATTGATTTCTTGTCCTTTCTCTTATTTTGTATTCCTTGATTTTAAGTCCATCATATTCATTCTGCTAAAATGAGTCTCTAAATGTGGAATTCCCACTTGACTCCTCCCAATTTGGCCATCATTCTCATGGTCACTGAACTCCCCCACCTGAGAGCTCTCTCAGGTCTCTACTAGCAGATCCACCTGATGATTCAGCTGTAAGAGAGAAGATGGAGGAGGATTTGCAAGGACAAACTGAAAAATGTCATGAGCAGTTCTCACAGTGTTAAGATCCCGTTACAATTATTTCATTCTATAATTTGTCTACTGAAATGTCTCATCTTGCTTTCTGGAGGGCATTCTGGCAGGCATAAATATAAGTTCTGCACTACAAGATGCAAGCGGGTCTAGCATAGCTACAAAGTTATGCTGCTCACGTCCAGACCCGTGGCTTATTTATTCTCTAATGCTGCCCTGAGCCCATTCCTCTCAGGAATGGGAACAATTCAGATGTGCCAATGAAGGAAATTCCAGAGTCTTCTGGTTCAATAGCTTCCTTTCAGGACATTCACTCAAAACTGAATCCTGTACCAGGTCTCCAAACTCTGAACTGTTTTAACTTTTGGGTGAGACTATGGCTTTTCTGATGAGATGGATCTTGTTCCATCCTCTGTATCCTTTCCATTGCTCTCCTCCAGGATGGTACTGGCTATTTGGGAGTAGGATGGAGAAAGTGTCACCTACTGCAGACATGCATGACTGGAGAGTGGAGCAGTTCCAGGATTAGTGCATGTCTTCTGCTCCCTGGGGCATCTGAGTGTCTCTTGGCTTGTACCTTGATTGATGTGTGGCATGTTGTCATCTGCACCTAAAGCTGTGGGGTTGATCTCTCCCTACTGAGTCAGGGTCCAATGGTGTGCCTTGATGCTCTCAGCTGCTCCTTTGTTACAATTGGCATCATAAATGCCTTGAGTATCTGCACCTTCTCCACCCAGTCATTGATCAAGGTTTTTCATCCCTCAGGCCCCCTGCCTCTCACTTGATAGGCCCCAAGCAATGCTGTGTGACTTCACTCAGCCTCTTTGGTAGCAGCTCTGGGGACCTATGGAAATTTTCAAATCTAAATTCAGGCCCTTGGTCAGTAGTCCTTAACTTCAACGTGCACCAGAAAGACCCAGAGGTCTTGTTGAAACAGGTTGCCCAGCTTCACTCTGAGAGTGTAAATTTTTCTTTTACTTTTTACACAATGTGTTCTGTTTATTAATGCTTTTTCAATGATTTTTTGTAACATTTAGTCATTTCCACAAATGAAATCTATTTTTAGGTAGCTAAATGAGACTTTTTAATCTACAGAAGCTATTTTGCAAAAGTTAGAGGCCAAAGTGACAAATGGTTTTATTACCAGCCCACGAAAACTATGACATCTAATTTTTCTGTCTTAAAAAATGTTCAGCCCCATACCCACTTATCTTTCCCTGCCAACTCTGTGATCCCAGGAGGTCCTGCAGCTCAGGGCTGTACCCCAGGTTGAGCAAAGTATGTGGGGGCCAGACTTATCTCAAGGCAGAGGCTGGGGATGGCAAGGACAGAACCTTGCATGGTCTTCACTTCCAGTGGAGATGAGGAGTGTGGAAGAAGAGCCAGAGGAGGGGCCAACAGTGAGATGGTGGCGAGAGAACAGAGCAGATGAGGCCAGGGAGCTTCAAGAAGAGGGGGATCAGATACAGGACTAAATGCCCCTGAGCAGGTAAGGAGGAGGAGGGGTTAAGAAAGGTCTGGAA
Organism: Glaucomys volans; assembly: GCA_020662805.1. Lineage (NCBI taxonomy): Eukaryota > Metazoa > Chordata > Mammalia > Rodentia > Sciuridae > Glaucomys > Glaucomys volans. The sequence goes on along the minus strand of JAJEJO010005297.1, from coordinate 94,017 downwards.
TTTTGTCTTCAAAAGAGTATAACTTTTTCATTCAGTGGGTCTGGAGTGTGGTCCAAGAATTTGCATTTTAGGCAAGTTCATAGGTGAAGCTGATGCTGCAACTTCTGCTGTCTCCTTTGGACAACCACAGGCCATAGGAGAACAAAGCCCAGCTCAGGAAAGCTGAAACTTCAGTACTTCCAGTTTTATCTTGCTATGGCTGGATACAGTTGATGAGAACCTACAAGATTATCATCTTCTGATTCCCTAAAATGTACTTTTTTAAAAAAGAGACCCTTTCTTTGATGTTTCTGTTATCTAACACCAGCTTTCTTTAGGCTTCTTAGGGGTCCCATCCTCCACTCTTCTTCCTCTCATCCTTTCATCCCTTTTCAATTCTTTGAAAACAGAATAATTGGACTTGGCTTTCACATCTCCTATATGCAACATTTCCTTACCCCAGGCAACAGGCCAAATTGCACAGCTGCCATGGGAAAGCAGGGGAGCTTCTTTACACTTGGTGGAAGACCTGGTTCTGGATATGCTCAAGACATTTAAAAATTTTTTTCTCTAAAAATGTCTGACTTTGAAGGCAATTGTCTTCCTGCAGGATCTTTGGGTCCAACTAAAGATTAACCCTTTCTTTCAGAAGCTCCCTAGGAACTCTGCTTCCTTTGAATTCCTGATGTCACACTCCTCCTCTCTGCTTTGTCCACTGCAGCAAGCACTTGGAGGTCTCTGATTAGGTAGGGAGAAGATTATAGCTGTGGAGTTATTAAATACAGAGGTCATTAATGTTTTGCTAAAGCATCTTTGTTTATAGATACTGTCAATGGAAGACCCCATTCTATTTCTTTCTTTGAGAGACTGGTGACCAAAGGGCTTAAATTACAAGAGCCTGCTGCATATTATGAAGTAGAAAGGAAATCTATTCTTGTTGCTAAAATAGTATTTAAATTACTTAATTAAACATTATGAAACCAAAAATCCCTATATACTGTAATCATTTTCAAATACTCACTTTCCTGCCAATAGCTATATTTTGCCAGGTCGTGGAGACAAAGCAAGTTGGCAAGATGACCAAAAACCTGTAATTGGCAGCACAGAAAATTTTTCCACTGCCAATTTCATGGGCAGGTGCCTGGGATTTGATAAGATATGAGAGGAAAATTTGTTGCTGTGATTCTGAACTTTATAAAAAGTCACTTCCTGCTATTTTAATGTTCTGACCCCAAGTCTATTTTTCAGGGAGTTATGCTATCTCAGTGGGCCCCCCATCATACTACAACTCTGCAAATTTGGAGAAGAAATATGATATTTAAACAGGTGTAATGTCTAGACAACAATTCAGACTCCACAGAAGGAAGCAGCCTATACTCTTAAAAATAAATTGCATAGTGCATATCCTGATTGTGAAGCTCATCAGAAAGTGACTTTTTTTGTTTGTTTATTTTAGCATTAGATTCTGTTGAACTTCTTGAAATATCCTTAAAGACAACCAATGCTTATGCCAGGTCAAAGCTTTGATGATTGGGGTATTTCCCATGCACATCAGTCAGAAATGAAAAACAGTTCATGATCCCTTACTGATAGAGTAAAAATTTTTATGAAGCCTGTATTTACTTCTGAGCTCAGTCATATTATATCTAATTTACACTAGTATGGACATGAAGACGTCTTTTACATTAAAAACATAGAGCAAATGCAGCAGTTTTGTATATTGTCCATTGCCTTTGTTAAGAGGTCTGACTTGAGCATCAATACTATTGATGGAGCTAATCACCTTGGTAGATCTCAGCAATTGAACAGGAACTTACTTTTCCTAAAGGGGGGTCCTAGGCCTCTCATTTTATCTAGCTCATTTCCCCCAGATTTTCTACTTGGTTTTCATAAGGAAAGATCCTTACTGTAAAGAGTTGTTTGAAAATTTTTTAAAAAAAAATTTAAAAAGGAAAAAAATAAAGTGAAATAATACTCCTCCTTCAAGAAAATAAAATGATATGTCAAATTCTATGAAAGAACTCCAAGGGCTGTACAAATAAAAAAAATGCGTGCAATAAAAAAAAGGGGGTATTTGAAAGAGAAAAAAGACATTTCAAGGAGTCTTTATTGAGTACTATTCTTTGGTAATCAGCAATGGATAAAGTCATGAACCAGAGATGTGAAAAACTGAGTTCATTTTCTAGATCAGACGCTAATGTTATGCATCCTAGGGCAAGTCACTGTACTCTGGGTTCTTTTTTTATAAAACAGAAGTTTGGGGCTGAGCACAGTGGCCCACACGTGTAATCCCAGCAACTTCAGAGGCCGAGATAGGAGGACAGCAATTTTGAGGCCAGCCCCAGCAATTTAGTGAGATCCTGTTGGCAATATAAAAACCAAAGGCTGAGGATATAGGTCAGTGATAGAGCACCCCTAAAGGCTGAGGATATAGGACAGTGATAGAGCACCCCTAAGTTCAATCCCCAGAACCACAGAGGAAAAAATAAAAAAGATTGGAACAGAGGATATCTCTTCCTCCTGATACTAAGCTGGAACAACATAAAGATTCATGTTATGGTGCTATAAGAATCCTTGGGTTGCTCCCTATAAGCTTCTCTGTGTCACCCTAAATTGCTTCATTTAGTATGATGCCCAAAATTCTGACACATGTGTGGGTGCCCCCGAAATTGGGTTCACAAACACCACTAAGACTTATGCAGTGTCTAGTTTCCAAGATCCTCACAAAACACTCAACTTATCTGTCCCCAAAGGTACCCTATGCCCTTCGGGTTGTTCCATCAAAGTGATTAGCTAAGAGAATGGAAGTATTTGACTTTGGGAATCTTAAAGAATTCTTACACTTCTTCATTCTTAAAGCCAACTGGGGATCAGGCCAACTTACATCATTATTTATAAGACCCAGCACTGTTTCCTACATCATTGTGCTTACAGGGATGTTTCCTGGCCCTTCAGGAAGCCCCTTTCCCCAGCCTCTAACTCCATCATACAACACAGAATTTATATTGGGTCATAAATCAACACATCTCTGGGTACATCAAAGCCTTCAGGAATGTGGAAAGCAAATCAAGTCACAGACCTGAAGATGTTCTCCAAGGCGGTGAGTATTCAGGATCCTTAGTACCCAAGTTAGGAAAAGAAACCATAATTTCTACATTTGGAGGTTTAGTTGTACAAATCTGTAGAGCTCCATTTGTGAACTACCAGTCACAATATATTAACTTGTCATCTGCAGCTGAGTAAAGTTCCTAAAACAAGACTCTGGTGAAGTTTTCGTTATGCCTATAATTACCCCATCCTCGTTGGATCTAATTTTAATACCTCCACATAATATGCTAGGAAAGGAATTACATGTACAAACCAGCTTTTAATTAAGACAAAAAGAACCTATGTGTGCTCGGCTGCTTGGAATTCTTTCACTTTTCTTAATGCAGAATGTGGCATATCAGCCTTTAAATGGCTTCTGATTAATAAGTACTTGTTTCAGGGCCACAGAGACTAAAATAAGATAAACACATATTAACAGAGGGGGAACAATAACGAAAGAAAGTAAGTGTCATTGGTTCAAAATGCATATTGTAAGTGATTCCAAAGGCATGGAAATGCAGTTATTAAACCAGCTTGGAGGATCATGAGCCTATTTTATTGAAGTAATTAAATACTCTCATCAAGTTTATGACTCCTTGGATCATTTTAGGCAACTGGAAATTGTAGGGGAAATGTTAATTGGGGCCTGATGCATGGAAAATATCTTGACTTCTGTGGATCCATGATTGAGTCTTGAGGCCCATTTACTATAAAAAACACATGGTTCGTTGAATTTTGAGGTGCAAGGGGGAGAGGGCTTAAACAGATGACAACAGAGTTAACATGCTCCTTATGTTGTCATGTAGTCATACCATTAACAATAGCGACAGTGAAGCCTTATTGAGCACTTACTCTCTGCTGGGATCTATTCTAGGTAGCTAATAGGTTTTAACTCATTTGAACTTGGTAATAAGGAAAAGAAACCATGGGACAAGAAGCATTCTAGCATCATGCTGACTATATTGAACACTCCCTTCTGATCCTCCAACCAGAGGTGCCTTTTATCCCTTGACTCTGTATGATCAGGACCTGCATTTCTCTCTTCTTACTATGCCTTAGAATGGGCATTTTACTTCCGTTTACCTCTACCTGGCCACTTGCTGCTAGAATAGAAGCTGACTGAGATCGGAGACTGCATCTTACTAATCTGTAACCTGTAGCTTCATATTATCTAGATCACACTTCTTACTTCACATATTTGTAGAAGAGGGGACTTGAATAAATCAATAAATACGGCACAGTTACTTCTGTCTCTCAAAGAATATTTCAGGATATGATTTAAATATTTGTAGTTCATCAATTGGAAAGTCAGAAATTCTGGTTACAGAGCAGTATGTAAACTTTGACCCCGATTTATAAAAATGTTACTATATATGAACACACATAAATTAGAATATATAAAAATGTGGCAAGTAATAATCGCTTGACAAGAAAAGCATGGTCCTTATTGACTTTCTGTTTTTTGGAAACAAAGACACTATAGGACAATATGACTGTTAAAATATTCACTGATTTGAATATCATCATGTTTTTATCCAATTACTTTTGTTGAACAGTTAATGGTATAGTGAACAAATATGGGGGAAACCCTAAAATTCAAATATAAATTTCCAAGTGAGGATTTTATCTGTTCTTTGGAAAATCTCAGTTCTATACTTGAAAAGCTGGGCAGGGTATTACCAGGCATTTCTGATTCCCATTTCTGTCTTCCACAAAGCCTCAGGACATTCTTTGTTCCCAAGAGTACATGTGGGAACATCAGGACTCCTTGGCAGTCCACACTCTGAATCTTGCTTAATGACACCAAGCCAGAGGCCATCCAAGAAGACAAGCTTTCTTTGCAACATCTGTGTTCAACATACTCCCCTGAGGCACAGTGGAAATTTAGTCCCAGGAATTGGGGTTGCTCTAAATAACCTTCCTTTGAGCAACTTGGGGTATTCAGAGTCCTCTAAAAACACACATGCAAAGGTTCTTATTGATTAAAGACTTTCTACCCCTTCAAAGCCTCGTGGCTGCTGTGAAGAAAAAATGATGTACCTCAGCTAAAGCCTGCTGGAACTATTTAAGGGTCAGAAAATGCCAACATAGCAAATTCTGTAGCAGTTTTAAATCTATTGAAATGAGAAGAAAGTTTTCTGTCTCGTTACTATGGTTAAGTAAGTTCCTGCTCTGTCTGCACTTTAGTTGCAGGAGTGATTCTGTGCTTAGTTACTTCATATAAAGTTTCAAGTGACTATGTAACAATAGATAAGGTGAGAGGCATAGGAAAAATCTGATTTTAAAGGGAGAATCATTTTTCCATAAAACCCTTCTGTTTGATGAAACTAGCCAGATATATACTACCTGGATTAAAGCATCATTCAAAGGCACTTGGAAAATTTGATTTTTGTCAAATTGGGCACTGTGTTGCTCCCAACGTATTTATTGTGTTTTATTTAAGGTTGATATTACTTACCTAAATTCCCCCAATTTTATGTATTTATTCTGCTTGGCCATGAATTGTCAAAACTTTCCTTTTCAATGGAGCAGAAGAACAGAATGTGTTTCAATATATCTTCTCTCCAGTGTAAGTACACTTAACTGGTACTATCCAGAGCTTCTCAGAGCAGTTTGTCAATGAAAAAGAATGAAGAAAAACATGTACGATATTTTAAAATTCCTTTTTACTCCTTTTTAAAAAGAAATATTGCATACTTAGTGTAGAAAAAGTAAAAGCAAAAATGAATGTATAAAAACCATAAGTTTATTATCTTGAAATAAGCACTGTTACCATTTGGGGTATACATTTTAGGTTTCACTGTTGGTAGATGGTAGATAGATGCAAAAACTGCTAATTTCATAATATCATAAACTTTTATTTTTTGCAACATAGGAAAATGTCTATATTATGAATGCAACTCCACATTTATGTCTTGACAAACTGCTTAACAATTCTGTTAGTCAACTTTCTGTCACTATAACAAATGCCTGAAATAATCAACTTGTAAAGAGAAAAGGTTTATTTGGGCTCACAGGTTTGGAAGGTCTAATCCGTGATCACTGCTTTTAAGCCTTTGGTTGGGGTGGCAGATAGTAATAGTAGGAAGCACACATGGAGCAAAAACTGCTTAGCTCTTGACCAGGAGCCAAAGAAAGAGAGAAAGGGTCTGAGGTTCTATGTTATCCCCTTCAAGGATTTGCCCCCAATAACCTGATGACCTCTCAATAGCACTATGGTGGGGATTGAACCTTTAGTACATGGGCCTTTGGGGAACATATAAGACTCAAACAATAGCAATATTTTATTATTTGATAGCATCACTACTAAATAATCCCTTATTTTGAGAAATTTTTAAAATATTTGTTATTATAAATACTCTCATAGTGAATATCCTTTTCACTGAGTTTTTCATCATTTCCTTAGATTATCTTGCACAAAATTACACATATTTTTAAAGCTTTTTTAATTTGTTGCAGATGGTCATCTACACGGATAGCACTCTTTTTCCTCTTACCATCATTTATAAGGGGACTGTTTCTCCAAACCCTCTGCAGCACTTAGTATTACTGATTAAATTGTACTCTCCCAAATTCATGTGGAAACACTCACCCCCAGTGCATCCAATGAGGGTATCTGGAGACTGTGTCATTGAGATACAATTAGTTAAATTAAGATGAGGTTATTAGGTTATTATCCAATATGACTTGTGTCTTGATAAAAAGAGTTGGACACAGAGAAACACATCAAGAGAATGTCACATGAACATGTGAGATGCTTCTGCAAGTCAAGGATTGCTCAATATTGCCAATGTATACATTAAAACTTCCAGATTGTCAGAAAATCCATTTCATCCTATAGCCTGAGGATCACGATTTTAAAAATTTCTCATGGGTAGGAGTTTATCAGACTTTTATGTCAGGTTCCTCAGGTGGAAATAAAGTGGCCAAAGCCACCTGTTATTGTTTTGTCTGTCAACAGGGTTTATATTATAGCTGAGTGGCAAGAAAGGAAGAGAGAAAGTTGGGGAGGGGGTTGTGTATGATTCAAAAAGAGGACACATGGGTTTTCCCATTGATCAGGCCAATGTCTCATGAAGAATAACATGCTTCCAGTGAGCATGCACTTATCACTTTCATCAGGAGGAAAACTGGCTGCCTAGCTTCACTCTGGGTGATGGAAATGATAAACAACCTTAGACAGGGTGGGCTGTTACACCCAGGCACACACACAGAACGCTTGGTCAACTATCCTGGAACAACATAATTAGACCAGCTGTTCACTCTGGTCTTCAAAAGTTTTTTGACACCAGAGGACATTCTGTTGACTAAGTCACAAGTGCCATCATTCACACCACAGTCTGAACATTCAGAATCTGATTGGAATTCTCCCTCCATTCTTCTGAGATGCTTTTTGGAAACAATATTATTTTAGAACATAAAGTTCTCATTCCTCTAGAGGCCCAGAGCTGTACCTTTGCAAACTATGTGCACAATAATTTCTCCATGTGCACAGGTATATTTTAACAGTGAGATTTCACAAATTTCAATGGATCCTACAAATGTCCAATGGCCCCCTTTGCCCCTGCAAAAATATAATGAACAATGGGAAGTACCACAGAATTCCCAAAACATGCACACTATTTGGCTATATTTGATGGGTATCATAATGGAGGTGCCAAGGATGTACTTTTGTGATCACCACTTCTTAAAAACATCAGATACCCCAGTTGTGTTTGTGTGATGGTCCACCCTAAGAGAGAAATCTGTTCCATGTTGTAGAAGCACAGTGACCCTTAAGGGTGGCTGGACCCACAGTGAGTGTATCACCCTGCTGGCTGAAGACATTACTCACTGAATTTATCAAGAATCCCAAGTCTATGAGCAGTTGTCATGCATGAATTAAACTTCTGTCAGTAGTCAAGAAGTTTGACAGAAAGTAGACATGATCCTAAGATATTGTCTTTTATCTCTGTGCTGCCAAGAAGACTTTCTGCCTGACATTGTCAGATTATTTACTTATTTATCACTTAGGAATGTGAGCTGAGAGATACCAAATGCCACATGAGAAAAAAAATTCCCCTTACACAATCGTGAAGGTCACTTAAATGGACAATATGCAAAATAATCCATTAAGTTTAAGAACTTTTAAAATACAGGGCTGGTGTTCTGTTAACTCACTCTTTTCTTAACATTTGGGTACCCAGTGACACAGGAGGCTGCTCCCTTCTCCCGATGCCTTCTAAGAGATCCTATTTTCCTGGCTCACATTGTCACCTCCCTCTTGATCTCCACATGCAGAGGCCATCAGGACTCACTACCACTCCTCCTTTTCCTTCTCCAGTCACTCATGCGAAGCATTCTCTTCTCATCTCATCACATATGTTGTGCTCCACTCTCTTCTCAGAACTCCAGACTCAAATATCCAAAAACCCATTTGACATTTTCACTTTAACGTTTAATGAGCATCATCTTGCTATGTGATATAATTAAATGTCCTTGTTACCTAAACTTTTGATGTACATGCAGCAAAATGGTTGCTCTCAGGCCCTTAGGTCATTTAAGAAGCAAACCCTAAGGCTCAGGGAGAGGAATTCTTTTTCTAATGAGAAGATAAGATGTTGGGCCTGGGAATGGATGCCAATGACAAACAAGATGAGGTTTGAAATCATTTACTCATAATATGAATACGTGTATCTGCATGTGGGATGCATGCATGCTTATATCCATTAACTAACATAGTAAAATTTTACTACATGCTATCCTTTACTTAGCATAGCATCCAGTTTACATAACCAAGTATTTCCAATGTTATTTTTACATAGAGGGAATATCCTGCAAAGTAATACATAACAATAAAGAGTAACATGAATATCCAGCTGTTATGAGAATGAGAAAGTTGCTTACCACATTTGGATCTCAGTTTCCACATCTGCAAAATGAGATTATTAAATTAAATAGTTTTCTTAGTATTTATTTTAAGTATAGAAGCAATACACATTAAGTATTTCATATAACATTCTGGAAAATAGGATTCGTGGTGTACCCTCATCAATATAATGAGATATTTATTTTGACCTTTGGTTTTGGGGACTTGGCTTATTTCACTTAGCATGATATTCTCCATTCATTTACCAGCAAATGCCATAACTTTGTTCTTCTTTATGGCTGAGTAATATTCCATTGTGTATATATACCACAATTTCTTTATCTATTCATCTGTTGAAGGGCATCTAGGTTGGTTCCACAATCTAGCTATTGTGAATTGAGCAGCTATGAACATTGATGTGGTTGCTTCACTGGAGTATGCTGATTTTAAGTCTTTTGGGTATAAACTGAGGAGTGGGATAGCTAGGTCCAACGGTGGATCCATTTCAAGTTTTTGGAGGAATCTCCATACTACTTTCCGGAGTGGCTGCACCAATTTGCAACTCCACTGGCAATGTATCAGTGTGCCTTTTCCCCCACATCCACACCAACACTTCTTATTGCTTGTGTTCTTGATAATAGCCATTCTAATTTGAGTTAGCCCAAAAAAACAAAGGTTGAATGTTTTCTCTGAGAAGTGGATGATGATACATAATGGTAGGGTGGGGGACAAGAGAAGAATGGAGGAATTTTGGAAGGTGTCGAGGAAATGGGGCAGGAGGGGGGAAGGGAAGGAAAGATAGTAGACTGAGACAGACATTTTAACCATATGTATATGTGTGATTACATGAACGGTGTGAATCTACATGGTGTACAACCATAGAAATGAAAAGTTTTACCCCATTTGTATATAATAAATCAAAATGCAGTCTGTAAAAATAAAAAAGACATAAAAATAAAAAATATGAGATATTATTAAATTTAATGGCAAGATGAGGTTCCAGGGTGTTTTCAGTCAATGAAAAAGTGCCAATTTTACCATTAGTGTTAACTATATCATATTTTATTTATGAAAATTTGGAACCCATATATATCTTATGATATTCATAGTAACTTTCATCAGACCAAAATAATGTAATTCAGAAGAGGTCATAATGACTTCATATAAGCTATATGAGATTATCATGTTGTGCAACCATCTTTTGACTTTGTTTAGAACCTTCTCATCGGAGTCCAAATTTCCAGGTGTGTCTATCACCTGCTTCGTTGCTTTTTCCAATTCTTCTCACTGTTAACTGCTTTGTGGTTTGAGGGACTGTTTAGAAACAGATGAGTTTTACTTCATGGGATATGTTGAAGTGCAAATGATGCATCTAATTTATTTTCCTCAAAATCAGTCCACTCTTTTTCTGTTCTCATGTTCTGACATATACTTTTTCTGAAACGTCAAATTGCTGGTTTTCTGACCAAAAAGAAGAAGAAGAAGAAGAAGAAGAAGAAGGAGGAGGAGGAGGAAGGAGGGAGGAAGGAGGAAGGAGGAAGGAGGAAGGAGGAAGGAGGAAGGAGG